>WOAB01000665.1:600000-1143749 GCA_027886185.1 Rheum nobile | reverse complement strand
AACTTCGCCCCAAACGTCATACACATGAATGTGTCTAAATCTACCGAATGACACAATAAACCCTCTAAAGACTCTTACTTAAGCCCTACAAAGTAGTGCTTATCACTCACACTCAAGCCAACACACCCACGTGTCAACATACACTATCAACAACAATCACAAACACATAATCACACCTTAACACACCTCATCACACTTCAACACATTTCACCACATATCAACACATTATCACACACCAACACATATTATCACACATCACAACCAAGCAATTATAGTCAATTCTAACCATTTAAAATAGCTCAAGCAACCATAATTTAATTATGACATAAGCTAAGCATAAATCAATTATAAAAAATATATAAGTTAGGCAAGGATCCTCTTGCCTCAGTCGAACCGCAACGACCCAGAGGTCTCCAAACCACTCGAACGAACTGCGAAATCAATCCGAGCAATCCGTGGCATTAATTAACTCATACAAATCCACTACCAACAAACCCCCATTAAACCCTAAAATCAAACCTTAATTAATTAGGCAAATCACACCCCAAAATCACCCAATCTCAGTCCAAACTCCCAACTAATCACATCAGCCAAAACGACCCCAAAATCAGCAAAGAAATTCAGTCCCCAAGGACCAACAACAACAATCAACCACAATTCATCAACAACACAAATCAACCCGAAAATTTCAGAGTGGAGGTAAACCTCACAATACATCGATCTTACCTTGTTGTCAAACCACTGTCCTCGCCGGAATTGAGACCACGTCGCCGGAATCGCTGCAGAACTTCAGCAGAACAGCAACAGCACGCAGCAGATCACCAACAGCGGCTCCGACTTGTAAAAATTCGTTCTCCCTGCTCAGGACTCCGAATGCGATGATTCCAACTCGAGGAGTAGATATACGAGTCTAGTTTACCTCCTCAAATTCAGACCAAAAGAGTAAGTGAGCAAAACGTTATTACCATTCTCCTGAGATGTCGCAGACGGGGCAACAAACATCAGCGGGACAGCAGAGGAGACGGACGAACGGCGGCGGTCCGGTCTGGGTCGAGCTCGCCGGAGGGAGAAGCGACTTCGGGTGGGCACAGGGGAGGAGTCGGAATCGCCAGGGAAGAGAAGGGAGCAACTGCTCCATGAAGAAATCACACGGGAGAGAGAGACCACCGAGGGAGAGAAATCAACCACAAGGGATTTATCCCCAAATTTCTCATTTTTTTCCCCCCTTTTAACAAAACCCATAATTAATTTACCAAAATGCCATTATCCACTTATTTGGGGTATTTCATTCTCCCCTCCTTATAAGAGTTTCGTCCTCGAACTAAGATCAACAGGTTCGGATAACTGCCTCTAGAATATTCCGGACTCGCCGAAGAATGACTTTCCCTGAGAATCAACTCTCAATTCTCTTTATCAGTTAACACACATAATCGATCTGAAATCACAATACTTCATCTTCTTGAACAAGAATTCCTACACTCTTCCCTGAGCAATCTCACTGCATATCTTACTCAATATTCCATTACATTCAGCTGTATCTGTTCCTTCTCAAACCAAATTTCACTTTTCACCCTTTGCCAACTCATGTTGCAATCCCGACCGAACTGTCAGACAAGCAACCACCTGCTCGAGAGTCGACTTCCTACACAAAGCATCAGCAACCACGGTAGGCCTTTTCTGATTGATAAACAATATCTTTTCATAATCCTTAATCAACTCTAGCAATCATCTTTGCCTCATGATCAATTCTCTCTTATACAATTTGAGCTGACGAAAAGCATACGCAATGACCTTCCCATTCTGCATCAAAACGCAACCCAAACTTCGCTTAGACACATCACCGTAGATAACAAACCCTTTTTGTTTCTTGCAGTAAAACCGACACTGACGCACTAATCAACACTTCCTGAGTCCTTCGAAAACTCTCTCCTGACATTCCCGTCTCAGTCAAAATTCTTAGTCACACGCAACCTTAGAAAATCCATCCACAATCGCATGCAGTAATCTGCCAGTCCGAGAATACTCCCAATGAAACTCACTGCAACCAATCCAAGTACTTTCTAAAAACATTAATTCCTTAAACCTTGAAATCTGCGGAAGCATTAGTCAACTCGAAAGGCAACCCAACCTTTTCTTAGCAGTTTTACAGCTGTCATCGCACTAACAATTCTGCCAGAGTCTCTAGGATGATGACTCTCACACATGCACTAAACCTTTATCTCCTGTTACGATAACTGTCATCTTCCGGAAGTCACAGACACATTCTGTTCCTCAGCTCAGCCGAACCCATAGTCGTAAAATCCCACTTTCTCAGGTGCAGACTGAGTTCTCTGTTTCTTACTGCCTCAAGCATCAATAATCTGATCAGAATCATCTATAGCGGTTTCCATAATCAATCACTCATCTACATACTGCTCAATGATCGTACAGCTATGCCTTACCATCAAGGTTCATATCTGAATACAACCATATCTGAATGCGCTTAATCTGTCCTGCTCAACCCTAACAATAACAGTAGCACACAACAAATCATACCGAATCATCACCACTAAACTACCTGCATCAACCTCTTTCGTGTTAGTATTCGACATAGATCGAATACTAACACGAAAATGAACGAAATCGAAGAGTACAACACCATTGATGGAGACGAAAATAAACGCCGTCGTCGAGTTAACTCGAAGAGTACAACACCATTTTCGCAAAACCGAAAATGGTCCGACGACGGCGATACGATGGCGCTTCTACCAGTGAGCCGACGGCTCTTCTACCTGTGGGATGACACGATACTCCTGCGATGGAAGATGAGGACGATCGAGCGAGAGGATGAGACGATGAAGGCGGCTAGAGCGAGGGAGAAAATGGGTAGCAGAGCACGATAGAGCAGAGGAGGGAAATGGAAGTTGAAGCGTCTGGATATGGAAATCAAATCCCGGGAGAATCGTAAATGGACGAGATCGGGTGTGGGTGAGTCTATTTTTTTTTGTACCTCTCTAGATTAAATCTCAGCCATCCATCTTAATCAAATCCAACGCTCTAATCAAATCCCAGTCTCATTTCTTACATGTTCCACTACCCTCCACATTTCTAATTTTTTGCCTTTATCTTACAAATTTATTGCATTTTAATAATATCTTTTTTGTTATGTAGTTATAATATTTATTAATATATCGTTTTATTTATTTGATCTGGAATATATATCGTTTTATTAGTCACATTGACTTTACATATTCCTAGACATTAATATCATTTTAATTAAAATATTAGTCATTAATTCCTATTCTTATTAAATATGGAGTAATATAAATAATTGGTGACTCTGCATTTTCTTAAACCTTGTTACATTTTATATAAAGTACATTAGTTATTTTATCGGTACTTGCTTACTCTTCTTAGCGAAATTATAATTCATAACTACTTCCTTGTATATTTCATATGTGAGAGTGAGTACATGTCTATTATTTCGGCTTTCATCCTTGATTAATTCATCTAGACCAACACCAATGATGCCAAATTTAGTATATATACATGATGAGTGTAAAATGAATATGTATAAAATAGAACAATAAAAATCATCCTTAACCAAAATAACAACACACCTACCTAAAACGATTTAGTACAAAAAAGAAACTAAAAATACAAACCTAATTGAATTTATGCTACCAATAATTGAAGGATTTACATCGTCCATAAAATAGTTTGCTTTATTCTTTACTAACAATCAGTCGTCCTAAATCGATTGTCTTTGTCCTCCTTCTAGTGAAAGCTACTAGTGCATGATGTAAACAATAGATGCCTCAATAGTGCTATTAGATTATCCAATTCTCTGACATCTTCACATAAAATTAACCTATCTCGATCAAAAGACAATTATATTAATAAATTTAAACTGATATTTGTAAGTATTGTAGAGTACAAAAGAGATCCAAATACATATAATCAAGGATATTTACCGTGAGGTGGATATATACTTGTATCATCGACAATCGAGAATCATCATTCACATCTTTAACTTAATAATTATGCTTACTTCAGTGACCATGTCTTTTTAAGGTGTTGCCCACTATCTCCCAAGCTTCACTATATGGCTTTCTAAAGCTATTTTCCATGTAGAAGAATGAGATGATGGATGCCCATAGCAAATGAACGGAATACCACCGTTTTCGCCCTTTTATAGATGAAAATGTTACTTGGAAAGTGAAGCCATTTTGACATATAACCGTTTAGACATCTTGACTATAATTTGTTTCCAACCATTCATTGTGTACTAATACGGGAATTACGTATAGTAATTGGATAATATTAAAATAGGAGTAAATGAGAGCAAAATATAACGTATACAATATATAGTAACTATCACTAATTGAGATTTAAGTTAAAAATTGAGTTATAACCTAAGGAGTAGTCTGTACGTAGATGCAAGATTTAGCTGAAAAAAGTGTGTGAGGGGAGTGAATAATTACTTACAAATAGTGCTCATTTTTATATATACACATAATTATGCTATCGTATATTAAAATAAACAAAGAAAAATTAATTACTTAAATTACAAAGTAGCCTATAATTATACTTATGTATTTTATATTGGTTTATAAACCCTATAGTAAAAACCGATCGGAAAATCTAACATATTATATACATATTATATACTAAGGGTGATAAACTAATCATACAGGCAAACTATAACTTTAGGCCTATTTAAGCCTTTGATTTTGTCTTTAAAAGTTAGCATTCAATGACCTAGAATGCTAACTTTTAAATATATATAGATATAGTTGGTTATTTTCATGCTTAATAGAAATATAAATTGAACTATGTTGAAAATTTAACGTGAAGATATAAGAATTATACAACGATATGAAAATGAGAATTTTTTAATTGATTATATGTAGTAATTATATATAATGTGAATCAAAAACTTTGTATATTATATAGACAATTATAGATTATTAATATAGTTGTTAATATATGAAATTGTCACTTTAGTACTTTTTGGATTTGAGAAATTGTTTAAATTTTGTGCTAAATAAATAAGGCATGAAATGAAAAAAAAAAACTAATTCATCTTTAAAAGTTAGCATTCAATGACCTAGAATGCTAACTTTTAAATATACTAGTGACTATGCCCGTGCTACGCACGGGTCTTTTATTAATATTTCATTATATAATTTGTATAATATTTGACCAGTTGTATAACATTATATTATTTTACAGTTGTATGAATTTTATGATTACTACTGTATAGATTGGGTGGAAATTTGTTTTTGTATCTTCTTGTATATATGTTCATATCTTTAGGACTAAATTAGTGTTCAAGAAATATGCAATATTTTACATGCATGTATAGGCAAGTGATCGATTAAAATTTTTAAGGTTAGATCAAGTTAAATTATTAAAACAATTAGTTTACAGTATATGTTTCCAATTAGCCAATTAGCTATATATGTTTATACGATTATATATTGGTAGTTAATGTATTGTGTCTCATACTATGAAAATGTACAATAAATTGCTTGATGTGAAACTGCTAAAGAATTTCGACATAAAACGTACGACAATAAGTCAATAAACTTAATATAAAATCGAGTATTTATTAATATAAGTCATATTAATCTCAGTCTGCTTCCATGTAATTAAATAGAGTTTACATGCATAAAAAATTAAATATTTGAGGGTGTGTAGATCTTACGTAATGTTATCAATGTATGTCATATCGATAGAATAATCCTAACAATGATCTATATATAATCATTGCATGTATTTTAAAGTTTCAATACTTGAGTTTTATTTTACCTATAACAAACTAAATAAAATTTTTTAGAAGAGCAACAACAAACTTTAATATGCTTTCACGCTAATTTCTAATTAAGAAGTGAGGATCAACCGTTCCCCTTTATTTGTTTTTAACAATTGTTTCTCTTAAATAATTACCAGAAGTTGTAAAAATAATAGATCAAGTTGATTCTTTCATGAATGAAAACATTTTTTAATAGACAATAAATATCTTAAAAAATATACATTCATATTGGAAATCTCGTAATTGATATAATATATATTTAAATATTGACTAAACATAATAGTAAATTGTAACTGAAATTTTCCACATAATTAACACAATGGAAAATAACAAAACTAATTTGCACAATCAAGAGGAGCAACATCACAAATTCACAATTTAATCATTTATAACTTTTTCGTTCTATATTGCCATATAGCGAATATAGAATTCTCTGCTATTAGCTTATTACTTAATTAAAGCTATTACAATGTGGCTACAAATATTTATATTATATATTTTTCTTGTTGATTATAGATTTTTATGTATTATACATATGCATGTTTAGTTTTAATTATATCATTTTTTTACTTGCATTTTCAATTAAAAAATATATTATATGTTTTTATATATTACTGAGAAGCATAGTACAAATTAAAATTTATACTAACTTTGATAATTGAACTAATTTTTTTATTAAAGCTCTACATAAGCAATGTCGTCAAATAAGGACGATAGTGGATTGGGGAAAATACTACATGATGCATATTTATTTTGAAATTTCTATAATTATTAATGTTATAAGTCATTGTTATTCCATCATTGGCTTGATGCAACAACATTAATAATACATAAATATGAAAACTAATTATAAATGATAAATATATTATTTACAAACATACAACTAAATTTTATATATATGAGAATGACAATTTAATCTTATCTTGATGATGCAATGATTTTTTTCTTCACTTGGTCTAGCATACGATGTTTATAAAATAATGATACGATGTATATCAAAAAGAAAAATTAACAGTAAAAGAAAAACGATAAAATGAATAATTACAAAATACGAACCCCCTAATGCTTGAATTATACATAAATTGTTCCAGATCATCCAACCCTAAGGACAAAAAAACAATAAATTAATTAAAATAATATATAATAAATTTAATTCCAATACTGAACATAATGGTGTGAGGTGTGTACTTACTTGGAGTTGTGTTCCTCCTTTTTTTAGTACATTGAGATTCTTCATTTAGAAGAAAATTGGTTGTATGGCTAATTGGACGCCAGTAAGATGGCCACAATGTGGAATGGTTTTTATAGTGGGAAATTTGTATGCGTTAAGAATTTGAAAGATTGCTTAGTTGTAATTATTTTTTTGGTTAGTGAATAATTCTTAAATAGACATTACAACAGATCTTTGAAAATATTGCAATATTTAATCGTCCGTTACAAACCCATTAAAATGCTATTAACTCATTTAATTTGTGTTAAATATAAAGTAGATACAAACTATTTTTTTGATCTGGTTAGTTATCCATTTCCGATTCATATAAAGGGTTATTTGATCTGGTTAACTCTTTTTTATGCCCTACCCTTTTTTTATATTATCTACCCTTAATATTAAAAATTAAATAAAATCAATAGAATATTACTTTGTAATACTTTTTAGTTTACACTTTAGATAGTGATATATTATTTATATTTATCTCCTAAAAGAATAAACAATTTTGATTAGTTTAGGTGATAGTTTGATATCATATATATTTGTTTATCATACATAACTTTTTTTTCATATATATTTTTCATTTTATAATAGTTAGCGTGTTATAAATATACAACTTGTGTAAAAATGATTTTAAAAATTTGTAGGAAGTTAGATAGGCATTTGGGTCCATTTTAACATAAGGTGGGTTTTGCCATTGTTTTGTATTGATTTTGTATTTAAAAGTTAGCATTCAATGCACAAGAATGCTAACTTTTAAATATATATATATAGAGGGGCGCTCAGGTAAAACGACTCTTATGGTGAAACGAGTGCATAATTATGGAGCGTCGGATTGAAGCAAATGGATGGCTGGATGGAGTGGTTGTAGGGATTTTATGGTAGGTGTGATCTCATAATACAAGCCCCACTAAACCCAATTACCATAAAAAACGGGTGAGAAAAAAGGAAAAATCTAAAATAGGAGAGAGAAATAAATAACGTTCCTGGTAGTTGCGTCTTCTACGTCTGCTTCCTCTTGCCCTCCATAGCCGATTCTTCTACGTCTACGTCTTCAACAGCCACACAGTCGGAATTTGTGGTTCTCAAATACCGGATTTGCACATGGAAGAAGGTTAGTTCGTAATAGTCCGATGTTCTATGATATTCAAATTGTTCGTTGTGAATTTTATGAATGATTTGTAATTGATTCGAATTTTAGGGTTTGAGAACCACATGGAATAAGGTTTGCACATGGAAGAAGGTTTTAACATTGTTGTTGACATTGAGTTCTTGATACTATTTTGAATACCGACATTTGATTTAACTTTGTTATGCATTCAATCCGAAAGCATTTTCTGATGACACTGTTATTAGATCACGCGCATATTCTGTATACGTTTATGCATATCAATGTTTATGCCTATCAGTCTATGCAAAGAATTGAAAATCGAAATTCTGGATATTGATAAGGAAATACGAATACTTCTACATATAATGTGCATATCTGTAAAATCTGTGAATATCAGATTACATAATAGGAATATCATTCAAGTGTTTTTGAATAACTGATATACATGATCATCGTGATTATAGTAGTTCATATATGTACTGATATTCATAAGCTTTGAAGAATTATGCAGTATTTGTTCAATGATATTCCAATGTTATAACCATAGTCATAATGTACGAAAAGTTTATTGCTTTAGGGTTTCCATCGCCGCCTATATGGTATATATCATGATATGCAATAAGTTTGACCAGTTATGCATACATATGAAGAGTTAAATGTTTGCATAACGACCTTTAATATTTGCATATCTGTAAATGTTTAATGATTTAGGGTTTGCATCGCCGACTATATAGCACATATCCTAATATGCAATAATACTGACCATATATGCATTTGTGTTGTGTGGATATGCGGTTCTCTTCATCAGATAATGACATTGTTATTAGATCACGCGCATATTCTGTATACGTTTATGCATATCAATATTTATGCATTAGATTACGTAATCGGAATATCATTTAAGTGTTTTTGAATAACTGATATACATGATCATCGTGATTATAGTAGTTCATATATTTAATGATATTCATAAGCTTTGAAGAATTATGCAGTATATGTTCAATGATATTCCAATGTTAAAACCATAGTCATAAAGTACAAAAAGATAACAGTTTGCATAACAACTCTTAAAATATGCATATTCTACTAAACGATTTGCATACCTGAAAATGTTGATTGCTTTAGGGTTTCCATCGCCGCCTATATGGTATATATCATGATATGCAATAATACTGACCAGTTATGCATACATATGAAGAGTTAAACGTTTGAATAACGACCTGTACTATTTGCATATCTGTAAATGTGTAATGATTTAGGGTTTGCATCGCCGCCTATATAGCACATATCCTAATATGCAATAATACTGACAAGATATGCATTTTTGTTGTGTAGATATGCGGTTCTCTTCATCAGATAATGATGTTGATATATCTGATGATGGGTTGTCAGACGGAGAAGAGGTTGATTTCGTGTATGGTACAGAGTGTGTTATTGACCCAGGCGACAGAAACATAAAGCACTGGGTTCCACTGTGTCCCGTTTCCATAAAACCGGTGCTTGGGCAAAGCTTCAATTCTCTGGATGCAGGAGAGGCATTCTATCGTGAATATGCATCCACAGCTGGTTTTGATGTTAGATCAAGCACCTCGCACAAGTTCAGCCACTCAGATGTTGTTAAGACCAAGTACTTTGTGTGCAATAGGGCCGGATTCAAGAATGTAGCTAATAGTACGGGCAAACGTAAGACGACATCTAACAGGATTGGGTGTGGTGCAAAAATCTCTCTGAAGAGTAATAACGGTGTAACCTACGTTGTTGATAACTTTATAGAGAAACACAACCACGATATGATACCGAATACAACATGGCATTTCCTCAAAAGTAGTAGGAGGATGGACATTGGACATCAAAATTTCATGATGAGTTGTGCAAAGGCGAACTTGGGGCCAGTAAGGTCTTTTAATCTCTTAAAAGAGATGGTTAGTGGATATGGGAACATGAGGTCGATGTCAAGGGACTTTCGGAATTTCAAACGAGATCTGATGTCGCATATCACAGCTGCTGATGCGCAAATGGTGATTAATAGATTTGCAAAGAAGAAAGAGCAATGCGATGCCTTCTACTTTGAGTATGATGTGAACAATGAACAACAATTAACGAGGTTATTCTGGGCAGATCCGATCTCACGTCGAAATTACGCTGCTTTTGGAGATGTGGTTTCTTTTGACTCAACCTATAGAACAAACAAGTACACTTTCGTTTGAGACTTTAACAATTATTGTGATTGGATATGCAATATATTTTAACGTATATGCATACAGGTACTACATGGTATTCACACCCTTCACTGGGATTGATAATCATAAGAAAAGTCTTACGTTCGGTACAGGATTGGTCATGAAGGAGGATGTGGAATCGTACGAATGGCTTTTTGTACACTTTCAGAAAGCAATGGGCCATGCACCACAGATCCTTGTGACAAACCAGGATCCTGCAATGAAGATTGCTATTGAGAATGTATTGCCCCAAACCAGACATCGTTTATGTATGTGGCACATCATGGAGAAGGTGTCGAAAAAGGTTGGTGCAAAAAAAATTAACTCGAAGGATTTCAGAAAGAAATTGGGCAAGTTGGTTTGGGATGATACCCATACAATCTCAGAGTTTGAGGATGGATGGAAAGAATTCGTGGTTGAGTATGAGCTTGATAAGAAACCTTGGTTCGGTGATATGTTTGAACTACGACACTATTGGATACCAGTGTATTTTAAGGATATTGTGCTTGGTGGTCTGGTTCGCACAACATCAATATCGGAGTCTCAGAATAGTTTTTTTGGAAATTATTCAAACAGGAACTTTAGCCTTGTTGAGCTGTTGATGCACTTTAATAGTGCAATGGAAACCCAACGTTATAACCAAATGAGGAATGATATCGAATCAGACACACGGACCCATGTATTGAAAACGTCATTGTTGATTGAGAAGCATGCTTCAGAGGTGTATACTCTGAAAATCTTTTCTCAGGTTCAAGAAGAGATTACCGCAGCGTGTTTCGATTGTTCTGTCACTAATGAGACACCAGGTACGATATTATAATGTGGTCTGATATTCAAATATTGCGTATTGATTTTCTATTATATGAAATGGATATGCATTTTATAGAGTAAACAAAAATTGCATATCTTGCATATCAATGAATGAAATTGTGAATATTGACATGGAGCTTTTGCATAACTGTGTTTATGAAGAGCAAACATGTTATTCAATTTATTTGCTTGTGAATGTTGCACTGATATAAACTAGTACATAAACTGATATTCATTTTTTGTGATGAGATATGCATTTACTATGATTGATATTCGTAGTTTTACAAAATGATATTCATGTGCAGGTGAGGACCAATTGACATATACAGTAAATGATGGCAATGGAGATTTATTTCAAGTAGATCATCCACTACGTCACGACATCACTACATGCAGCTGTATGATGTTCAACAAAGTTGGTTTACCATGTCGTCATATATTCACCGCTTTGAAGTCTTATGGTTATGATAAGGTTCCTGAACGACTGATCCTAACTAGATGGAGAAAAGGTGCTGCAACGAGGACGAAGAGTAGTATTCCTAATGACGTCTGGGATCAGAGTGTACGAATAGAAAAGAAACAAGCTATGATGAACGAATTATGGTCAGTGATATATTCTTGTGTTGGACTTGTGGAGGAAGACGGTGAGAAGATACATGATTTGTTGTTAACATTGAAGAACAAGAAGTCGGAATACAAAGCAGACGATAACTCTGAAACCAGGGAAGAAGGAGTAAGAGAATCAATGGTGGAGAGCTTTGAGGGAATTAGTGCGCCGGATGAGGTCTATGTTCAACCTCCGGCACAAGCGAAGAACAAAGGCACCGGGAAGAGGTACAAAGATGGAAAGGAGAAGTCTATAGCCGAAGCTCGGAAAAAAAAGGTTGTAGACGAAAATGCACAGAAAGGCATGAGGAAATGTAAAAGGTGCAGCAAGTATGCCAGGCATGATAGCAGAAATTGCAAAGAAATTATGTAGTCTATTGATATGCAACATTATTCTTTTGGTATTCAGAATCTGTATTGCAATATTCCTTAGCTACTCATATCCATGAATTTCGGATTTTGGCATCATGTTTTATGATTTCATTGATGTGTATGTTTTTTAGCGTTTCTGCTTGTTTGCGTATTTCATACATTCGAATAGTCTACTACTTTAAACGAAATGCATCAACTATACCGTTAAACAATTCATATATCGTGAATACCATAACATAAGAAATGCATACCTATGAAATATTCGTGCATATCAAAACAAAATCTTTATTCCAAAATATAACGTTAAATAATTTATGAGTCGTGCATGCTAAAACAACGAAATTGCAAACCAACAAAATATTCTATCGAGAATATCAATGAGTTGAACTAAAAACAACACTGCTAGATAGTGGAATAACAAGTCTAATAAGTAGAATAACGTCTAAGTAGTGGAATAAAACGACCTAATGATGTCTTCTCCGCTGCCATTTGATTGCCATCATGATATCATGGTTTCTACACCCGCCTATGTGCAGTAGCGTCTTCGATGATGAAGTCTTTCATAATATTCTTCTTATACGTTATAAGGGCATGAAGATACATATGGCGCAATGGGACAATGCACTTCTTGGAGTTTGGCTTAAATCCAGTTTGCCAATTGTTCAATGCCTGACCAAAATATGTCTCCATATGGCGCATTACATATATCCCGCAATCAACCTTGTTTGTGTTATCACGCCACATCATCTTCAAAATGAACATACGACCTCTGGTAAAACCACTACATCTTGTGCCGAGATTCAAAGAATCCATATACTGGAAGAACATCCTGGATTGTGGACAAATATGATAAACAGATGAAGTGTACATCTTGTACTGTATACTATGCATGACTATATATGAATATCACATTATATATCGACAATTTAAAACATCATGCATAAGTGTGCATATCAAAACCACAAGTGTGCATATCAAAACCATACGTTATAAGGGCATGGAGATACATATCTGAACATCTAGTCTGCAAATATATACCATAAGTGTGCATATCAAAACCAAACAAATTAATATCACATAACAACATGATAAACTATTACATCATGCATACATAAATATATAGTTTGCATATCTACACAGGACGTGTGCATATCATAGTCAAACAACTGAATATCACATAAAACATCATGCATGCCTGAATATATAATCTGCATATCTATTTAGTCAGTATGAATATCATAATCACACGTGTGAATATCATACAGCAATTGTCACTCACTAATATAAATGTCACATATATATAACATAAAAGTATATAGTCCATATTCAATATGGTACTATGCATAATAACCTATGTATATTACCAGTACGATCATTGTTTCACCATATTTTGTTGTCTAGTCCTCATCGCCACCTGTTGAATTATCAATAATCTCTATCTTCGAATTCATGAAGTTGAAACAAATCAGGTAAAAATGCTCATGTTTCAAAATGGGGAAGAAAACCTGTCATTGCATCAAAATGTTATTTGACAAATATCAATATATCGTTTATAAGAGCGCTACTATGAAATAAATATAGTTTGATGAGTTATTACCAAATCTACATCCACCATAGATGTATGGTCGAGGCTCGCTAGCAATTCATCCAGCCCAACTTTGAAAATGGAGAACTTGGAGTCGTATTCAACTTTGTTTGCGATGGAAAGGGGGCCAACCTGCTTATGTAAAAATGAATACGGATTCAGTGAATATCATCGAATGACATGTGCATATCACAATGTAAAACCTGAATACCTACCAAAGTTGATGGATGAACGAACAACCGCGATGCAGTTGTATGGTTTCGAGCCTCTTCTAAGTCATTTAAATATACACACCACATGTCGACAATATTAATTGAAACATAGGTGGATTCTTTGAGTGACTGGAATTCGCTCACATCAAGTGTATAACCATTATATTCAAAAAGGGGTTCCCTGTTTACGAGAAAGACAATAGACAAATCAAAAAAGAAGCATAATCATTGAATGCAACGCACTTCAGTAGTAAACACTAACCCATCCGGAGCGTGATTCACAACATACGAATATAAGTCATGTTGTTGTTTACTGATCGTTTTACTTGCGTTTATAATCCTATTCAACCATGGGCTCTTTTTTGTAGCCGATAGCTTAATGTTCCTCTTTGCATTTTGTTGGACAGATCTCATCGGTGTTACAAAATCATCTTCTTCCTCATTGTCGTCCATTTGGGCCTGAATTTCAAGTAATATCAAATTAAACATAAATGCAAAGTAATAATACAACGCATAAGCGAACACGTACTTTGCATACAGACACAGAACATGTGAATATCAAACAAGGTCTGATGAACGTTACATAATTAAGTCGTTACACGAGTATTTTGAACACACATCCACCCCATCTGATCCTGTTAAACATTACATATATTAAGCAGTTACTGGGTACGAGAATATGTCCATACAATCACCCCAACTAGATCTAGTCTTCATATTAGATGTACACCCAGAATACAACTTCACAAATTCAAGCCTTAAGTGTGACCATCATCATTTGCTTCTAACCCTATTACTCCTCCTCAGGCTTACCGAATCAGTTTGAGGAATAGCGGGATGCTTTCTTGGACGACCACATGTTGACTTCTTAGGTCGAAGCTCCTTAACATCGGACGCAGCAACTATAGGTTGAGCTGGGGTAGCAGCATCAGTCTGGTGATGCTCAACAACAATATCATTCACCACCCCCATAACCACATCACTTGGATTCGGTTGCACCTGTACAAATTAACATCGGTTAAATAACTGTATATCCTGCATATGAATGTGTGAAAAATGCATAACATACCCAGTAAAATGCATATCAACAAGAAATAAGCTGCATAACAATAAGTGAGACATGGATATCATACCATAATAAATTTTCTATCAATAATTACATAACATACCCACTGAAATGCATACCTAAATCGCTTGTACTGGATAATGACTTCGTGTAAAGAACGTATCTCACACCATAAGATTGCATATTAAATGAATGGTTACCAACTACTTATAACATGATAGCCTAATGTATTATTTCATAACTATTGTACTCAAACTTTGTTACCTCATGGAGCTGGGTTGGTGGGTCAACATTCTCTACTGTGGTGGCTTCGGTCATTTTGGACGGATCGTCAACAACAGCTGGAATTTCACTTTGATGCTGCTCGACTAGTGGGTCAATCTCGCTCGTTCCAGCATTGCCCTATGGAAATTTCATTAATAATATTATTTAAACTAAATAAATTTGCATTGTGTGATAAATAATTCTGCATAAACCTGAGGCATATCAGTATGGCCCGTATCTGCCTGAAAAAAAGGAATGCCGTCATCAAACCCGAATTTATCATTCTCGCACTTCATGATGTCATTCCGCCTAGAAAATGCTGCCTCAATCTCTTCCACCACCTTCGTCAGCTCAGGACTAGTCCAGAATGGGTCTTCAGCTTGTGAAAGCACATTCTCTACTTGAGTGCATACATCAAACGGAGCCTCGTGTAGAGAATCTGATCTAGAACCAAGTAAAGCCCTGGCCGACTCAGTGAGGGCGATTGACACATCATCGTCCTTGCACTCGACAGGCATGTTTTTGGTCTTGTCGGCTATCCTAATAATAGCATTTGCAATAATCTTCAGATCCTTCAGCATACCTTTGTTGTACTCCTGTAAAAATTGCATATCAAAATGTAAATTTTGCATTGCAATATTGTTAACTATGGCTTCATAAACACTATAAAGTATAACCATGCTGTAATCATCTGCTTAGATCAACCCTAAACAGTGAGTATATAGTATGCATATTTATACATGAAGTGTGCATATCACAACCAAACAAATGAATATTACATTATATATCGACAACTTAAAACATTATGCATATGTGAACATATAGTAGGCATATCGATACAGTAAGTGTGCATATCATAGTCATATAACTGAGTGTCACATAACAAATACACAAGCTAATAGTTTATGCATACCTGAATATATAATCTGCATAACTACGCATATAATATGAATATCAACCTCACACATTGAATATCGTACACGAAATTGTCAGTCATACAACAATATATAATCCTTATTCAGCAGCATGCTATGAATGATAACCTACGTATTTTTTTCATTACTAAAGTCAATAACTATTACGTTATGCAAAATCTATATATACCTTTTTGGTACTTGATTCCTGTACCGCACATGCAACACCTTGCCGTTTTTTTATAGACAGCTGAGGTTCCAAATTACCATCCCCGAACACCCCCCAACTCATCTCAGTCTCTTCTCTCTCAGCTACAAGATCTTCATTCCATCCGACAAATGCAGGGAATTTCCTTGGAACGGTACGTTTACCATACAAGACCACGCAGTCCAAGTATAGAACCTGAATAAAACAGAAATATGATAAATATCAGTGTATGAATTGTGAATATCAAACACAAATCATTGAAAACGCATGCCCCAATATAGCAAAATTCAAAAATTGTTCCCCAAATTGTATATTTAATGAAATACCCCAAAGGATATAAAATGGCAAAGTGGTAAATAAGATTTTGGGATTTTATTAAAATCAGAAAAGTGGATCAAAAGCAGATTTTTGGGGAAGAAAATCAGAAAAGGGGCAAAAGGGATCAACCCTTGTCTTTGTCTTCGGTGAACCTCTCGTGAAGCTCTCATGGAGCTCTCATGGAGCTTCCCCTGTGCACCGCTCCCTCTTCCGACTCCCGTGTTCAGTCGTCCCCTCCGGAGAGCCCAGCTTCTCAGCCGCTTCCTCTGTCTCTTCCTCCGACGAACCAGAACCCAATCGCCGCTCCTCTCCTCTGCTGTCCGCTGGTGTGCTGTTGTCCTGTCTGCGACACTTCAGTATAATTGTAAGAACGTTTTGCTCACTCATTAATTGGGTCTGAAATTTTGAGGAGGTAAAATAGACTCGTATATCTAACTCCTCGAGTTGGAATCATTACATTCGGAGTCCTAAGCAGGGAGAACGAATTTTTACAAGTCAGAGCCGCTGTTGGTGTGGTTGTGCTGCGTTCTGCTGGTGTGCTACTGTTGCTGCGGTGGTTGTGCTGGTTGCCGCCGTCGTCTCCGGTGCCGAGGTGTTCTTCCTAGAGGCTACGTAATGGTCGACGACGAAGTAAGAGCGGGTCCTCGATTCGTAAGATTTTTGGGCTTCAATTTCTGTTGAAATGGGTGAACGGATTTGCTGAAATTCAAGGGGGTATTTGACAGAAATTAAATGGTTGGACTGGTTTTGATTGTTTGCTGAATTCGGGAGTTGATTTTGAGCTTGGGTAATTATTTGGTGTGATTTGATAAATTTTGGTGAGTTATATGTGGGGGATTTGGACTGAAATTGTTGGATGGGCAGTGTATGATTTGAAAGTAATTTGGATTTGGGGTTGAATTTGGGTGTGATTGGCCTAATTAATTAAGGTTTGATTTTAGGGTTGATTTGGGGGTTTATTGGTTGTGATTCAGTATGAGTTAAATAATGCCAGGGATTTGCTCGGATTGATTTCGCAGGTTCGTTCGAGTGGTTTGGAGACCTCTGGGGTCGTTGTGGTTCGACTTGAGGCAAGATGATCCTTGCCTAACTTATATATTTTTATAATTGATTTATGCTTAGCTTATATCATAATTAAATTATGGTTGCTTGAGCTATTTTAAATTGGTTTGAATTGACTATAATTGCTTGGTTGTGATGTGTGATAATATGTGTTGGTGTGTGATAATGTGTTGATATGTGGTGATAATGTGTTGATATGTGGTGAAATGTGTTGATGTGTAATGGTTGATTTATGTGATAAGGTGTGCTTGTGTTTTGACGCGTGATTTATATTGATTGGTCAGTATGATATTGTATATATTATATATATATATTGATTGGCATATTGTTGGTATTATCTGATTGTTGTGATAAATCTTTGGATTTCAACTGTTTTGGCTTGGCTAGTCTTGCCATAGTCTTTCACGAGACTGACCAACTGCGGTCTACGTGCCGTGGTTGGCTGGGGTATCGCGTCCCCTAGTCAATCAGGCTTTGCAGATTTAGCGCCAGCAAGGAGGATCCTGATCACCGTCGGTTTTGGGTCGAAGGCTCTACTTTTGGTTTTGGACTTTGACTTGGTTGTACGTATCGTTTTGGTTTTGGACCTTGAAGTGGTCGAACTTGTTGTATTGGTTTTGGTTTGTAAATTGTTGTATTTCTGTATGTTAAGTTGTTTGTGGTTTCAAACTCTGGACAGGTTTTACAGGTTTTCCGCTGCTGCTTTTGATATATGTTATATATATATGGGTTATGTTTTGCAAAAAATTTCTTTACCCGCCTTATAATCCTTCTGGATTATGGCACTGTAGCACCACTGGCCTGGGGGTGTTACATTTAAGGACCCACATACCGTCAAGAAATAGAGTGGCCCAGTAAAGTAGCCGTCCGGATTCGTATCCCACCTCTTCTTAGCCTCAATAAGACAATCGATAACGAAGCCACACCAGTTCATCGTGCTCAAGAAATTTAGCTGCTCTAAGCCACGTATGAGGGACTGATTTGCAGCACCACTTTGTGTCGGCTAGACTATACAAGAGTGGAACAGAACAATAAAGTTCTGTATGAAGTCTTCGCCTCCTTCCTCAATCGACAACATATGTTGCCCCACATGATTGTATCTGATGCTATGCAGCTTCTTATCGAAATTTTTCCTCCACTTCTCTACCACATCCATCTTAACCATTGGTTCGAACTTGATTATTTGAACTGGGCCACGTGGAATGCCCATGCAGATCTCCACATCAATATCTAGGACATCTATAGCAGACCCATCTGGAAGCAAAATCTTCCCTTTCATTGCATTGTAGATCTGGACCAACCACCTACACATGAAACTGAAGAAAGACACATATTTTTTTTAGCTACAACGCAAAACAAAACAGATCCAAAATCATGTGTATCCATAATCAGGATTGAAACATGCACATCACAACCATGCATCGTGAATTTCTAAAAGTATAATTTGCATATATCAATCAGACAAATGAAAGACACATGCACAATAGATCACTGCTTAGATCATGAATATCATAAAAGCTAATATGCATATCCAAACAACACAAATGAAAAACACATACATAAATGGTCACTTGTATATATCATGAATATCTCAAAATTTTATATGCAAATCTATTCAGGATATATGCATAACACAACCACAAAATTGAATATCACATACAAATCGATAATTAGATATCTCAAATGAAAAAACATACACAAATGGTCACTTGTATATATCATGAATATCTCCTAATTTTATATGCATAACTATTCATCCTTGCATGCAAAACACAATCACACAAATGATTATCACATAGCAAATCGACCACTGAATATCTCAATATGTTATATGCATATCTATCCAGGATGTCTTGCATATGTTAACATATAATATGCATATCGATGTATGGTTGATGCATATTTCACTCATAAAAAAACGATCATATGCACGGCCAATTAAATCATCAGTTGTGCCAATTTGCATATCAACAAGGCATATCTGAATATCATATATACAGATTTTACGTATCTAATGAACATCTTAATACAAAAAACATGTACCTTGGTAACGGGAACGCTTCCATTCTTAACAGTCTCCCAAAGCCATACTCCTCTACAGTTTCCTTCTGCATTTGGTTCATTTTCCCAATGGCCTGAACGAAATATTCAAGGCGTCCACGATGTTTGATACCTTTAAAACCATCATTTTTCTTGACTTTCTTCTTCTGACATGCCACTTCTTCTAATTCTTCCACAATCATCTTAGCCTTGCCTTTATCAACCGTTTTTTTTTTATTTCAAACCTGCTACATGATAAAAATATGTATTAGTCAGTGTATATTAATGGAAAATAACATTAACAAATCCAAAACCCAATATTCACATGTAAATATAATGTACCGGAATCATCGTGAGCAACTGATTTAGATGATGCACCCTTTTCCTTCAAATGCTTTGATTTGGCCTTTTGAATGTTGGCCAGTGTTTCATCTTCATCTAAGATGGGTGGTTCTACAATGAATTAAGAGGTAATTAGCACATTGATGAATACAAGCTGACTTTATGATTCATATCACCATTGGAAATGTATGCACTGAACAATTAATAATATCATACCTCTCGATTTTCTCTTAAGCAAATCCTCAGTTGGTTCTCTGATGGACTTACCCTTGTCACTACAAACAACCATCTTCAACTGCCTCTTTGCATGTGGACTCCTTCGGGTTGGGGAAGAAACCTGGGCTTCTTCTGGTCCACTATCCACCACTGTTTCGGTATGTTGTTCGGCAAGTGTGACCTGAGCATCTTTTGGGGAAGTTTCAGCGGACTTGCTTGAGGGTAATCCTATACAAAACATAATAATCTTAATTGTATATAAAGTATAAGAATGAATGACTAAAGCTTATACAAACATGCAAATGTCATAGTTGAAAATACATTGCATATCTATTTGAATGTAGTGCATATCCCTAAGAATATAATGCATATCAATTTTTAAAAAATGAACAACTAATCTAAATATAATGTACCAGCTGGGTATGCATATCAGTGAATGAAGTATGCATCTCTCAATCACATAAATGAAAGACACATGCACAATAGATAACTGCTTAGACCATGAATACCATAACAGCTAGTATGCATATCTAAACAACAAAAATGAAAAACGCATACACAAATGGTCACTCTAAGAATATAATGCATATCAATTTAAACAAAATGAAAAAACTAGTCTAAACTGGTTGGTAATCATATCAGTAATAAACATTAAACAAGGCCTATCATTTTACTACCTTACTTCGAAGCTATACAAATAAACACAAAACAAATACATTACCTTTGACGAGCCTTCTTCGCTTACCACCTTTTGTGTTCGGAGACATTTTTTCCCTAGCCAACAATCCTCTGACCATGAACGAGAACCTAGATAAGACGATGAGCAACATTATAAACCAACCTCCAACTCCAACAACAATTGAAACAAATTGAATATCAAGAACCCAAATAATTAACCTGGCTCAAACCAATATATACATTGCACATGTTCTGCATAACAATGCATGTAAAAATGCATATGTCATCTACAAAATTGAATATCAAAAACACAATATATGCTTTCGATGGTCTATTGATTATTAACAACATAAATGTACTGTTTGACCATTTCTCTTCAACCCCAAACGAACAAAAAAAGCCAATCCAACCCTAAACAGCAACCCATATCAAGTCATCAACCACTCAAAATCAATAAATGTGCAATTCGAACTAATTGAATCTCAAAAACAAAGTAAAACCTAAACCCTAAACGAACTAGACTTGCAATTCGAACAAATGTGAACCATATAAACCTTCTAATTCCCTCGATGCAAAGGAATACTCAACTCTAAATTGTTCTATTCGACATAGATCGAATACTAACACGAAAATGAATGAAATCGAAGAGTACAACACCATTGATGGAGACGAAAATAAACGTCGTCGTCGAGTTAAACTCGAAGAGTACAACACCATTTTCGCAAAACCAAAAATGGTCCGACGACGGCGATACGATGGCGCTTCTACCAGTGAGCCGACGGCTCTTCTACCTGTGGGATGACACGATACTCCTGCGATGGAAGATGAGGACGATCGAGCGAGAGGATGAGACGATGAAGGCGGCGAGAGCGAGGGAGAAAATGGGTAGCAGAGCATGATAGAGCAGAGGAGGGAAAATGGAAGTTGAAGCGTCTGGATATGGAAATCAAATCCCGGGAGAATCGTAAATGGACGAGATCGGGTGTGGGTGAGTCTATTTTTTTTTGTACCTCTCTAGATTAAATCTCAGCCATCCATCTTAATCAAATCCAACGCTCTAATCAAATCCCAGTCTCATTTCTTACATGTTCCACTACCCTTCACATTTCTAATTTTTTGCCTTTATCTTACAAATTTATTGTATTTTAATAATGTCTTTTTTGTTATGTAGTTATTAATATTTATTAATATATCGTTTTATTTATTTGATCTGGAATATATATCATTTTATTAGTCACGTTGACTTTACATATTCCTAGACATTAATATCATTTTAATTAAAATATATTAGTCATTAATTTCTATTCTTATTAAATACGGAGTAATATAAATAATTGATGACTCTGCATTTTCTTAAACCTTGTTACATTTTATATAAAGTACATTAGTTATTTTATCGGTACTTGCTTACTCTTCTTAGAGAAATTATAATTCATAACTTCTTCCTTGTACATTTCATATGTAAGAGTGAGTACATGTCTATTATTTCGGCTTCCATCCTTGATTAATTCATCTAGACCAACACCAATGATGCCAAATTTAGTATATATACATGATGAGTGTAAAATGAATATGTATAAAATAGAACAATAAAAATCATCCTTAACCAAAATAACAACACACCTACCTAAAATGATTTAGTACAAAAAAGAAACTAAAAATACAAACCTAATTGAATTTATGCTACCAATAATTGAAGGATTTACATCGTCCATAAAATAGTTTGCTTTATTCTTTACTAACAATCAGTCGTCCTAAATCGATTGTCTTTGTCCTCCTTCTAGTGAAAGCTACTAGTGCATGATGTAAACAATAGATGCCTCAATAGTGCTATTAGATTATCCAATTCTCTGACATCTTCACATAAAATTAACCTATCTCGATCAAAAGACAATTATATTAATAAATTTAAACTGATATTTGTAAGTATTGTAGACTACAAAAGAGATCCAAATACATATAATCAAGGATATTTACCGTGAGGTGGATATATACTTGCATCATCGACAATCGAGAATCATCATTCACATCTTTAACTTAATAATTATGCTTACTTCAGTGACCATGTCTTTTTAAGGTGTTGCCCATTATCTTCCAAGCTTCACTATATGGCTTTCTAAAGCTATTTTCCATGTAGAAGAATGAGATGATGGATGCCCATAGCAAATAAACGGAATATCACCGTTTTCGCCCTTTTATAGATGAAAATGTTACTTGGAAAGTGAAGCCATTTTGACATATAACCGTTTAGACATCTTGACTATAATTTGTTTTCAACCATTCATTGTGTACTAAATACGGGAATTACGTATAGTAATTGGATAATATTAAAATAGGAGTAAATGAGAGCAAAATATAACGTATACAATATATAGTAACTATCACTAATTGAGATTTAGGTTAAAAATTGAGTTATAACCTAAGGAGTAGTCCGTACGTAGAGGCAAGATTTAGCTGAAAAAAGTGTGTGAGGGGAGTGAATAATTACTTACAAATAGTGCTCATTTTTATATATACACATAATTATGCTATCGTATATTAAAATAAACAAAGAAAAATTAATTACTTAAATTACAAAGTAGCCTATAATTATACTTATGTATTTTATATTGGTTTATAAACCCTATAGTAAAAACCGATCGGAAAATCTAACATATTATATACATATTATATACTAAGGGTGATAAACTAATCATACAGGCAAACTATAACTTTAGGCCTATTTAAGCCTTTGATTTTGTCTTTAAAAGTTAGCATTCAATGACCTAGAATGCTAACTTTTAAATATATATAGATATAGTTGGTTATATTTCATGCTTAATAGAAATATAAATTGAACTATGTTGAAAATTTAACGTGAAGATATAAGAATTATACAACGATATGAAAATGAGAATTTTTTAATTGATTATATGTAGTAATTGTATATAATTGTGAATCAAAAACTTTGTATATGATATAGACAATTATAGATTATTAATATAGTTGTTAATATATGAAATTGTCACTTTAGTACTTTTTGGATTTGAGAAATTGTTTAAATTTTGTGCTAAATAAATAAGGCATGAAATGAAAAAAAAACTAATTCATCTTTAAAAGTTAGCATTCAATGACCTAGAATGCTAACTTTTAAATATACTAATGACTATGCCCGTGCTACGCACGGGTCTTTTATTAATATTTCATTATATTAATTTGTATAATATTTGACCAGTTGTATAACATTATATTATTTTACAGTTGTATGAATTTTATGATTACTACTGTATAGATTAGGTGGAAATTTGTTTTTGTATCTTCTTGTATATATGTTCATATCTTTAGGACTAAATTAGTGTTCAAGAAATATGCAATATTTTACATGCATTTATAGGCAAGTGATCGATTAAAAATTTTAAGATTAGATCAAGTTAAATTATTAAAACAATTAGTTTACAGTATATGTTTCCAATTAGCCAATTAGCTATATATGTTTACACGATTATATATTGGTAGTTAATGTATTGTGTCTCATACTATGAAAAAGTACAATAAATTGCTTGATGTGAAACTGCTAAAGAATTTCGACATAAAACGTACGACAATAAGTCAATAAACTTAATATAAAATCGAGTATTTATTAATATAAGTCATATTAATCTCAGTTTGCTTCCATGTAATTAAATAGAGTTTACATGCCTAAAAAACTAAATATTTGAGGGTGTGTAGATCTTACGTAATGTTATCAATGTATGTCATATCGATAGAATAATCCTAACAATGATCTATATATAATCATTGCATGTTATTTTAAAGTTTCAATACTTGAGTTTTATTTTACCTATAACAAACTAAATGAAAATTTTTAGAAGAGCAACAACAAACTTTAATATGCTTTCACGCTAATTTCTAATTAAGAAGTGAGGATCAACCGTTCCCCTTTATTTGTTTTTAACAATTGTTTCTCTTAAATAATTACCAGAAGTTGTAAAAATAATAGATCAAGTTGATTCTTTCATGAATGAAAACATTTTTTAATAGACAATAAATATCTTAAAAAATATACATTCATATTGGAAATCTCGTAATTGATATAATATATATTTAAATATTGACTAAACATAATAGTAAATTGTAACTGAAATTTTCCACATAATTAACACAATGGAAAATAACAAAACTAATTTGCACAATCAAGAGGAGCAACATCACAAATTCACAATTTAATCATTTATAACTTTTTCGTTCTATATTGCCATATAGCGAATAGAGAATTCTCTGCTATTAGCTTTATTACTTAATTAAAGCTATTACAATGTGGCTACAAATATTTATATTATATATTTTTCTTGTTGATTATAGATTTTTATGTATTATACATATGCATGTTTAGTTTTAATTATATCATTTTTTTACTTGCATTTTCAATTAAAAAATATATTATATGTTTTTATATATTATTGAGAAGCATAGTACAAATTAAAATTTATACTAACTCTGATAATTGAACTAATTTTTTTATTAAAGCTCTACATAAGCAATGTCGTGAAATAAGGATGACAGTGGATTGGGGAAAATACTACATGATGCATATTTATTTTGAAATTTCTATAATTATTAATGTTATAAGTCATTGTTATTCCATCATTGGCTTGATGCAACAACATTAATAATACATAAATATGAAAACTAATTATAAATGATAAATATATTATTTACAAACATACAACTAAATTTTATATATATGAGAATGACAATTTAATCTTATCTTGATGATGCAATGATTTTTTTCTTCACTTGGTCTAGCATACGATGTTTATAAAATAATGATACGATGTATATCAAAAAGAAAAATTAACAGTAAAAGAAAAATGATAAAATGAATAATTACAAAATACGAACCCCTAATGCTTGAATTATACATAAATTGTTCCAGATCATCCAACCCTAAGGACAAAAAAACAATAAATTAATTAAAATAATATATAATAAATTTAATTCCAATACTGAACATAATGGTGTGAGGTGTGTACTTACTTGGAGTTGTGTTCCTCCTTTTTTTAGTACATTGAGATTCTTCATTTAGAAGAAAGTTGGTTGTATGGCTAATTGGACGCCAGTAAGATGGCCACAATGTGGAATGGTTTTTATAGTGGGAAATTTGTATGCGTTAAGAATTTGAAAGATTGCTTAGTTGTAATTATTTTTTTGGTTAGTGAATAATTCTTAAATAGACATTACAACAGATCTTTGAAAATATTGCAATATTTAATCGTCTGTTACAAACCCATTAAAATGCTATTAACTCATTTAATTTGTGTTAAATATAAAGTAGATACAAACTATTTTTTTGATCTGGTTAGTTATCCATTTCCGATTCATATAAAGGGTTATTTGATCTGGTTAACTCTTTTTTATGCCCTACCCTTTTTTTATATTATCTACCCTTAATATTAAAAATTAAATAAAATCAATAGAATATTACTTTGTAATACTTTTTAGTTTACACTTTAGATAGTGATATATTATTTATATTTATCTCCTAAAAGAATAAACAATTTTGATTAGTTTAGGTGATAGTTTGATATCATATATATTTGTTTATCATACATAAAATTTTTTCATATATATTTTTCATTTTATAACAGTTAGCGTGTTATAAATATACAACTTGTGTAAAAATGATTTTAAAAATTTGTAGGAAGTTAGATAGGCATTTGGGTCCATTTTAACATAAGGTGGGTTTTGCCATTGTTTTGTATTGATTTTGTATTTAAAAGTTAGCATTCAATGCACAAGAATGCTAACTTTTAAATATATATATATATATATATATATAGATTTAAGATCAGGTAAAACGGCCTCTTAAGATAAAACAGAAGTACAATTAAGGGCCTTTAGATTAGAACCAAATCAACAATCCAGATTGAATATAAGAGGGTGCACATATTGTAGAATAGGAGACACACACCCTATTGAAACAAATCAACGTGATTTTTGGGATATTCTTAACCGAGATCTCACTTTCCATTTTCACATTCACACAATCTCCCCTAATCTCTCTTCATCTTCAACCTCTCCAATCGTCTTTGTCTCCCCAATTTCGTCTCAGATCCATAACCAATTTCTTTCAATTTTTTTGGTTGCAGATTTTAAAAACAGTGAATTCGCGGAGCCGCTGGCCGCCGACGGAGTGGAGGATGTACGCGAATCGAGTGCCGCTGATCTGTTGAATTTAGGGGCATGGTTCGCCGGCGCGGGTCTGGTGTGGTCGCGAGTGGTGGCGAGGGGGATCGCCGACAACAGAGGTGGTCGGGGCAAGGCGCGGTAGAGGAGCGAACACCAGCAGGGTCGACTGTGAGACGCTCACCGGCGACACGGACAGCGTGATGCCTTCGATCTCCTCCGCCGGAAAACCTCCCCTATCGAGCAATTCATTGAAGAGGAAGTGCAGCCCCGTCGACGACGCTAAGTGCGGTGCCGCCGCCGCTTCCTTTGGTCGCTGCCACTGCTCCAAGCGAAGGCAGATATTCCAGCGGATGATTACTCCGGGAGGAAGTACGGTCAGAAGCCCATCAAGGGGATAGCCTCCTTAATTCCAAAGGTTACTCCAGGAGGAAGTACGGTCAGATGCCTCATCCCAGGTAACCTCCACCGGCCACCGTAAAAAATAGCCTCCTTAATTCCAGTCAATTAATTTGATTTTTTTAATTAAACACGGGATATTACAAGCGAAGGCTGATTTTCCAGCGGTTGACGATGGGGCTTCAGAAGGATTTGCAGAAAATGAGAGAGATGATGATGAAAAAAGGTTGGAATGGTATGGTGTTGTTTATCTATTCCTCTAGTTTATTGATGGTTAAGGTTGTAAAGTTTTAATTAACATTTTTTTTGTAGGTTTACAAACTCAAGGCTGACGGTGTGGCCTTTAGCAGGTACGATGGTCGCCAACCCCACGGTGGATTTGGGTTCGGATCTTTTCATATGGTCTGTCGATACATGATTCCTACATTTGCTGCTATTTCTCTCCATGTATGACCTAGTAGGAATTTGTGTAGCCTTGTATTGTATGAGGAAGTATTTCTTATGGTGGATGTGTCATTTATAATTGGTGTTATTTGTATTGTTTGCAATTGATATTCAAATTGTTTGATGTGATATTCATATAAATTCCTTTGATATTCATGTGGGATGTACTTTTTATAATTAAGTAATTATATTCAGATTTTATGGTATGATATTCACTGTAATGACATTGACATTCATGTTGGTCGTTTTGGTGTATTACTAGTGTTGTTTGTACTGTTTGCACTTGATATTCAAATTATTTGATGTGATATTCATATAAATTTATTTTATATTCATGTGGGATGTACGTTTCATGCTCTGAGTAGTAGATATTCAAATTTTATGATGTGATATTCACTGTGATGTCATTGATACTGGTGTGTACTGTTTGCTCCGAGTAGTAGATATTCAAATTTTATAATGTGATATTCACTATAATGTTGTTCATATTCATGAGGTTTCATGCGTTGAATAGTCGATATTCAAATTTTATGATGTGATATTCAATATAATGTTGTTCATATTCATGAGGTTTCATGCGTTGAATAGTCGATATTCAAATTTTATGATGTGATATTCAATATAATGTTCTTGATATTCATTATAATAATGTTGTTGATATTCATTATAATAATGTTGATATTCAGGTTGATCGTGCGGCTGTGCGACCCAAAATCGACGCGACAATGTCATTGTTAAACCTTACCGCCATGAATCAAACCTTCGAAGATATTGGGTGGTGATATTCGTGTAGTTAGGTGATGATATTCATGTACTTGGGTGACTATATTAATGTAATTGGGTGGTGGGTGATATTCACAAAATGGGTAGTAATATTCACAAATTGAGTGGTGATATTCATGTAAGTGAATTTGATATTCAATGTGATTAATTGAGATATTCATGTAACTTAGTGTGATATTCATATTATCAAGTGGTGAAATTCATGATTTAAGTGACGATATTCACATTTTTAAGATATTTTATATTCACTTATTAAATAGAAATCGATATTCAAACAAACATGAACGATATTCACGAACACTGGAAAATCATTAAACGAGCAAAACGAATTTAAATCTAAACGAATTTAAAACAATCTTCCTATTTAAAGTTTAAATATTTGAATAATCTCGTTCTCTCTCCAATTTGCACATTTACCATATTTTATAGGAACAACTTCCTATTTTGTAGGATATTAATTTCGGTAATTCAATAAAGAAGGCAGGTTATTCAAATTCGGTACAATGCACCCCCATGTGGCTTATTTTGCTCCATCAAATCCAGCCCTCTAATCTCTTCAATCCAACGCTCTTTATTTGTACTTCCGTTTTACCACAATACCCGTTTTACCGGAGCGTGCCCCTATATATATATATATATATATATATATATATATATAGAGTCAGGCTCCGGTGAAACGGATGCTTACGGTGAAACGTGAGGAGGAATGAGAGCCAATCATTTTGGGACAATGGAAGGCTATGATGGAACATCCATCATAGCAAACATACACCCTCTCACATACAATCACACCCCATGATCAACATCTGACCATTGACCAGTCAATGGTCAACGGTCAGTTTGACCGGTCAACGTTGACCGGTCAAACTGACTTTTGTCCTTTTTTTTTTTACAATTAATTTTTTTTTAAATATATTTTTTTATTCTTGTTTTTATACACGTTTTTATCATAAAATTGTCATTAAAAAAGTTGAACAATTCCTTATTAAATTTGAATAATTGTATATCAAAAGTTGAACAAAGTTTTTTGAACAATATATAAAGTTGAACAATTGTACAAACAAAGTTGAACAATTGTATCTTAAAGTTGAACAATTTCATTTTTATGGTTAGACGACTGTTTCACTAAGCAATTTTTATTTTTAATTTTTTTGGGCAAGTTTTTTTCTTCATTTTTTTATTATTTTTCTACACGTTTTTATCATAAAATTTTAATTAAAAAAGTTGAACAATTCCTTATTAAATTTGAACAATTGTATGTTAAAAGTTGAATAATATTTTTTGAACAATATATAAAGTTTAACAATTATACCAAAGAAGTTGAACAATTGTATCTTAAAGTTGAACAATTTTATTTTTATGGTTAGACGACTGTTTCAGTAAGCAATTTTTATTTTTATTTTTTTTGGGCAAATTTTTTTCTTCCTTTTTTTCCTTGTTTTTCTACACGTTTTTATCATAAAATTATAATTAAAAAAGTTGAACAATTCTTTAATAAATTTGAACAATTGTATGTTAAAAGTTGAACAATGTTTTTTGAACAATATATAAAGTTGAACAATTGTACGAACAAAGTTGAACAATTGTATCTTAAAGTTTAACAATTTCATTTTTATGGTTAGACTATTTCACTAAGCAAATTTTAGTTTTTTTTCTTCCTTTTTTTCTTGTTTTTCTACACGTTTTTATCATAAAATTATATTAAAAAAGTTGAACAATTCCCAATTAAATTTGAACAATTGTATGTTAAAAGTTGAACAATGTTTTCTGAACAATATATAAAGTTTAACAATTATACAAAAAAGTTGAACAATTGTATCTTAAAGTTAAACACTTTTATTTTTATAATTACACATTTGTTTTGACTAAGCAATGGTTAGTTTTGTTTTTTGTTTTTTTGGCCAATTTGTTTTCAGGATAAAACATTTTTAATTTTTTTTTTGTTTCCTTACACGCTTTCCTCATAAAATTGTTTCTAAAAAATTGAAAAATTCTCTATTAAATTTGAACAATTGTATCATACAAGTTGAACAACTTTTTTAATAATATATAAAGTTAAACAACTGAACCAGAAAAGTTGAACAATTTAGATTGCATGAAAATTCAAACTTATAACAAAAGATAAATTGGGCAATACTTCATTAAAATTTTAACAATTGTCAAATAAACTTGAAGTTTTGTTTATAACGTAATATAAACATAATACAACTAAAAAATGTTCAAAACATAAACCCTAAATCCTAAATGTGTAGATAAATAAAAATAGAAAATGGCAAAAACGGCCATGCACAACTAAAAAATTATTTAAAAAATGAAATTATTCAACATTGAGAGACAATTGTTCAAATTTATATACATAGCGAATACAGTTGTCGAACTATAAAAATGAAATTGTTCAACTTTAAGATACAATAGTTCAACTTTTCATATACAATTGTTCAACTTTAATATTGTTCGAATTTTAATTGTACAATTTTAAACATACATTTATTCAACTTTAAGAACTAATTGTTCAATTCTGTTCATACAAATTTTATAATGAAAACGTGTATAAAAAAAATTTAAGAAAAAAAATATTTTTTTTTTAATAATAAAAAAAAATTGACCGTTAACCGGTCAACGCTGACCATTGACCGGGATTGAGTGTGGTAGGGTGTATGGTAATATTAAAATGAATGATCTAGAATGCTCCTCACGTTTCACCCTAAGGATGTTACTCACATGAAACTAACTCTATATATATATATATAGATGATGTTGTACTAGTTATGTTGAGTGTTTGTTGAATAATATTTGTCCTTGTATTTGAGACATTTTTTGTAACTTGGAAAGTTGATTTGTGGTAGTTTACTTTTTGTCCAGAAATAGCACAGTATTCTTCAATTTTGGTTTTAACTAGAGAGCAGACTGATTGGTTTGCCAAGACAAAGATCATGATGTCGTCTGCAAAGGCAAGGAATGGAATATTTGTGCCTCATCTTGAGATTTTAAAACCAATATTGTTTGTGGTGAGTTCGGATTTTTTTGTAAGTTTCTTGCTAGGATTTCAGCTCCGAGGATAAATAAAAAAGGTGATAGAGGGTCTCCTTGACGGAGGCCGCGTTCAGGATAGAAGAGATCAGTGGGTCCATTGTTAACAATGACGGAGAAAGAGATGGTTTTGATACACTCCTAAAAAATAAAACAAAATTATCTTAGACATATTTAACAAAATTATAATATAATAATCTGTATTATTAAAAGGAAATCAAGATAATCTAAATATATTTAATGTAATTTCAATAAAGTAAAATAAAATAAAGACAAATTAAGTGGCGGTATACGGAGTATGATGCAACGTGGAGTTGACATATGACGATGGATAATGTGGCACAATGTGAAAATGCCACATGTTTTTTTTTTAAAGTTATACTTTAGTATCATATAGTAGATTCAATAAGAGTGAAGAGTATATATACATGATTACAAGTCAAAAGATACTAAGGAAATACAAATAATGTTGTTTCCTAAAATATCTAAAAAAGTAAACTACTTGAATAGAATATCAGAACAATATCTTAAGGTTTTTTCTAATATGTGCCCATGGACACACTCTAAATACTCCATTTTTAGTAATAATTATTTTAGTCATTAGATTATTATTATTTTGCTATGGCTTTACCCAATCTCTTTTAGGAATCATTTTGAAGATACTTTCCTATTTTAATTTCTTAGCATGTGCCCATAGGCATACATTAGAAAAAAATGATATCTTAATTTGTAACACCCCCAGGCCAGTGGTGCTACAGTGCCATAATCCAGAAGGATTATAAGGCGGGTAAAAGAATTTTTTTTGCAAAACATAGCCCATACATAATATATACCCAAAACGGCACAGCGGAAAAAACTGTAAAACCTGTCCAGAGTTTGAAACCACAATCAAACTTAACATACGGAAGTACTATAATTTACAAACCAACAACCAACAACCAAAAAAAAAAAGCCAATACAACAAGTACAACCCATTCAAAGTCCGAAACCAAAAGGACAAGTACAACCAAGTCAAGTCCAACCAAAAGAGTAGAGTTCTCGACTCCAAAACCGACGATGATCAGAACCTCCTTGCTGACACTGAACCTGAAAAGCCTGATTGACTGAGGGACCCGATACCCCAGCCAACCGCGGCACGTAAACCGAAGTTGGTCAGTCTCGTGAAAGACTATGGCAAGATTAGCCCAGCCAAAACAGTTTCAAAACCATAGAGTTATCACGACAATCAAACAATACCAAACAACAACATATCATACTTAATATACAAATAACTACACTTGACTAATATCACACCAACCAACTAACCAACCACACGACAAAACACAAACATAAACACACACTAACACATAACCGATCAATCACCCATTCTTATCCAATTCTACACGATACTAACCTCTTTCAATCCAACCTCAAACTCATCGCAAGCATAAACGAATAGAACGATCCAATCCAACTTCCTCTCCATTAATAATGCCTCAATCAACAACTCTAAGCACATACACATATCTTACTACTGACTTACAACCAAAGCTAACCAAATATACATAACTCACTACTGCCCTAACACAACAAATCCAGTTAACCTTCACATCAACAAACACATAGGCATCCACGAAAATAATCATCACATAATACAATCATAACCAAAATAACGATCCAGGCCAGCCACCCTTCTGGTGTCGCCGGTTCGTCAACCACGACTGCAACTCATACCTTCAAACTCAACTCGTATTGGCCCACACCCTCAAGATGGAAACCAATCTATACACTCAAACAACACAACCAACATTCATAATCCACCAGCTACCAACAATAACCATACCAACAGAAATTCACAACCTTGACCAGTTACAATCAATCACTATAACACACAAAATTCACAATCACAACCACTATTCAACATACAACCAATATACACACAATCAATAATCAAGTATACCCTCACTATTCAACACACAACCAATAAGGTACACATAACAGTCACATAATCCGACCAATTCAACCAAGTAAGGTACAAATAAGTACACATAACAGTCACATAATCCGACCAATTCAACCAAGTAACTCAACTCATCAAACACAAACAACTCAAACACAGCTCCAAACCAATCTCCAATTCAACCTCCAATCCATTCCAACCCTTGGCCCTTAACGACGTAGGCGTATACCTTGTATACCCTGCGCGGTTTGGTGAGTATATCATCACCTGGCCCTTCGACCTCCAATTCCATTTCAACCCTTGGCCCTTAACGACGTAGGCATAAACCCTATGCGGTTTGGTGGAATCCATTCCTACATTCGGCCCTTAACGACATAGGCGTATACCTTGTATACCCTACGCGGTTTGGTGAAATCCCTTTCAAATCCTTGGCCCTTAACGACGTAGGCGTATACCTTGTATACCCTGTGCGGTTGGGTGAAATCCATTCCAACCCTTGGCCCATCGACCTCCAATCAACAACAATCCAACCACCACACCGACAACCAATCAATTATTACACACGACCACTATTAACACATTTTCACATATACACACACAATCCAACACACACATACACACATTCAATCCAACACACACACACGATCCAACACACACACACACACATTCAATCCAACACACACACGATCCCACACACACACACACACATTCAATCCAACACACACACGCACACATTCAACACACACACCCATTCAATCCAACATACACACACACATTCAACACACACACCCATTTAATCCAACAATACTATTTACAACAATCAATCATATTTAGTCACAATTGACTACCACGTCCACATTTAATCAATCACGATACCAGACAATTACTATCACGCACACATATCCATATTCAACCAAGCAACGGTAAACTTAATTATGAAATAAATTAAGCATAAATCAATTTATAAAAATATATAAGTTAGCAAGGATCCTCTTGCCTCAAGTCGAACCGCAACGACCTCAGAGACCTCCAACCAATCCGAACGAACCTGCGAAATCAATCCGATCAAATCCCTGGCGTTAATTACTCATCCAATCCTCAACCAATCAAAACCCCAATTCAAACCCTAAAATCAAACCCTTAATTTATCAAGGGAAATCATACCCAAATTCAACCCCAAACCCAAATTACTTTCAAATCATACACTGCCCAATCCAATAATTTCAGTCCAAAACCCCCACATTCAACTCACCAAAATTCACCAAACCACCCAAATAATTACTCAAGCTCCAAAAATCAAATCTCGAATTCAGCAATTATGCTTATGCAGAACAACAACAACAAATGGGTCACCCCCATATATATATATTCAGCAAAATTTCCACAGTCCTCAACTCACCTTGTCGGCGACCTTACTTCCGACGCCGGGCTTCGCTTCGCCGGAACACACAACAGCAGCAACCGATAGAGCGTGGTAACAGCAGCTCCGGCGACCCCAGTTCAGCAGCGGCTCAGACGGAGGGAGATGGCTCAGCAGCGACAGATCGGAGCAACAACAACATGCGGCGCCAACGACGAGCAGCAGCTCCGTGAACAGCAGCAACACGGTGGATCTGCAGTAGCCACGGCTCGGCCTTCAACAGCAACACGCACCAGTGGCTCACACCGCAGCTGGGTCGTCTTCTTTAGCCGAGATTCCGAGCAGCTGCAAACGAGAGGTAGGAGGAAAGGAGTACCCGGTGAAGTGCTTCACGAAGGAGAAGGTAATGCTCCCCAAAACCGACCTCTTCCCCTTTCTAGATTTTATCAAGCCCCAAATCTGATTTTATCCTCCAAATTTTTCTTTTTCTGATTTAAATAAAATCCCAAAAATCTTATTTACCACTTTGCCCTTTTTTTTTATAACCTTTGGGGTATTTCATTCTCCCTCCTTATAAGAGTTTCGTCCTCGAAACTAGAGACAAATAAGCTCGGATAACTGCGTCGCATAACCGACTCTTATATATACAGGACTTGTCGAAGAATGATCTTCCTTGAGAATCAACTCTCTGATCTCTTTATCTGCCAACACACATAACCGATCTGAAATCACTATATTCCATATTCCTAAACAAAAATCCGTACACTCTTCCCTGAGCAATCTCACTGCATCTCGTACTCAACATTCCATTACATTTAGCTGTATCTGTTCCTTCTCAAACCAAATTTCACTTTTCACCCTTCGCCAACTCTTGTTGCAATCCCGACCGAACTGTCAGAAAAGCAACCACCTGCTCGAGAGTCGACTTCCTACACAAAGCATCAGCAACCACGGTAGCCCTTTTCTGATTGATAAACAATATCTTTTTATAATCCTTAATCAACTCTAGCAATCATCTTTGCCTCATGATCAATTCTCTCTTATACAATTTGAGCTGACGAAAAGCATACGCAATGACCTTCCCATTCTGCATCAAAACGCAACCCAAACTTTGCTTAGACACATCACCGTAGATAACAAACCCTTTTTGTTTCCTGTAGTAAAACTGACACTGACGCACTAATCAAACACTTCCCGAGTCCTTCGAAAACTCTCTCATGACATTTCCCGTCCCAATCAAAATTCTTAGTCATACACAACATGCCACAATCTGCCTGTAGCAACCTGCGCATTCTACTTCTCAACTCAGTCGAACCCACAGTTGCGAAATTCCACTTTTCGATGTAGACTGGGTCATCTGTTTCTTATCGTCTCAAGCATCAATAGTCTGATCAGAATCAACTGTAGCAGTCTCCATAATCAATCATTCATCAATACTCAAGGATTGTACAACTATGCCTTACCATCAAAGTTCATCTCAGAACACAACCATATCTGAATGCGCTTAATCTGTCCTGCTCAACCCTAACAATAACAGTAGCACACAACAATTCATACAGAATCATCACCACTAAACTACCTGCATCAACCTCTTGACGATAAGCCCAACGGCCTCATCCTCTACCATACTCATACTCTTTAAACCTCTAGCACGTCCCACTTACCAGGGAATGCACCATAAAATTTACTTAACAACATTAAACATCGCATATGAAATTAATCATCAATACTCAACATCACATATAATATATCAAACATTAGCACAAAACATCACAAACAACCAATACTTACCAACGCAACTCATTACGGTTGACAGCAAGGATTCCTGATCACCCGATCGTCCACAACCACAACGTATAGAAATTCCCAAGTTGAAAACTCTGAAAGAACACATTTTTGAAAAGAGCTCTGATACCAACTTCTGCAACACCCCCAGGCCAGTGGTGCTACAGTGCCATAATCCAGAAGGATTATAAGGCGGGTAAAAGAATTTTTTTTGCAAAACATAGCCCATACATAATATATACCCAAAACGGCACAACGGAAAAAAACTGTAAAACCTGTCCAGAGTTTGAAACCACAATCAAACTTAACATACGGAAGTACTACAATTTATAAACCAAAAACCAACAACCAAAAAAACAAAAAACAAAAGCCAATACAACAAGTACAACCCATTCAAAGTCCGAAACCAAAAGGACAAGTACAACCAAGTCAAGTCCAACCAAAAGAGTAGAGTTCTCGACTCCAAAACCGACGATGATCAGGAACCTCCTTGCTGGCACTGAACCTGAAAAGCCTGATTGACTGAGGGACCCGATACCCCAGCCAACCGCGGCACGTAAACCAAAGTTGGTCAGTCTCGTGAAAGACTATGGCAAGATTAGCCCAGCCAAAACAGTTTCAAAACCATAGAGTTATCACGACAATTAAACAATACCAAACAACAACAGATCATACTTAATATACAAATAACTACACTTGACTAATATCACACCAACCAACTAACCAACCACACGACAAAACACAAACATAAACACACACTAACACATAACCGATCAATTACCCATTCTTATCCAATTCTACACGATACTAACCTCTTTCAATCCAACCTCAAACTCATCGCAAGCATAAACGAATAGAACGATCCAATCCAACTTCCTCTCCATTAATAATGCCTCAATCAACAATTCTAAGCGCATACACATATCTTACTACTGACTTACAACCAAAGCTAACCAAATATACAGAACTCACTATTGCACTAACACAACAAATCCAGTTAACCTTCACATCAACAAACACATAGGCATCCACGAAAATAATCATCACATAATACAATCATAACCAAAATAACGATCCAGGCCAGCCACCCTTCTGGTGTCGCCGGTTCGTCAACCACGACTGCAACTCATACCTTCAAACTCAACTCGTATTGGCCCACACCCTCAAGATGGAAACCAATCTATACACTCAAACAACACAATCAACATTCATAATCCACCAGCTACCAACAATAACCATACCAACAGAAATTCACAACCTTGACCAGTTACAATCAATCACTATAACACACGAAATTCACAATCACAACCACTATTCAACATACAACCAATATACACACAATCAATAATCAAGTATACCCTCACTATTCAACACACAACCAATAAGGTACACATAACAGTCACATAATCCGACCAATTCAACCAAGTAAGGTACAAATAAGTACACATAACAGTCACATAATCCGACCAATTCAACCAAGTAACTCAACTCATCAAACACAAACAACTCAAACACAGCTCCAAACCAATCTCCAATTCAACCTCCAATCCATTCCAACCCTTGGCCCTTAACGACGTAGGCGTATACCTTGTATACCCTGCGCGGTTTGGTGAGTATATCATCACCTGGCCCTTAGACCTCCAATTCCATTTCAACCCTTGGCCCTTAACGACGTAGGCGTAAACCCTACACGGTTTGGTGGAATCCATTCCTACCTTCGGCCCTTAACGACGTAGGCGTATACCTTGTATACCCTACGCGGTTTGGTGAAATCCCTTTCAAATCCTTGGCCCTTAACGACGTAGGCGTATACCTTGTATACCCTGCGCGGTTGGGTGAAATCCATTCCAACCCTTGGCCCATCGACCTCCAATCAACAACAATCCAACCACCACACCGACAACCAATCAATTATTACACACGACCACTATTAACACATTTTCACATACACACACACAATCCAACACACACATACACACATTCAATCCAACACACACACACGATCCAACACACACACACACATTCAATCCAACACACACACACGATCCCACACACACACACACACACATTCAATCCAACACACACACGCACACATTCAACACACACACCCATTCAATCCAACATACACACACACATTCAACACACACACCCATTTAATCCAACAACACTATTTACAACAATCAATCATATTTAGTCACAATTGACTATCACGTCCACATATAATCAATCACGATACCAGACAATTACTATCACGCACACATATCCATATTCAACCAAGCAACGGTAAACTTCATTATGAAATAAATTAAGCATAAATCAATTTATAAAAATATATAAGTTAGCAAGGATCCTCTTGCCTCAAGTCGAACCGCAACGACCTCAGAGACCTCCAACCAATCCGAACGAACCTGCGAAATCAATCCGATCAAATCCCTGGCGTTAATTACTCATCCATTCCTCAACCAATCAAAACCCCAATTCAAACCCTAAAATCAAACCCTAAAATCAAACCCTTAATTTATCAAGGGAAATCATACCCAAATTCAACCCCAAACCCAAATTACTTTCAAATCATACACTGCCCAATCCAACAATTTCAGTCCAAAACCCCCACATTCAACTCACCAAAATTCACCAAACCACCCAAATAATTACTCAAGCTCCAAAAATCAAATCTCGAATTCAGCAATTATGCCTACACAGAACAACAACAACAAATGGGTCACCCCCATATATATATATTCAGCAAAATTTCCACAGTCCTCAACTCACCTTGTCGGCGACCTTACTTCCGACGCCGGGCTTCGCTTCGCCGGAACACACAGCAGCAGCAACCGATAGAGCGTGGTAACAGCAGCTCCGGCGACCCCAGTTCAGCAGCGGCTCAGACGGAGGGAGATGGCTCAACAGCGACAGATCGGAGCAGCAGCAACCTGCGGCGCCAACGACGAGCAGCAGCTCCGTGAACAGCAACAACACGGTGGATCTGCAGTAGCCACGGCTCGGCCTTCAGCAGCAACACGCACCAGTGGCTCACATCGCAGCTGGGTCGTCTTCTTTAGCCGAGATTCCGAGCAGCTGCAAACGAGAGGTAGGAGGAAAGGAGTCCCCGGTGAAGTGCTTCACGAAGGAGAAGGTAATGCTCCCCAAAACCGACCTCTTCCCCTTTCCAGATTTTATCAAACCCCAAATCTGATTTTATCCTCCAAATTTTTCTTTTTCTGATTTAAATAAAATCCCAAAAATCTTATTTACCACTTTGCCCTTTTTTTTTTAATAACCTTTGGGGTATTTCATAATTAACTTTATTATTATCAATGGAACCAACTAGGGGTGAGCAAAAATATCTGATCCAGCCGACTCGATCCGATAACCCGCCGATCCGAATCCTAAAAGTTCGTATCCGAAAACATCCGTTTAATTTTTATTCGAATCCGATCCAATCCGGCTGATTTTTTAGAATACTTGGACCAGATACAGATCAAGATATTTTGTTTACCGGATATCCGAGAATCTGGTGCTATTAATATAATATATATATATATTTTTAGAACTAATATACAATGTTTAATTAGTTTAGATGATCTCAAAATGGTGCTTGTATATTTTTAAGCAATTGAACACACTTTAATTCTCCAATACAATATTCCTTATTTTATTCATTTTATAAAAAAACAACCTTGATTATTATTCTTATAAAATTAAAATCCTAAATCAATAATTCACGTACCGATTGTCGCCTCACTAAATGAAGCAAATATGTTTTTTGTCAAGACTAAGGGTGCATCATTGAATTGAATTTTGATTATTTAAGTTAAAGTGACAACTTTATATGTACTTGTCAATTTCTCTTATTATATAATATATACGTTTATGATTCTCAATTTGAAAAGGTTGGCAAGTTTCATTGTTTGAAAAAATTATCAGGGACTTGCAAATGATGTTGATGTTTGACATTTAGTTTGCATTTTGCAAATTGTTAGTTTTGATTGAATTAGAAAAAATAACATTTTGATTTAATTTGTAATAGGTTTTCTAGTAACCGGATAGTTCGGATATCCGAGTCGAAAATCCGATCCGATCCGGATAATATTTTCAGACCGAATACGGATAAGAGTTTTGTAATTTTTTTTATCGGATATATTCGTTTGCTCACCCCTAAAACCAACCCTTATATTGAAAATTAAATAAAAAAATCAATAGTATAACAATTTAGCACATCGGGTTACTATTCATCTACAAGATAGATAAACATGCAAAAAAATATTGGAGGTCAAGCCCAGCCCATCCAAACAGATCTGTATAGGCCCACAGATCACATTAGCATACAGGCCCACAGATCACATTAGCGATTTCGAGAAGGGTTTTGGGTCCATTGACCCTTTAAGAGTTTTCAATTAATAAAATGAATCCCTACTAATTTTTAAGGGTTTAAGAGGTAGAATTTAAGAGATAGAGAATATGATTTAAAAAGATGAAGAGGGATCCATTTTTACTAAGAATCATTAGTTTTAGAATCTATGGAATAGAGAATAAGATTTAAAAAGAGAAAGAATGATTCATTTTTACTAAGGTCATTATTTCTTAACTCATCAGATTTGAAGAGGGTTGGTTGATTTTTCCAGAACACGCACTTGCTTCGATTTTACTTGATTCAGTTCACTTCAATTCTCAATCTCTCTTTCTTCCAGCATTTGCACTTTTCCGAAACAAGGATGGACGAGCTGAAATCTGCAATGGAGGATCACATGGATCAGATGGCGGATCTGGTCAACAAATTGACTGCGGAGCTCCGGGCGGGGATCCGACCTGCATATGAGAACCTCTTGGGTTTCGTTCACGCCATTGATTGGAAGGTCTCCCCTCTCTTTATCTCTTTTTCTTGATTCCGAAGTTATTTTGGGGATTTCGGAAGCGTGTTTTGTAGGAGGATCTGGATTGTGCTTATTTTCCGCTCTGAATTTATGTGTTTTGACTTCTGAAATTGAAATTGTGGTGGTTGTTTGGAAGTTTTTAAAATTGACTAGAGCGCATACCTGAATCGCGGGAATCGGAAATCCATTGCGTGTTAACGGTTAAGAAATGCTTTGTCTTCTTGTTCTGGGGAAAAAATAATATGATCTAGCTCTAACAAAACGCGTATTGTTTGGAGAAGGTTGAATTGTTTTCTGTGAAAAAGTTTCATGCTTAGTTTAACCTTAATAGGACTGTGAGTTGTGGACCCTCGGTGAGGAACCTTTAGCTGGTTTTTGAACCGAAGTATTGTTGTCGGCTTTAAAATGCCGAATGAAGTAGGAGGATGGATTTTGCTTGTTTTCCGCTCTGAATTTTTGTGTTTGGTTTTGACTGCCGAAATTTGAAATTGTGCTGGTTGTGTAGATTTGATAGGGTCTCCGCAGCTTTTGAAGGTTTATATTTTGATTTGAGCTTGTTGCTGAATCTTGGAGTGTGTGGTAATCGGCAATCTATTGCGTGTTAATAATTTCTCAATTCAAATACGGTACCAGTCACCAGGCAAGGGTTAACGGTTAAGAACTGCTTTGTTTTCGTATTCAAAAAATAATATGACCTAGCCCCAATAAGATGCTAATTGATTGGAGCTGCACTGGATTTTGTAATAAAGTATCATGCTTAGGAAATAGGGCTGGAAATTGAAGACCCTTGTGAGGAATCTATAGTTGGTTCCTAAATCAAAGTATTGCTGTTGTTTGCTTCAGTAAAAAGGTTAAATTAATTTTGTAATATGGAGTAATAACAAAGAGAAGAGTATTTGTCTATTTTTATTTTAGTTTAAGGAAATAACATGTTGTTTTTCAATTGAGACAATTGTGACCTGATATAGTTTTTGCATTTTTTAGTTATGGCATTGGATTAGTACTTCACAGACAATTAGACAAACTTTTTATTGTTAACATGGTGGAGCAGATCCTTACTGCCACTTATTTTTATTTATGCTCCTTATATGCTATTATTCCTCAAATTGAGCCTTGTTGAAATTTCTGTCTCAAGAGTTCTCCAGCATTTTGGTTGTCATGTTACTTATTTTCTTGATACTGGATTGACATCTTTTTTCTTTGGTCTGCAGGAGCCTTTCCTTATGGGCTTAATAGGCTTCCATGTTTTGCTGTTACTAGTTACCATACTCTCAAGGAGGCATCTCAACTTTCAGATGTCTTTGTTCTTTCTTGCATGTAAGTTTGCTACACCATACTTCATTATTCTTTGTATTTAACTTCATGAAATCCTGGTTCTACTGTGTTGGGTTCGAATGACTTTGTGAAGTATATTGCTGTGATCAGTGATAACTTTAATTGGTGGATTATGTACCAATTTCTTTCACATGGGTGCTCAGTTCCAGTATTTTTTTTTTCATGTTCAGCTTTATTAGGTTTATAGGTAGCAACTGTGTGTGAGTATTTTTCCCCCCTTCTTTCCTGGTGCTGAGCTAGAGGGTACTAAATAAACCTGATATATTTTCCCTTGTTTGTAAAATTATGAAGGAAGCATTTCTAGGAAGATATTTTTTTCAGTGTGGGGTTTAGGCTTGTGTTTTTTTTTTTTCTTATTCAGTCGGCTGCTTGGTAAACTTTTGTAGATGACGGTTCATTTGTCAAGTTTAGGTTTGCATCCATTGAGGGTGTTTTGCACTGATTATAAATATGAGCTCAATGTGATGCAGTGTTAGGTGTATATCTTGCTGAGAGGCTGAACAGATTCTTAGGTGAGCATTGGAAAACCTTTGCAACTCAGAATTACTTTGATCCACATGGTATTTTCCTCTCAACGCTTTGGTCTGGCCCTCTTCTCGTCATCTCAATGATAATCTTGGTGAGTACTATACCATCCTTCATGTTTTTTTTTTATATAATCCAGAAACTTGACATGAAAGCCTCACTGAGCACCTCAAATCCTCAATGTCCCAATTGCAGGTCAACACTCTATTTTCATTGTGCACCCAAATCGTTCGGTGGAAAAGGGCTGAACTCAGACACCGTGCAAGGACTTCTCAGAAGAAGGAAGAATAATAATAGTTCTTCCTATATGATGATGGAAAAGGGTTACACTGGTGTGCCCTAATTTGTTTCAAGATGCACGATTGCAAATTATGGTGGGAGGCCTTGATTGCTTGGAACAAATCAATGTCTGAATGACTGTGTACCTTCTCACTGTGTCTACAGGAATATAGCTTGGATGAAGTTAACTCCAAAACAAAAATCTTTTGTACTATTTTCTTTGTTGCTTTATTGTATCAAAACCCTTGGAGCCCAATACATTTGGAGACTTGAAAATTTTGAGAGCTCAGAGTTGCTTATTTGCCAGATCTTTGATGCTTTATCACATTGGTATCATGCCCCTTTTCCACCCAGGTGAAAATATGTGGAATCAGCAAGCAAAGACTGTCTCATCTCATGGTGGATTGGTAATCTATTACACATAATTGTATGGTAATAGTAAACAAAATCTTTGTTACTTGCCAGTTGCCCCACCCTTCACTTTAGTGAAAAACAAAGTTTCACCAACTCTCATTCCATTGGGTCGAGCTGGTCGGTGTAAGACGGTTTACCTAGTTTGTGGATCTTGCCGGCTGGGTCCGTGACCGGAGTTTGCCCCCGCAAGGTGGGTTCCTCGTCATCAAAAAACTTTGTTCCTTGGGATATTATAATATCAATAACTTTCACCAACACATTCATGAATTTAGCACTACCCCATGTAATCTGGTTGACAATTATACCTCTAACTCAGTTTATTTGTGATAACCTAAAATTTTCCATCCATCTGACAAAATGACGAGAAAATGGATCATATACAACGGCCTAAAATTTAGTGGGCAATTACATTCTAGGACCTTTACCAGGCAGTGTTACAGCAACGCGCCAAGAAGATGGCTTAACAAAAGGAAACCTGTATTGAAAGTTGAAACATCCCTCTGCCATCAAGCATTGGCTAAAGCAATTTCACAGGCAGTTCTAAACCACAAACTTACTTTTTTATTGATGCAAACAATTCAATGATACAAGCAAACTATGAATTAATAAGCCAAGTGGAATAAACACACCAATGGAAACCATAAACGACTACGAATCGATATCATCGGTACCTGATTGCAGCCCATTCTTGATCTCGGATAACAGGAATGGGAACGGAGTTCCAGGATCATCAAAAGCAGATTGAGAGAACTCGCCATCAAAGCCTGGTAGCGTGAAGAAACTCTCATCTATACTCATTCTCACATCCACGATATTCCGTGATCCAATTCCGTAAGAGTTATCAGACGCGAAGCTATAATCCATGCTCCCAACTTTATCATAGGACGCTTCATCGCTCTCCAGAGGATTCACAGACGTACTCGCTGAGCCCTTGTTCGATTCAAAAGGAATGGCGGGAGTGTGGCCTTGGAAGAGGGCAATGTGCCCGAATAGCTTGTCTTTCCTTGAGAAAGTCGTCCCGCACGAACAAAGCCACTTCTCCCTGCCACAGTGCTTTTCATGGGTCTTGAGATCTGCGATAACCGAGAATTTCTTGGTGTTGCACCTGCTACAAGTGTAGGTCTTGTCACAATGCGTTCTCTTGTAATGGTTTTTCACACACAGGATCGTCTTCAGGGGCTGAAACTTCTTGTGCTCCTTGTTACGTTTGCAGCCCGTGTACGGGCAGGAGTACCTCTTGGGCAGAACCGGCTCCGAGCTGTTGGAATCCTTGTGTGGCTTTGCTAGTGCAGCTGGAGTCTTGTACTCGTCACCGTGCCCCCTCATGTGCATCCTAAGATTGGCGTCTCTCTTGAATCCTTTACCGCACATCGTGCAGAAGTGCGTGTGGGGGGCGAGAATCTCTTCCTTTTCCAGCTGTAGGATCCCGTACGAACCAGGAGGAAGGTGCTCCTCATCATTGGGCTCGTCTTCGTCTTTCAACTCGTGATCATCCATACAGCTTCCTGATGGATCCAACCCGTTGGTCTGATCAAGAGACTTCACATTTTCCTCGACTGCCCCTCCTCCGTTGCTTCTTGTTGGAGGGAAGAGGAATCCATTGGATTGCCCAATTAGTCCAGTCAAAGGATTTGCTTCTACGGGACCGTTTTTTACAGACGGCAAAAGACTACTCGCCATTGACACTAACTCTACAACGATGGATGAGACGTCTGCAGTAATAAGCTGTTGCTGCTGAGCGACAAGTTCGTCTGTACACGTGGAAACTTGACCTCTACCATCAATAAAAATATGTACAATTTCCTGTAGCTGGTGGATTTTCTGTTCCAAGAACGAGAGGTTGCTGAGCATGGCTCTGGGATCCCAATCCTGAAGAAGCATCTCTTTCTTTCGACTATCCTCGGTGTTTCGAAACTTGTTTTGATCGTTGGAGCTTCTTCCAGCAAGAGATGGCAAGTTCCGAGGCGTTTGATCAAGTTTAGAGAGCAGAGACTCCATTAACGACCCGTAATCTAACATTGATGAGAAGTCCATGTTCTGTTCACGTTGCAGCCAGTTGGCTACATCGAAAGCTTGATCGCTGAACAGTGAGCTCTGACTTGACGCCATGAAAGGCATCTGCTTGCTCCAGCTTTCCTCAAATGGCCCTTCTTTATGTTCCATCTTTATGCCGCTTGCAACAAGGCTTAACTACAAATTAAACCTGAGGTCCTGAACTGATCAAGTAATTGAATAAAGATTGATAAATAGTTAAGAATAAGATGACGATAAATACAAAGTCCAAATTGAATTAGCGATTAAAAACAAATTCACTAATAAAAACAATGAAGGGATTTAGCCATAGTTTAGATCATTTAGCATTCTCTACATCCACTGAGCAGGCGAGAAACCAAAACATGTATAATTGTTCAAACAAATATACAAGAATCAGGAGGACTAAAAGTTTTTAATCTTTTTAAGAATCAACCAGTTAGCAAAATAAACCAATTAGAAACAGTAGATATATAGGGCCAATGAAGATAAAGGATCATCCATATCAGCAACTGACAAATAAGATCAAAAGATCAATTTAATTGATTACAAAGCTCGCAAATTTTAAACTAAACCATGACAATTTCATCCCTGATCAATTGTTCAACTAACTCATTCGGCAAACAATTCTAGCCATCAATATACAAGAGACCTCAATCAAGTTTCACATAAATCATCAGCTAAATCATCATTTTCAACCTCAGGAGCAGCAATCAAAGAAAAGCCCCTTAACCACAATCTTATAAAAAACCCCCAAAAAATCCAAGTTTTATACCAAATCATGAAATAACACCTGCTTAGTTCTAAGACTACCAACAAGAAGACAAAATAGATCGTACCCAGTAGCCCAACAACGAAAAGAACCCTAAAACAATCTGATAAATGATAATTGAACCAAACAGTTCATCAACAAATTCTGAATAGGAACCCAAAACGGAGATATGAACACGCGAATCAGGGGGGAAAACTAAACACACCCGAACAAAGATCTCTCCAGATGCGGGTTCTGAAATGTTCTTCTGCCTTCGGGAGACCAAAGTTTGCAGGCTAAACCTGATGAATCAACATCAACCGATCAGCCTGCTCACCATAAAAAATAAGTTGAAAGTACAATTATTTAGCACAAATGAAAGTTGAGAAGCGCAATTGTTACTGTATCAAAGTAAAAAAAAATATAGAGAAATCAAATCACATAGGCCTACCAGTAAAGAGCCAACGAAGTTGTGGTGTGGTGCTATTGCGCTCTCACTTTCAGGCTCAACCACCACTCAATTAATATTAAAACGACGTCGTTTGAGGATCTGATATCTTATTTCTGCCTATTATAGGATGACGGAAGAGACTTGATGTTAGACTTGAAAATTGGTGAAATGTTGAAATATTGTCATAGTTGAATCAATGGACACCAAATCATTGATCCTCATAAGAGATTGACAGCCTCTGTAGCATATTGAAAATAAGACTAGAATAAGAAGAATCGAACTTGAACTTTTATACTTGCTTCGATGAAAACTCATTCTCCACTTTAAAACAACAAAGTGAATATATAATTGCGGAATTGCAAAAAGTACTGAGTTTCTAATAGGTCTTTGTAAAAATATCGGCTTTTTAAAAGAATGACAAAAGTACTAAAAAACTGTAGAATTTTTTAAAATAAAAAAGGTAAAATAAAATATGAATTAAACTTTTTCTAAAAAGAAAAAAAGTGTTTAAATGAGGTTTAAAACAACAGTTACTTTAAAACCGTTTTATCTTTTGCTTAATCAAGTACATGTTCAACCAATAGCCATTTAAACCCAACCTGCAGTACATCATTTACATTTTCCCTTTCTTTCCCAAATCTTTTCGACTCTCAAGAACAGCAGGTCCATTCATCAACTGAACATAACCTCCCTTTTGCCATTTCTTCCCCGAGTCTGTTTCATGAAGCCCTAAATCGATCGATTTTAGTTGTAAACCTAAATCCCCAAATCGAGAATGGTGAAGACAAGAGGCTTGCATTCGGTGAAAGCCAGAGAAGAGAAGGCAAAGGCGAAGGAGTCTACTGTTGCGAAGAGAAAAAGGGTTGAAGACCCAGAACAACAACCGGCGAAGGCGGCTACTATGGCGAGTGGCAGAATGAAGAGAGCCTACATCTCTTCAGAGGAAGAGGAATCACCCAGTCCAGTCGTTCTGGTACAGAAGAAGAAATTCGCGATTGTCGGAGGTTGAAGAACCCACAGACAAGAGGTCGAGAAAGGAGCCATCGAAGTCGGTTGGCGGGGTTAGTTATCTTGAATAAGTCTTTACTTACCTGAAAAGAGCATAATTTTGTCTGAAATTTGTGATGCATGCTAGGTTTAGGTCTGGATAAACTGCATGCTTGTAATGAAAAACAGAGCATGCATAGAGAGTATTGTTGTGTGATATAACCTGAAAAACAGAGCATGGAGAGTGTTGTTGTGTGATATAAACTACATTACCTGAAATTTGCCTATTTCGCCTAACAAACACACAAGTAGTCTGAAAAACATATATATTCATATGTTTGATTAGAATGTCATAGTAGCCTGAATGACCTGATAAATCCAAATTAAGGTGATTCATGTTGATACAAAATTGTAGGGGTTATGGTCTAGGGTAAAGATTGTGACAGTGTAGAAATCATAATAGCCTGAGTGACCTGAAGAACTTCCATTTGGCCTGACAAATCAAAATATAGTCTGATAAAGTGTTATTTGTCCTGAAAACCATATATCTTACCTGACAAAGTCTTATTTTTCCTTTATGTGAATATGAATGTCATTCTTACTTGTCATGTATTTGGTCGGATCAATCAAAATTCGAGGCTTCAATATCTGACTTGTATTGAGAACACATTAAGCCGTGCAGACTGGCAAACAGTTCTACAGGGGCCCTTTGGCCCAATTATAAAAATAATGAAGAACTTGAAGCTGTCTGTACAGTTGATTCACCATGTTTTGTTTAGGTAACTGGAGACAAAAAAGAAGTGAAAGACATGATATGATCTTGGTGGAAAACCATGTAGGTTTTCAATGGAGGAGTTTAGACTTATAACAGGACTGAATTGTGGCATGCCGGATGAGGAGGACACATTGGAGGATAAAAAAGTTGTGTTTGATTTTTTTGGTGTGAGGAGTATTACAATCTCTAACCTCTTAACCAAGTTCATCTCGTATCGAGAGGACAATATATTTAAGCTGAAGATGGCTTTGTTGTTAATTCTTGAAGGTGTTGTACTGGGGGGTGATTAGAAGAGGAAGGTCAGACCCTTGCATGTGAAATTGATCCAAGACTTGGATCATTTCAATAATTTCTCATGGGGTAGGAGTGCTTATATTGACCTCCATCAAAGTTCGACTACTGCTTTGGACACAAGACTGGACTCAGTTAAGGCTGCACTTGCAGTTTCTGACAAAGCCAGAGCATGATACACCATAAGGGGTTTCCCGATGGTGTTCCAGGTAATGTGTTAGTAGTTGAATATGTAAAATGTTAGGTAGTATTTGTGGTCATAATTGTGGTTTAATTTCAATTATATTTGTTTCGTATATGGTTGTACGAGGCAGTGCCCCATATTGGCAGTATGTTTGCCCAGAAGCTTAATAAACTTGTGCAGCCCCGAGGTGTGAGGTGGCTGAAAATGAGTAGGCCAAGCTTGGATTCGGTTACGGATGCCCTAGAGGGGACTTTTGCTTCTAAACAGATCCTTGCTGAGGAGGACGGAGAGGACTTGGGAGAAAGCTGTTACTTCCTGGAGGAGGAAGGACACAAAACCTTGGATCAGATTGTTGAGCAGCTGAAGCCAAAAACAAAGAGGGCTGGTAAAAAGGATAAGGGAGTTGGTAAGGGAGGGCAAGCTGTAAACATTGAGGGTTTGGACCAGAGGCAATTGATGTGTTGTTTAAATGAATTGCTTGAAATGATGCATACTCTGAATGAAAAGCATAATCTGTTAAGGGAGGAAGTCCTTGAGTTAAAGAAGGTAAAAAGAGGCAAAGCTTATACAAAAGTGGCCTCTTCATCCAGTGATGAAAGTTGATCAACACTATTTTGTAGGGTTTAACTAGGGTTTCCTTTTGTTAAGTCATCTTGGTGCCGCGACCGCGGAAGCACACGGAAGCAAACCCGCGTCTCTCGTCCGAAGTTTTACTTTACTTTTCTTTTATTTTAATTATTTCGATTACTATACTTTATTTCCTTATAGGATTACTTTCGTTATCTTTTCACTTTAGTTTTAGGGTTAGGTTATTTAACCTAATTTTCCCTATCATCGTTAAGAAGGCAGACCTAGTTTACATTCAGTTTTATTTGTTTTTTCTCGCACCTTTTGCTCGGGCAGACAATTAAAGCCTTTGGTTGATTTGATTGTGAGGTTATTCCTTTACTCTTTCTATGATTGTTTTAATTCTCTCTCGTGCTTAATCTCATTGATCGTATATTGATTCCCCTTGATTTGTTGATTAGGATATCAAATAGATTGATAATAGTAGTTCCCTCTAGCCTGACAAACTAGAGAAGATTAGTATTACGCTATTGGTGTCCCTTTTCTATACAACCTGTTGAAATTGTTATTGATCATACTATTAAGGATTGGAGGAGACTGTTTGAGAATCTTGATCCCTTAGTTTGTGTAGAGAATTAATTACATGCAATTGTATGACTGTTTGCTACACTTGCATGTACCTATCTATTCCTGAATTCATTACTGATGTTAGATTCAATCTAGAAGGTCTTCTAGGTTATTTGATAGTTAGGGTTATCAGGACTGGTTGGACTGATAACTATATCAGAACAAGGATTAGGACATTCATGAGTATTGAGGACTAGGAATAATCAATGATCGATCTATCAATCTGAAGTGTGGATATTTGTTTGGCTGAGCTATTTTCCCGATTTGATTTCAAGTCTTTGCTTTTATTTATTTTATTTGTTTTTAAACCGAAACCCCCTTGGTTACTTGTTGGTATACAATTACATCGTTGGAATAGTATTTGATTCCCTGTGAGATTCGACCCTGCTTACCCAGACTACTAGTTTAGGTTTGTTAGGATTTATTTTGACCAGGTAACACGACTAAAACCTGTTTGTCAAAAGTGATGATGAAGCAAACATTAGAGAACACCAGGAGCCAGAGCCTAGGGAGGTTAAAAGTGATGATGAACCCAACATTACAGAACACTAGAAGAGCATGATGAGGAAGGTGAAGTCAACAGATCAGAGTGATGAGTCAGAGCATGAAGATGAAGAAGGGGAAGAGTCAGAGTCTGAAGATGACGAAAGGAATGAGTCCGAAGAGGGAGAGTCTGAAACGATAGATTCTGATGAGGTATGCCCAAAATTTTCAGTCCATATATGCACATTTCAGAACATATATATATATCATCATTTTAGGAGACATTGGATGGAGAGCAAGATAATGGTGCAATTGTGTTAACTGGTGGACAATGGGAGATGAAGAAGGTTGGATCACCCCCATATGCTGATGCTGCAGATAATGTAGGTTGTCTGGAAAAGGTAGGTGAAGATGTTGCAATGGTAAATGAGCAAGAAGTTGAAGGGGATGCAACAGATTCACTGTCACTTCTTATCCGGACGACTATAATACTACGAGGGATAACAACTGAGGAGTGGGTAAATGAGGCAAATGAGGAGTTGGTTAATGAGGCAACACCACTTGAGTTGGTGAATAATGGGATAGTGGTGGTGATACAAGATGAGGTGGCAACAAAAGTTGTGTCTGATAAGGGTGTGGATAAGGTTGATCAGGGAGTTGCGGAGGATGGGACTGAGGTACATGTTGATGAGGTAGCAAAGGGAGATGTTGTGGAGGGACTGAGCAAGGTTGATGACGGAGATGTGGAGGAACCAAAGGGAGATGTTGTGGAGGAAGGAAGCAAGGTTGATGACGGAGGTGTGGATGCTGAGGAGGTAGCAAAGGGAGATGATGTGGAGGGGGGAACCAAGGTTGATGAGCGAGGTGTTGAGGCTGTGACTGAATTACAAGGTGAGAAGGTATCATATGCTAATTGTGATGACGTGGGGGATGAGAAAGGGGAGACCAAGGAAGGGAATGTGCCGAGGAAGCGGGGAAAGGACAAGGGTCCCCAAGTGCAGAAGAGGAAATATCCAACTCACACTCGCGAGCAAGCTGCGGCGGCAAAATCACCCTTTCACAATTTGGATGAGCGTAAATTGGCAAAAAAGATTACCAAAAATAGCAAGGTGGAAGGGATGACATAGCTGGTGAAGTGGATGCAAAGTGAGAGGTTAGTAAGCCAAACCAATCTACTTAACTTAATAATGACCTGAAAATGCTTCCTTATGGACTGACTGTTAGTAATATGACATGAAAATGCTTTCGTATGGACTGACAAACTATTATATCACCTGTATATATACCATAATGTCCTGAAAAAGTCTAAATGTTTACCTGTTTGCCTTGTTTTTTATTCAAATGAATATGTACCATCATGCAGTATTGAACCCCAAATTAGACCCAATGGGCATGAAGTGGATAAGGAGTTCTTTGAGAAATTATTTTCCCCAAAGTGTTGGTTGGGCGGGGAAGTAATATTCCAATGCATCATTTCAAAATATTATGCAATTGTAACATCGTTTTCAATTGATACATTAACATTGTTGCACCATTACAGCATCTGGAGCAAATGATGTTCCTTTATCGTCAAAGGATTTCAGAGGATTCGGAGCGGTTTTCGAAGGTGGTTGTGCTTGACATCTTTTGGCAAACCTTGGTCACCTCTGAGTTCAATCGCTTCCATAAGGACTTTCCATGTAAAGGTGAGGATGTAGTGATGAAATACATGAATGGTGCGTGTCCGGCTGATTTTGGAAAGAGATGGGATGATGTGGAATGCATATATGTGCCCTTCAACATCACAGAGTCCCACTGGTTTGCCTTAGAAATTGAACTATACGACTGGTGTGTGACGGTGTACGACTGCAATGTGGATCTGTACTCAGATAAGGAGATTTTTTAGATGATCCAGCCCGTCACTGAAACTGTTCAAAGGTATGTCAAGATGTACAAGCCACTGGCAAAGAGATGTGAACCATTATTTGACAAGCCAATGTCGGTGACTCGTCATGAAAACCTTAAGCAGAACAAGCGTAGGTAAGTATATGTGTATACATGCAATGATAAATCCTTATCAAACTACAATTGATATACATTCTAATTGCATTTGTACATCTTGTAGAGGAGATTATGAGGTGTACACACTGAAGCACATTGAGTTGTTGATGCTTGGGATGACAAACCTGGATCTTGCGTCTGACAAATTCGTAGATGGACACAGAAATCAAATGGCTCATAGTATTTTTAGATGTTGTTGGGATGGTGTTTAAAGACATTTGTTTGATTTGGGGAAATTTAGCTTGTTTAGGGAGTTTAAGTGTGTAGGGTGCCATTTGGCAAGGAAGACATGTGGTAATTGTATTTTAATTTGGAAGCTCATGTTTTTAGGATGTTTACAAACTCATTGTGTCTAAATTTCCAAGATGTTTACAAACTCATGGTGTTTAAGTCAGGACATATTCTCGTTTTACATGCCAAAAACTCGATTTGTCAGGTCATTTTCATTACATAAACCTAAGCTTTTCAAGCAATTTTCAGACATGCACATTTCAGTCAAGAGCAGGATACACCATAAGGAGGACAGTACATAGACTTAGCATTCTAAATACAATATAACATGACTCTACAAAGAGAAGTTGTCTTGCTAAACATAAGCTTATAATGGACCCTACAAAATACATTGTCTTGCTAAACATAAGCTTATGACTAATTATCATATTTTAACCAACAAGGTTACAAATTGGACAACCAGCACAACAACTAACATCACAAGTACCACCACACCAAGTACAACTTTCAACACTAAATTTTCTATTTTGATCTTCATAATATCGTTGCTTGAAGTTGAATGATGCGGGTAAATAAGCGTAGAGGTTGTCCCATGATCTTTAACAACTCTTACGCTATCAATAGTCTCATTGGCTCTAAAATCATAAGCTTGACCATCCACCCAATGCAATTCTGACTTGCTTATGGCTCAATACAAAATTAAACCAATCAAATTAGCAACTATTAGTGAAATCGTCCAACAACTTAGTTTAGGTCTAAATCAAACCCCAATTGAATTACCAATTGAAAGTCTAAATCATCTCTCACAATAATACATCGTTAGTCTAAATTTTGCACCAAATTCAAAAATCCCAAATTAGAACCTAATTGAAAAAGCCTCAAATCAGAATCCTAAATCTATAACCCAAATCCTAAATCAAAACCCTAAAATTCAAATTCAATATTACCTTCCATAATGGACACCGATAGAACCGTTTTCCCGAATTTTGAGTGTATTTGCAAGTTTGTATTGTTGCAGGGAGTAAGGATGGGCATCCAGTCCGGACCGGACCAGACCAGACATGTACGGTCCGGTCCGGATCGACGGATCGTAAAAATTTTGATGTATGGACCGTGGACCGGAAAGACCGGATTTCATAATTTTTGACATTTAAATTGTTTGATTACGGACCGGACCATACACCCAAAAATGTTGTAAACCATTTTTTTTTAATTTTTACGGTCCGGACCGAAAAAATTACGGTCCAGGCCGGACTGGACCGTAAGACCGAAAATGTAAAATTCCCGGACCGTGGACCGGACCAGACCGTCACGGTCCGGTCCGGTCTACTTTTGCCCATCCTTAGCAGGGAGGCCATGGAAACATCTTCGAGTTGATGATTCACCGGCAGTGTGCCCTCTCCTCCACGAATTGGAATTGGTAGATGAGCTTCCTTGTGTCCAGCCTTTTGTCATCGTATAATTTCCTCTCATTTCCTCTTCGATGTTCCTCTCGATTCCTCTCTTTTCGAAGGGGGTGTTATACCTCTTTCTCATCTTTGATGTTCTTTCTTCTGTGCAAATATGAATTTTTACGTGTTTTTTGTTTTTTATTAAAGAAATGAGATTTCAATGCTGATGTGATGTGTGTCAGGTCATCATCTTTCTCATTTTTACACGCTAAAAACCCGGTGTCAGGTCATTTTTAGTACATAAACCTAAGCTTTTTCAAGCAATTTTCATACATGCACATTTGAGTCAATATTCTCCAACTTTTGCATAGCCAGAGCATGATACACCATAAGGAGGATTAGGAGTTAGGGTTTAGGGCGGAATTGAAAAAATTACCGACTTTTAATGAACGGTTTAAAAACTTCCGACATTAACCTAACCCTTTCGACATTTGAACGGTTTAAAAACCGAAAAAATAGCCTTTAAAACGGTTTAAAAACCGCATAAAACCGTTTAAAATGGCGGGGTTAGTTCTCGAATAAAACCTAAGCTTTGCAAAATTTTGAATTAAGTCAGGCCATATTGAAGTCTTACAATAAATATTCAAGTTTGTCAGGTCATTTTTAGTATATAAACCTAAGCTTTTGCATAAATCTTCTCCAAAGTGATCATTTCCAATGCATATCCGATTTGACCCCTCTTAATTTTCACTGAAAGACCCTTAACCCTTAATTCCCCAACTACCCGTCATTAACTCTACTCTCCACTCATCTTTGTGTATAATAATCGGGCATGCCTTGTGCAAATCCCTCACAAATCCTCCCACACTCTCAAAGTCCCAAATCTCTCTAAAACTCTTTCGCAAAATGTCGAACTCATTCATTAAGGTCTATCTACAGGTGTACTCGGATGGGGAATTATCCCCCAGCACCGGCTAAATGGCGTTGTTAACAACGCATGTCTACACGGGCGGGAGCACACAACTCATCAAGGTGCCCAAAAACAAGATGGAGATTTGGTCCTTACATGGGATGATCATCAACATGTCGAGGTATGCAGGTAGTAAGTCATTTTTTTTAAACAGGTCCCAGACTCCGGGCAGCGGTACCTTCAACCACTGTAGACAGACGACGACGTCGCAGATCTCGTCGGCCTTGGCGAGAAGATTGCCGGCGTCAAAGTCTTCGTGGTTCGTGATGCAAGTGATGCCGTGCTGCCCCAGTGATGCCCGTCCGGATGCCGTGATGCGTGATGCGTGAGTGGGGAAAGGGTTGTTCCTTAGTAGTTTTAATATTGTTTCTTTTGTGTTTGGGTGTGTACTTATTAATTTTCATGGAAACTTTGTCATGGAAAGGGAAGTTTGTAAGGTTATGTGTTGTTTTGGAATAATAAGAAGTATGATCCTTTGTCCATATTCATGTGTTTATGAGTTTTGACAATATTCTTGCGTTTTCAGGACAAATGTAACGTTTTCATAACGCAGGAACAGATATTCAGGACAAACGCTGTTATATTTCAGAGCAATAACAACATCGAATATGTCAAAACTTATTACTTGATACACTTAAATTCTCTCAACATAACATAACTTTTTCCCTTAAATGATCTCACCCAAAAAATCACATTCACAATATGTCATATCATGTTTTCTTCTTTTAGGGAGGCAAGTTCTGAGATATTTAGTTTTTCAGGACCTTTTTCGGTTTTTCAGGGCATATATGAAGTTTTTCGGGGAAGATATGTAGGTTTTCAGGGCGTATGTGAGTTTTATAGGGCGATTTTGTGAGTTTTACAGAAAGAATAAGAAAAACGAGCAACTGTTAAGGAAATATTGAAATTATCAAGTTCATAACCGAGCCAAAAGGGGGAAAATTGAAATTATCAAGTTTATAACCATACATCTTTTCAAGCATCCAACAACAACAACAGATTACCCTAAACCACCAAAAAACACCAACAAGGTGATAGTTTTAAACAAAAAAAAGCTAACCCAGCGGAAAAGATTACCATAAACAAAAATAGCAAGGTGCAAGGTTAGTGAGCCAAACCAATCTCCTTAACTTAATAATGACCTGAAAATGCTTCCAGATGGACTGACAAACTGTTATATGGCCTGACTTTTAGTAATTTGGTTATTGTATTTGAATTTGGAAGCTCATGTTTTTAGGATGTTTACAAACTCATTGTGTTTACAATTTCCAGGATGTTTACAAACTCATGGCAGGGTTAGTTCTCGAATAAAACCTAAGCCTTGCAAAATTTTGGATTAAGTCAGGCCATATTGAAGTCTTACAATAAATATTCAAGTTTGTCAAGTCATCTACAACTGCCAGAGTCTGGGCTCCGATACCTTCAATCACTGCAGACAGACGACGACGTCGCCGAGAGTCCGGGCTCCAGTACCTTCAACCACTGCAGACAGACGACATCGCCGATCTCGTCCGCCTAGGAGAGAAGATTGTCAGCGTCAAAGTCTTCGTGGTTCGTGATGACAGCGATGCCGTGCTGCCCCAGTGATGCCCGTCGAGATGCCGTGATGCGTGATGCCTTAGTTTTTTAATGTTGTTCCTTTGTCAAGGAAAGTCAATACCAGTAATGTTATGTGTTGTTTTCGAATATTAAGAAGTATGAATCCTTTTGTCTACTTGAAGATTTGACCATATTCCAGTTATTTTCAACAACATTTATAAGTTTTGACCATATTCCAAAATTTTCAGGACAAATGTAACTTTTTCATAACGCAAGAACATATATTCAGGACAAACCATGATAACATAACAACATCGAATTTGTCAACACTTATTACTTGATACACCTAAATCCTCTCAACCACCATGATAACATAACTTTTCCCTAAAATGATCTCACCCAAAAATGCACATTCACAATATGTCATACCATGTTTTCTTCTTTTAGGGAGGCAAGTTCTAAGATATGTAGTTTTCCAGGGCTTATTTTGTTTGTGTCAAGGCAAATATGTAGTTTTTTAGGTCGTATTTCAGTTTTACAGGGCATATTTTACTTTTACAGTCTTTTTATGCGAAACAGTATTCATGTAGAAGAGAGCGTCAGGACATATACTTAGTTTTACAAGGCAATTTTGAGTTTTACAGGGCATTTATGTGAGTTTTACAAAAAGAAAAAGATAAACGAGCAACTATTAAGGAAATATTGAAATTATCAAGTTTATGCCAAAAGTGGAACCCCAACAAAAAGAGGTATGGTGTAAGACTATAGAGATTTAAACCATACATCTTTTCAAGCATCCAACAACAACAGATTAAATACTTACGCGATGAGGTTTACCAGCATAAACCTCCAAAAAAAAACAGGTGACAATTTTAAACAAATAAAACTAACCCAGCCTCTTCCTAGAATCCTTCGTCAGTCCTTCTCCTCCTACATTACTGCTTGTTGTTTCCTATGATGTTGCAATAAGAACACCGCCTCTTCCTAGAATAGTTCGTCTCCCACGTCGCCCTGTATCGGTTAATATGTGGTCTTCTAGGAGGACGCTTTACCAGTGGTGCAGAGCATCTGATGGATGACACAACTACAGGAACTGACCATCGGTTTCTTGGAGGAACAAGATGCACAGTTTCCTTGTACATTTCTCTCACGAACTCATTCTTGAACATGGGATGGGCGAGATCAGTGAGTGGCACTCCTCTATCACTTGAAACCACTATGGCATGAGCACATGAAACTTTATCAATCTGGAACATGTTACAATCACATGTACGAGCATTTAGGTTCACAGAGTATCTGATAGTTCCTTGCATAACCTCTGCTTCAAACTGGCTAAGTCTTTGAACACTCATCTTAGTTGACTTTCTGTAGTTCACTTCTACCAGAGTATACATAGAGGGTGACAAAACTTGGTCCCATTTTGAAGTTGTTTCCCTTCTTTCACAAAACCATTTAGAAATGGTCTCCAGAATGGCATCAAACAGGACAAGAATAGGCCACTGACGCTGGGTTTTCCACATGCCATTAAGACACTCGGCGTTGTTGCTCGTCATGATGTTAAACCTGTTCCCATGAAAATGCACCCTCGATCATTGAACTCAACCATAGTGTAAGCCTTCACAACTGTTTGGAAGATGCCAAAGAGGTCTTGCCTACCAAACTTCCTCTTGAAGTTTTGGCAGATGTGATAAATGCAAAACCCATGCTTGGCGAAATAATAGCTATTTATCAGAGCCTTCCTAATGCTAACATGACGGTCAAACACGAAATACACATCAGGAATTCACTGAAGAAAAATGACCACGCATCATCGTTCTCACTGTTAACAACGACAACAACAAGTGGATATATTTGGCCGTTTCCATCTTGAGCCGTAGCCAGGAGAAGTATGCCCTTGAACAAGGCAGTCAAGTGAGTTCCGTCAACTGATATTACCTACATATGCGGAACTATGTTGTAAATAGTTGTCCTGAAAAAGTACTTATGTAACCTGAAAAAGACAACATATAGCCTGAAATAGTTGTTTGTTATGTTTGTCACACATGCAGTCATATAGGTTTTTGTCGTGACATAACATCAATATGACCTGACAATAACAACATATGTCGTGAACACGGAACATGCGGTCTGACTTGTTTGACTGCATTAGTTTTTAACACATGCAGTCATATAGGTGTTTGACCTGACATTGGAAACATGTGTCATGAAATTAAAGCCCTTGTACTAACCTTTTTAAGATATGGCGCTGCCCTTATCCATGTACCTAAAGCCCAGAAGACGTACTTGAAGCATTGGTTAGCATCTCTTACTATTCTCGTGTATGTTCCAGGATTTGATTTCTCTAACATGTGCATGTAAGAGTACATGGGGTATAGCTTTCCTCAGCTGTACCATGTGCCATATCCTGGGCAAAGAGTCGCGCTTGATTGGCTTTGTAGTAGCTCGTCCTTATTTGATGTGACCCTGGTCATAACATTACTCGGTATTACGAGTGCCATTGGAGTTACGTTGGTATTGTGACGCTCACATGCCAATTTTGAGACATTTACTATTTTTAGCAGTTTTTCGGTATTTCACAGTTTCCTTTATTACCAGTTTCCATTATTAGAATGTTTCTAAGTTTGGAAACTTATCGTTTTTAGTATTTACTATTTTTAGATATTTCCGTTTTTAGATAGTTCTTATTTTTGGATGTCGGACCTCTCTTGTGCCAAGAGGGCCAATCCATTTATGTTTTAGGTCCATTAGGGCAAGACCTTTGTTTGGCTGCTATATAAGCCAGCCTTAAACCTAATTAATGATAAGTTGAATTGAGAGTTAAAGCCTAGCGCTGCCGTTGAGCCAAGCTCCCGCCCCCTAGGTCTAGCTCCTTCAACTAAGCCTTAACCAAACCTCCCTAACCGACTCTCTAACCCACAATCAAACCATCACCGAACCCACCTCACTAAACATGAACCACACTCAACCAAACGTGGCTCTCGGCCCTAGCCGAGATCCCCCGATCGAACCACTTCGCAACTTCGCAGACGCAGACAACAACAACTTTTCCGCAACCGCGGAAACCATCGTCGCGACCGCGGAAATCTCCCAGACAACTTCCGAAGTTCAGTTTCGTTCGATTCCTTCCGCGAGCAAGATTATTTCGTCCGCCTTCTACCTAGATCCGCTCTGACTTGTGTTTTGGGAGACCGGAACACATCAGATGTGACCCTGGTCACAACATTACTCGGCATTACGAGTGCCATTGGAATTACGTTGGTATTGTGACGCTCACATGCCAATTTTGAGACATTTACTATTTTTAGCAGTTTTTCGCTATTTCACAGTTTCCTTTATTAGCAGTTTCCATTCTTAGAATATTTCTAAGTTTGGAAACTTATCGTTTTTAGTATTTACTATTTTTAGATGTTTCCGTTTTTAGATAGTTTCTATTTTTGGATGTCGGGCCTCTCTTGTGCCAAGAGGGCCGATCCATTTATGTTTTAGGCCCATTAGGGCAAGACCTTTGTTTGGCTGCTATATAAGTCAGCCTTAAACCTAATTAATGATAAGTTGAATTGAGAGTTAAAGCCTAGTGCTGCCGTTGAGCCAAGCTCCCACCCCCTAGGTCTAGCTCCTTCAACTAAGCCTTAACCAAACCTCCCTAACTGACTCCCTAACCCACAATCGAACCATCACCGAACCACATCACTGAACACGAACCCCTTCGTACCGACGTGGCTCTCGGCCCTAGCCGAGATCCTCTCCTCGAACCATGATCGAATCGCGCAAACGCGACAACAAAACCCAAAACCGCGACCGCGATACTGTTCCCGCGACCGCGGTTCTTCCTGCGACAGATCCAGAACTTCAGTTTTTGTTCGATTCCTTCTGCGAGCAAGATTATTTCGTCCGCCTTCTACCTAGATCCGCTCTGACTCGTGTTTTGGGAGACCAGAACACATCGTTATTCCAAGCTCTAACATGAAATCCTGAATCTCTGTAGCACGAAGGCCTTTACGGCCGTTTAAAAACCTGAAATAATCCGAAGTCAATGTATAAATGCAATGATGTCAGTGTATAAATGCAATCATGTTGGCCTTTGATAAGAAAAAGTGTTGAAAGGCAAGAAAAACATACTTGTGAAGTATTTTATCGGCAATCAGCCAAAAAGTTGCTCCTATGTGATGATTGTGCTTTACTCTCATGCCACAACTATGATCCGCCACAGATTCTCACACCTTAAACAAGGATGTTTTGCGATAGACTGAGCCACGACAAAGAAAGGTGCATTTTTCGTCAACACATTCAAAATCATATAAGGACTTGTCGGACCTCTTAACACGCATCTCATAGCAATTTTCGATTTCCATCATAGAGAGTGCAACTTTGAACTCCTCCTTAGAATTGAAGAACTGACCAAGCTTCACTGTTGGATATGAGGACTTGTTTTCAACGTTATCAATTGTATCCTCATCTTCAACTAACATGCTTTGCATATCCCTCTCTGATGGATATTATCTCTTTTCATTATCTCTAAGCATGTCTTCATCAACATCAAACTCTTCTTGGTCCTTCTCTATTTGCTCCTCGTTGTATGTTCCCTGATTGTCATTTATTTCATCCCACACATCATCAAGACCAAAATGACATACATCATCACCTGAAGCATACCCTAAACCATCACCACCATCAACAGGAGCATCATCACCTGATTGATAAATGCCCCCGTAATCAAAAGCATCTCCTATTCCATCCTCTAAAGAATCTCCACAATTGGCATAATCAGTCGTTTTCTCCTTTCCTTTGTTTCTTGATGAAGCAGCGTCAATGTCCTCATCATCGCTGCTCATTGATATAATGTCTTCCACTATCATGCACTAGTACAAAAATTATAGCAGTTTTAAAAAACGCTATAAGAAGAGAATTTGCATAGCGGTTTGTAAAAAAACCGCTATAAAAATGAAAAACAAGGATAGCGCTTTTTAATAAAAAGCGTTATAATATATTTTAAGAGCGGTTTTTTTTCTAAAAACCGCTATAAATATTTGATTTTAAAAAAAAGGAAAAAACAGTTGGCTTGCCCTATCATCTACATTTATAGCGGTTTTTTGAAAAAACCGCTATAAATGTGTACTTAGAAAAAAAATCATATGCCAGCCGGCCCTATCATATTCATTCATCTGCACTTCAAAAAACAACAGCCCCTTCTCGAAGTCGCTCGCCTCCTCTCCAGCTCTGGCTCGTCGCGGTGGTCTCTCCGGCTTCTCCGGTGGTCTCTTCGGCCCATCTCGCTTCTCCTCGGCTGAACTTCTTCTCGAAGCAAAAACCAGCAGCTTCTTCTCGAAGTCGCTCGCCTCCTCTCGTTTCCGGTAAGTACTTTGCGCCTTCGATCAATTGCTTTAGATTTGTGCAAGTCTTACTTAATCCTTGTGCAATTGTTGGTTTAGATCTGCAGCAACGTCTGATTTGCTTTAGTTTTGTGAATTTCGATTTTTAGGGTTTTGTTAATTTGTTCACTGTTGGACGAATTTTAAGGGGCAGGGGCTAAGTTCATGTTGACAGGGTTATGATTCGAGAGTCATGTGAATGCTTATTACTATGGGAAAGGGGCTAAGTTCATGAATTTTAAGGGGCAGGGGCAGGGGCTATGTTCATGCTGGGTTCTTATCAAAAGATAAATATATTTGTCATGTGAATGCTTATTACTACGGGGGTTGGATAACTTCATGTTGACATGGTTAGGATTCAAGAGTTTTTCTTGTACAGATTAATGTGTATGCTTCAAAGATGAGCTGGGAAAAAGAGGTTAAAAATATAGTAAGCATTAAGCAGTATAAAGAGAGTGTTGTGTTGGTGTAAAGATTATTGGCTGCTACTTGTGTCCTTCCAAGACATTGTAATAGTAGCGTATTCCTGCTAAATATGAACTGTGTGTGTATTTAAATGCATTATACTCCTCAAATGCATGTTTCTGCTTGGCTGTCAATATCATTCAGTAACAAGTCATACTACATAGAATAGAATAAACCTTCATCTTTATTAATTGTGAATTAGGGGCTTGGCTATCAATATACTGCTTGGCTGTTAGTTTGAATGCAACAGAGTGCATATAACTTATGGTAAGGAGCTATAATTTTTGTTGTGCATATGTGCAATGGTGCGTTAAGTCATATCACATAACATGAGATTGGGATTAGGGTTAATCCATATTCCTTTGCCACGTAGGGAAAATATTAACTTATTGAAGATCAAGATTTATGAATCTGATTAGATATTATAATACTCAAAGCTACGAGTTCAAATTCTATTTTGCTATTTTTTGTCAAATGAATGCCAGCAAGATGATCAATAAATTGACTTTTGGGTGGAAGATGAGACAACTTTGCAAATGAACTAGTTAAATTCCTAAAAATGAATCACAATTTTTAGAAATATGATTGAAATAGTGCATGATTTGACTTTTGGCTAGCTAATATATTGTGAGCGTATATGATTTTGAAAATCTTTAATATATGAACAGCCACACTAAAAATGGCTAAAATGAATGACTAAATATTCATGCAAATCCCTGCAAATGTCTGGATAACCTGCAAAATAATCTTACTAACCCTAATGCAATTAGGGTAGCCATAAAAAATTTCCAACCTGCAACATAATACATGTATACAAACCTGCAAAATATGCAAAGAACACAAAAATGACAAAAATTACATCCATGCAAAGAATATAACAATGAAGCTGCTTCTTTAAATGACCTAAAAACAACAACATAGGCATACGTACCAAAATTACATCAATGGATAATTATTGCTTAAACCCAAAAAATGAATTGGTTAAACAAAAAAAAATGCTAATCTGCAAGCCCATACATAGTACGAAATGATTTGGGCCCATTGCATATATTTTTCTCCATTGTGTAATCTACAAGGCAAGATTTTATCCAATTTGAAGATGTATACAATACCTGTACAGAATAAAATTGCATCCATTATGGCAGTTGAATATGTGCACAATCAAATAAAATCAACCAATATAATTAATAAAAATTAAGCCTTATAAATAGAGAGCATCTTCCTCAATTACGTTCTACAACTTTGTAAGTTATTGAGCAAAGCTACATAATATCAAGACAACAGGTATGTTTTTTCAATTCATAACAATGACCTAAAGGTTCGGAAATTCTCCCCATCTCCACTGAGATTTTGCATTTACAGAACAACAAACATTGAACTGATTAACCTGTATTATTGATTTTCGTATGTATTTTGTCCATTATTGATTTTCCATTTACAGACCAGCAAATACAGAACAACAAATATGTTGTGCAATTAAAGATATTCCATTACTGAACTGTTCTTTGTATTGTTTTTTTGTGTATGACCTTTGTAGCAATGTCAAAACAACAACAAGAAATAAAGGATATTATGGGTACCCGAGGGAATTATGAGCTAAAGGTTCGAGTAATTCGATTGTTTAAAGTTCCAAAGAAAGAAGATCGTACGCAATACAGTACAACTGAAATCATTGTAATGGATGAAAAGGTATTAATTTTCAGTTCTTTATTAATTTGTATTTAATATATAGTAGATTGTTTGTCTAATATTTGTATAGGACTAACACAAATTTCTTATTGTCTCAAGGGTGAGAAAATTCATGGAGTAATTAAAGAAGCTTTTATGGTGAATCTTGGAATATTAGAGGAAGGAGGTGTATATTTGATTTCAAACTTTAGAGTTGCTCTTTATGATATACCTTTCAAGTTCTCTAATCATAAATACAAGATAATATTTTATCGCAACACTACAATTAAGCGGAGTTCATCAATTTCTATTCCTATTCATGGATTCAAATTCGCTGATTTTGAAAAAATCTCGGACGAGTCACTGGATCAAGGATATCTATATGGTTAGTAAATCTTTTAATTTAACAGTTGTTATATTATATCAATTACTATTTCAGTACGTTTAATATTTTATTTTACACACAATATTACTTATTGTGTAGATGTTATTGGGCAATTGGTTGGAATTGGAGACAACATTGTTACCTTTACTAACAAGAACGAAAAAGAGGGTAAAAGGATCAATATATAATTGATGGATACAGGTTTTTTTTTTGAATTTCTCCATGGTAATAAAATTTAATATGTTTTCTTATATTCTGTTGTTTTATATTCATAGTTATTTTATATTGTATAATATTGCAGGGATAATGTCATCAATTGTACATTATGGGATGATTATGCCGAATTATGTCGTCCATTTGTTGGGGCTTCAGCAAACAATTTTGTCATAGTTATTATACAATTTGGAAAGCGTGGAAAATGGAATAATACACCTAATTTGTCAAATGGTTATTATGGCACAAGGATTTATTTTGATGATGATAGCGTATGTGAGATTGCTGAATTTAAGAAAAGGTAATATTATTATTATTACATAAAATATGGTGCAGTTCAATATCCAATATCGTGATATTTTTTTTTGATTATCCTACACTATTTGTCTTTATATTGCAGTTTCTCAAAAAAAGAATGCTCAAAAGCTGGCCAAAGTTGTGTACAATTGACAAATGAGCCGTCCTACTCCCAAGCCGACCTTTTCTTAAACGTGAATGATAGAAAAACTTTAGATGAACTCTACGAACATCTTCACGATCGGGCAACGGTTAGTTCAAAATTGTACAATTGCCTATTATGTGTGAATAAATATTATTCAAATGTATGTACACTATCTTACATATTTATATATAATATAAACTATAGGTTCTGCAAGCTATTACTCTTGCCACCATTGATCATATTGAAGATTCCTACGGATGGTACTACAATTCTTGCAAACGTTGTAAAAGTAAGGTGCAATCGCAAGAGGAAAAGTTTTGGTGTAAAAAATGTAAAACTTTGGTTAACTATGCAGTCCCTAGGTACATAATTCTTTCATAAAAAATTGTCATTTAAATTTAGATAGTTTAATGTTTGTACATGATATTGTAGTTGTTTTCTAATATGCAGATTTAGTGTTCAAGTTAGTGTTATAGACGGATCTGGTACCGCTCAGTTCACCATATTTGATAGGGAAATTTCACAAATCTTAAAGAAAAGTGTTTCCAGCATTATAGAATCAACGGATAAGGTATATAAAAAATAATAATTAATGCATAACTTTTGAATTTCTGTTTTTTACTGAACTTATTTTTTTTTCAGGATGAGGACATAAATAATATCCCGAAAGAGTTAAATGTCTTGCTGAACAAAAAGATGTTATTTAGAGTTCTTATTTCGCAATTCAACATTAGTAGACTTCCTACTCCTTCTGCATATACCGTGATGAATATGACCGACGATACAACTCTCATTGAGAAATTTGAGCAAACAACCAAAGAATCTGAGGTATTTATTGCTGACTTAAGATTATGATATTTATGACTTATTTTATTACTAATCACAAATTTAATAAATGTTTAATTTATTTATTGATAGGAAAATCTGGAATCGTGCACCCTAGACAATGATGTTATGTCAAAAGTTTCTTCAAATGAAATGGTTTCACCCCATAAGCGTCGTTATATTAACATCGACGAAGATGATGAAAATGGTGAATCGGATGAAGAGGAGATTACTAAAGCTGATGATTGTCCTTTAGCTAATCGTGGGGAGCACTCAAGTACCAGGAAGAGGCTTATATTCAAGAAAGTGAAGGAGGAAAAGCTAGATGAATAAACAATTTCATATTAGAATTTAATTTCATTATTTCGTATGTCCATTTTTTGTTAAGTTTAGAATGACCGTTTTCATATAAGTTTGATGTTTATTAACTCCTCCAAGTTAGACGATTTGTTTTGATTCTATTGCAGAATTCTGGTCAGTTTATATAATTGAAATTTAATTATTTTGTTTTTGCTTAATGATATTTTGTTAATTAAACTAAATCAAAAACATGGGTGGATATATGACTAAGGTTCTACGATACTAAAACATGCAACGAAGCTAAACTATTTTCTTTGATATAACACTACTAATAATATTAACCTAAAGTATGTTCTTTGCGTACCTTTATGTCTTCCATAGCATCAATATGGCTCCAAAATATTTTTTTCTGCTGGTACGAATCCACACAACACCACATGGAACTGCACCATTAAGATTAAATAATCTTTATTAGTTCAAAGATTTAGAAAATTTCTAGCAATTTGAACAAGTATAAAGATAAAGACATGACCTTAGTGTTTATCTTCAATCCCATTTGAAATACCCCAAGGATGTTAGTAATGGCATAATGGTAAATTAATTAAGGATTTTACTTATATGGGGAGAAAGGGAAATTTGGGGATTTAATCCCTAATCTTTCGGTTGTTTCTCTCTCCCGTGTGAGTTCTCCGGCCGAGCTGTTCTTCTCCGGCGAACTCCTCCTGTGCCCATCCGAGCTGTTCTTCTCCGGCGAGCCGACTTGGACCATGCTGCTGCTCTTCCTCCTCTCTCGTGGGGCTTTCTCTGTGCACCGTCTCCCTGCCCATCCTCGTCTCTCTCAAGTGAGCCACCCAGTCACCGCTCCTCGTTTTGATGATTGTCCGCTGGTGTTGGTTGCGGGTCTGCTGGTGTTGTTGTGGTCGAGCTGCGCAGAGCTGGTGTGGGTGCAGTTCGTGGCCGCAGTGGTTGTGTGGTGGCTGAGATCGCCGGCGACGAGGTGCCCTTCCCGGTGTGGCTTGCGGTGGTCATCGACGATGTGAGCTTATGGGTTCGATTTGAATTTTCTAAAGTGGTATTGTTGCTGAAATTCTGGGAAGCAGAGTTTGGTTGATTCGTTGGGGTTATGCATCAATTAATTGATTTTGAGCCTTGGGTTGGATTGTGTGTGTGATACCCCGTAATTTTGTAAGGCTATTTTGGGAATTATGGATTTTTCCCGAACGTCCGTTTGGTACGTCGGATTTAATTCTGAGAGCTTAAGACATTCTGTAATGTGCTCTGTATTTGTAATATTTTTCTCAGTGAAGAATTATACAGTCGAGGTGTGTTGGGAGTTTATACTCGTTCGTGTACGACTTTCGTTAACGCGGATTAAGATTGGTACAAGTTTATTGCCCAAGAGTTGTTATCTAATGGGCAATAGTACAAGATTCTTTATCCAAAGGTTTTTGTCCAAGAGCCATTGTCCAAGGGGCAAAAGGGTTTGGATATTGTTCAAGAGGCAAGGACCCTAATTTCTTCTATAAATAGAGGTGTTGGGTGAGGGTGGAAGAGGGTGCGAAAGACGCGGAAGCGCTCTCAGATTCTCGACTCTCAAAAACGCTCTCAAAGAAAACGCTCTCTCTCGAGAAGGCTCTAAGTGGATCGTCGGAGCTCGTTTAGTGTCGTTCTCGGTGGCCAAGGGGAAGCTTGGGAGGCCCTTAGAAGCCTAGAAACCAAGCAAGGCGAAAGACGAGCCAAATCGATCGTCGAGGGTGAGTTTTCTCCTCTCGTATTTCTGTTTTCGTTCGCGACGGCGACCGCCGCGAGGATCACGGCGACCGCCGGCTCGAAGGCGGCGACCGCCGGCATGAGACGGCGCCCGCCGTGGTGAACGGCGACCGCTGTGATGAAGGAGGCCAGCCGCCGTGGTTGAGCGGCGCCCGCCGTGGTTGAGACGGCGCCCGCCGTGAATTGGGCGGCGCCCGCCGTGATTGTTGTGGCGCCCGCCGGCGAGTTGTTGTTGGCCGGGTTGTTGGTGTTGGCTTCCGTAGCCTTCGTTCGGGTTTCGTTTCCTTCGATTCCTTTTGTTTCCTTCGATTCCTTTCGTTCTTTCGTAGATCGGTATTGTTGTTTGTCGAATCTAACTTAGGGTTTCTGTATGGGTCGATCCGAAGGTACCGGAGTTGGCAGATTCGTCTCTGTGTCGAGCCCGGAATCCCGTCGTTAGACTTCGTTCAAACTCTGCGGATTAAGGCAAGTGGCGGTTCGCTCTTGCTCAATCGTTCCATATTTACATTAATTATCAGTAGTTTATCTGAGTAATTAATTTGAAATGAATATTCTATTTGTCTGGAAACGGTTTTGTTAAACTGTTTTGAAAATCATATAATAGGTTGTATATCTGTTAGAACAACGCTATTATCTGTGATCGCCTTTCGGGCCTTTATGTGGATTTATCCAGTAACTGTTGTTGTGCTATACTGTTTAGTTAGCACTAGTGGCTAGGAACGCTATGTACCTTGAGGGGGTTTAGCTGTTTCTTTATAACTGATACTTGGTGGTTCATCCCCAGTACTTTCTCTTTGGTCATGACCATACCCTTTCACAGGGTAGGCGCACTTCGCTAGTGCCAAATCTTCCAGGGTTCATCCCTCTGATATCTCTTGTGAGGAGATCTGATATCTCTTGTGAGGAGATCCGATATCTCTTGTGAGGAGATCCGATATCTCTTGTGTGGAGATGTAAAAGCTTATAACGTAATGCTCGTTTTGGAATTAAATAAGATAAGTGCCCGAGTGCACATGATTAATATACCTTGGGCGAGTAGTGCAGCTAAGTTCAGTGCAGCTAGGAAAACTCGTCTTGACTTGAATGTAGTACGTTCTCTTTCCAATCCGGATTCGCTGTAGGCGATGAGGTTGGTCGTGAACCGAAGCATCTCAGTCAGTTTTAAATCATTGTTGTATGATCCTGTAATCATTCCAGATTTGTCATTTTTCCTTAAAGACTCAATCTCTTGGAGTCTCTTTTCGAGTCGATTTCTGTGAAGATGAAGTCTTCCAGAATCTTCTCTCATGCATACCTCTTGTTGTTATTCCGTGAAAGTGCTGGGTTATGTATCGTCCCTTCGATTATTATTCGAGGGACAATGATAGTAAACGGTTACGATCACTCGAACCATTCTGCTTTTTACCCTTGCTAGTCTATTCAAGTAGACTAACCCACGAACTTTGTTCTCCGCATGTGGGCTGGTGTCATCCGTTCGATTCGGCACATCAGATAGAGTGAAGATTTGAGGAGACTAGATTGACTATGAAGACGACGGTTGTTTTTGGATGTTTTAATAATTGCTTTTAATCAGGTTGAGATCCTTGGGCAAGTGATCATCACGATCACAACCCCGTTTGTAAAATCTTTTATTTGTCTTCCGCTGTACTTTGTTTGAACTCTGTGTTTTGACCTATTCGGGATTGGGTTGTAATCCCGTAACTCTTGTTTCCTCAACAATGTTATGTTTTGGAATTTAATGCTTGATCTTTGTGTATCAATTGCATTTCATAAATTGTATTTATTTGGTAAAGCCTTGGGTGATCTCGGTAAGGAACACTGGAGTCACTGGCGGTAATACCTTTCCAAAAGGGTTAAGTTTTGGGGGTGTTACAGTTGTGGTATCAGAGCCAAAGGTTTTAAAGCGGGTTTGAGATTTTATAAATCATTTATCCGTTTTTGAAAATGCTTCAAAAGGGCTCTGAATTTTCAAAGTGAAAAGAATTTCAAAACACCGTTCATAGTCATGTCTTCTGTACAGTCTGATATAGTAAGCTTGCTTCTATGTCTAGAAAGACTAATTCCTTTCCCGTTGCCCCGTTTGATATGGGTGCATTCTGTTCTCTTCAGAGGAACCCGGGAGAAGCCGAGGTGGTTTCACCATCTCTAGCTAGGCTTGATTCCCAGTTCGCTCATTGTGAGTTGAGGTTGTAGAACCTAGTAACTCGGTTCGAGTCCATCAATATAAATTACCAAGTTGATCTATTCTAAGTTGGTTTTATTACAATAATTATATCAAAATGATACTAAAGTGATAAAATCCTTGGAATTTGATCGGTAAACAGATGATGAACACGAGGAACACTATCCGTACTGGTGCTGGGCCAAGCATTGACCCCAGACTAAATCCAAGGAATGTTGCAGACCCATCAGAAGAGCGTGAGTATGTCTTCCATAATAATCCTGGAGGCAACGACCCAGCTAGGGACAACGCTCCAAGGATATTTGATAAAGCAGCTGTTGTAGAAATTCGGGGAATCGTCATGCAAGCGATTGCCGACGCATTACGCCCGAATGTGCATCAGGCACAAGGAGTGCCAGTATCTCGAGAAGTTCCGAGGTTTGAGGAACAAGAGAACCATGTGCTGCAGGGAGGGGTGATCAGGAATAGAGGGGAGTATGGCCGAGCCCTGAAGGCTGTTAACTCCATGAGGCCTGACAGCTTCGATGGGAAAGGAGAGCCAGTCAAGGTGGCTCATTGGTTTTTCCACATGGAGCGGCTTTTCCGTAATGTTGAGTGCACTGAAGCGGAGAGAGTGCATATAGCCTCTCTTCAGTTAAAGGAAGAAGCCAGTGAATGGTGGGAGAGTACCGGCTTAGCTGATAGCCCGGTATTGACCTGGTCTATGTTTAAGACCAAGATGACTGATCGTTTCTTCTCTCGTGCTATGAGGGAGGAGAAACACAAGGAGTTTCTGTATCCGCAAACGGATGGATTGAAGGTGACCGAGCTTGCAACCAAATTCAATCATCTAATGCAGTACGCTGGACCTGAGATATCCAGTGAGGCACAGAAGATCTGGTATTTCCACGAATGGATGAGTCCAGACATCAAGCCGATGATGGTGCACCACACATGCTCTACTCTGGAGCAGTATGTGGATACAGCCTACAAGCTGGAGGTGACTCTGGAGGAGTCGACCAAGAAGCATAACAGCCAGAGGCAAGTGCAGTACCAGCCTCAGGCAAGTGGGTTCAAACGCCCCACGCCACCATCTGATTTTGCCAGATCTGGCCGAGCAAGAACGAATAAGACTCATGATGAGTCTACGCAACGTTCGGGTCAGGGCAATAGCCTGATTCAGTGCTACAACTGCGGTACGCACGGGCACAAGAGCAATGAATGTCTGAAGGACAAAAAGACATGCTTTGACTGCGGAAAGGAGGGTCATATGCATGCGTTCTGTCAGCGGAGGAATGTGAAAGGAGCTGAGTCACGGCAAGGGTCTGTTAATCAGAACAACTGACCCAAGTTCAGTCCGGTGGAAGCTCCTAGCCCTTCAATGCAGACGACTGCGCAGAACAAAGGGAAAGCCCTGATGGCTTCAGGAAGCCAAGGTCAACGCCTGTACGTGATACGTGAGGTGGATGGACCCTATGCTCCTAATGCTTAGAGTACTTTGTATCTGCATTACACTTTTGTTAATGTGTTGTTGATGTGGGTGCTACCCAGACTTTCATTTTGGATGGTTGTAGTTAAGTTGCGTGTGCAACGAGGTTGTGAACCTTTTGTTGTAACTCTTCTTATATACGAACCTTTGGTTTATACCAAGTTATGTTTCGTTGCTTGTTGATGGGGTAAGGTCTCGTGTTTGAGACTCACCAACAACCTCTTAGGAGATGGCTGCCTATTAATTAGGTGGAGCTACCAAGGATGGGTTGAGATGTATGGACAGCGGCTCATAACAATAGAGGACGCTGGTAATGGCTGGGCCTGGACTCGGAGCCACTAGTGAGTCGTCTGTGAACCATGTAGTGGGCTGGTCCAAGATGGTGACCATTTAGTGGGAACCAATCGTCTGTCGAATTGTCAATTACCATCAAGGGTAAGAAATTGAAAGCGATTTGACCTAAATAACCATGGTCCCATACGATAATTATTCTCGGTATGGATTGACGAAAGCGTCATAAGGCAGTGATCGACTTCAGTTTTTGATATTCATGTGGTTAGAGGATTTACGGGTGTCTTTCCAGAAGATATTCTTGGATACCCCGAATCGTGTTGTGGAGTTTGCAATTGATCTCGAGCCGAGTACCACGCCGATCTCTGAGGCACCGTACCGGATGGCTCCTGTTGAGAAGCAAGAATTGAAGAAGCAACTCAAGGATCTTCTTGACAAAAGTTATATAAAGCTGAGTGCATCACCTTGATTAGGAGTGCCCTAGTTTTATGTGTCAAAGAGAAAGATGGACCGTTTCGACTTTATTTTTTGACTTTCGAGAGTTGAATAAAGTCACGATCAAGAGCAAGTATCTGTTGCCAAGGAGTGATGATCTGTTGGATCAACTACATGGAGCAAAAGTTTTCTCCAAGGTCGACATGAGATCTGGGTATCATCAGCTCAGGATTCGTAAGGATGATATTTCGAGGATTGTGTTTCGGACAAGAGATGGTTACTACGAGTTTGTAGTCATGCCATCTGAGCTTACGAATGCTCTAGGAGTTTTCATGAACCTAGTGCATCGATGTTTTAGACCAGTACTTGAATAAGTTCATAGTGGTCTTCATCAATGGCATTTTGATTTTTCCCGAGCAAGGAAGCTCACAGGGAACGTCTGCGGATTGCTTTATCGGTCCTTAGACCAAGTCGGTTGTACGCAAAGTGGGCTAAGTGTGATTGTTGGATCTAGAAGTGGCTTTCTTAGGCCATGTGATCAATAAGAATGAGGTTATGGTTATTCCCCAGAAGAGTGAATCAGTAGTTGTTTGGAAGCGGCCTCAGGGTGTGAGCGAGGTGCACAGTTTCCCAGAGCTTGCAGGACATTATAGACGGTTCATGAAAGGATTTTTTCTAAGATCTCTCCACCTATGACCAGTCTGTCCACAAGGTCAACCAGAAGTTGTCTGGATGACAAGTGCAAGACCAATTTTCAAGAAGTTGAAACATTGTCTGACTTTTGCACCAGTTTTGGCATTGTCAGAAAGCATGATGGCTATATGGTCTATAGTTAATGCTTTGAGAAATGGGTTGGGATGTGTATTTGATGCAGAAAGGCAAGGATATTGCATACGCATCTAGACAATTGAAAACCTATGAAGCAAACTAACCAACACATGACCTAGAACTAGCAGCAATAGTGTTTGCATTGGAAACTGAGGTTACTTGGGTAACTCAGAGGTCAGCAGAAGTATCCACCAAGAGATTGTCCGTTACATGGCATTCCTAAAACCATTGTATCGGATCGAGATGGCCGATTTATGTCAAGTTTATAGCAAGAACTTCACAAGGCCATGGGAACTGAATTGAGATTCAACAGCGTTTCATCCTTAGACAGATGGTCAGTCTAAAAGACCATCTAGACCATGGAGGATATGATAAGAAGTATACGTACTCGATCATCCGACTAGCTGGGAAGACAACCTAAGTCTAATTGAGCTCACGTACGATAATAGTTGGCATGCTACAATCAAGATGGCTCCGTTTGAAGCTTTGTATGGGCACAGATGTAGATCTCAGATTTGTTGGGTTGAGTACGCCGACAAGATTCTACTTGGACCAGAGTTGGTCGAAAGGACAACTTCGAACATTGCTCTGAGTAGACAGAGGTTGTTGACCGCTCAGAGTCGACAAAAGTTTTACGCAGATCAGAAGTGTTAAAGTGTTGAGTTCAAGGTTGGTGTCAAGGTACTTGTCACAGTATCGCCACCCAAGGATGTTTTCAGGTTTGGTAAGCGTGGGAAGCTTAACCCTCGCTACATGGGACCATTCAAAATTCTGGATAGAGTAAGATCTCTAACGTACCGTTTGGCATTATCGCCATCAGCATACCCAATGTATAATGTGTTCCACGTATCATTGCTAAGGATATTCGTGCCAAGATGAGTCTCGTAGGCTGAGTTATAAGGACGTCGAGATTCAGGCAAATGGTACTTGAGAGGAGATGCCAGTGTGCATTCTCAAACGTCGTGTGAAGCGACTGTGCAACGAGATCGTACTGTTGGTACGAGTTATGTGGTCCAGGTCTGGGACTGAGGAAGTTACTTGGGAAACCGAGGCAGAGATGCTCAGACAGTTTCCCGAGTTGTTTTTCGGCCAAGTTTCGGGGTCGAAACTTCTTTTAAGGGGGAGGTGATGTGATACCCCGTAATTTTGTAAGGCTATTTTGGGAATTATGGATTTTTCCCGAACGTCCGTTTGGTACGTCGGATTTAATTCTGAGAGCTTAAGACATTCTGTAATGTGCTCTGTATTTGTAATATTTTTCTCAGTGAAGAATTATACAGTCGAGGTGTGTTGGGAGTTTATACTCGTTCGTGTACGACTTTCGTTAACGCGGATTAAGATTGGTACAAGTTTATTGCCCAAGAGTTGTTATCTAATGGGCAATAGTACAAGATTCTTTATCCAAAGGTTTTTGTCCAAGAGCCATTGTCCAAGGGGCAAAAGGGTTTGGATATTGTCCAAGAGGCAAGGACCCTAATTTCTTCTATAAATAGAGGTGTTGGGTGAGGGTGGAAGAGGGTGCGAAAGACGCGGAAGCGCTCTCAGATTCTCGACTCTCAAAAACGCTCTCAAAGAAAACGCTCTCTCTCGAGAAGGCTCTAAGTGGATCGTCGGAGCTCGTTTAGTGTCGTTCTCAGTGGCCAAGGGGAAGCTTGGGAGGCCCTTAGAAGCCTAGAAACCAAGCAAGGCGAAAGACGAGCCAAATCGATCGTCGAGGGTGAGTTTTCTCCTCTCGTATTTCTGTTTTCGTTCGCGACGGCGACCGCCGCGAGGATCACGGCGACCGCCGGCTCGAAGGCGGCGACCGCCGGCATGAGACGGCGCCCGCCGTGAGGAACACGACGACCGCCGGCATGAGACGGCGCCCACCGTGGTGAACGGCGACCGCCGTGATGAAGGAGGCCAGCCGTTGTGGTTGAGCGGCGCCCGCCGTGGTTGAGCGGCGCCCGCCGTGGTTGAGACGGCGCCCGCCGTGAATTGGGCGGCGCCCGCCGTGATTGTTGTGGCGCCCGCCGGCGAGTTGTTGTTGGCCGGGTTGTTGGTGTTGGCTTCCGTAGCCTTCGTTCGGGTTTCGTTTCCTTCGATTCCTTTCGTTCTTTCGTAGATCGGTATTGTTGTTTGTCGAATCTAACTTAGGGTTTCTGTATGGGTCGATCCGAAGGTACCAGAGTTGGCAGATTCGTCTCTGTGTCGAGCCCGGAATCCCGTCGTTAGACTTCATTCAAACTCTGCAGATTAAGGCAAGTGGCGGTTCGCTCTTGCTCATTCGTTCCATATTTACATTAATTATCAGTAGTTTATCTGAGTAATTAATTTGGAATGAATATTCTGTTTGTCTGGAAACGGTTTTGTTAAACTGTTTTGAAAATCATATAATAGGTTGTATATCTGTTAGAACAACGCTATTATCTGTGATCGCCTTTCGGGCCTTTATGTGGATTTATCCAGTAACTGTTGTTGTGCTATACTGTTTAGTTAGCACTAGTGGCTAGGAACGCTATGTACCTTGAGGGGGTTTAGCTGTTTCTTTATAACTGGTACTTGGTGGTTCATCCCCAGTACTTTCTCTTTGGTCATGACCATACCCTTTCACAGGGTAGGCGCACTTCGCTAGTGCCAAATCTTCCAGGGTTCATCCCTCTGATATCTCTTGTGAGGAGATCTGATATCTCTTGTGAGGAGATCCGATATCTCTTGTGAGGAGATCCGATATCTCTTGTGTGGAGATGTAAAAGCTTATAACGTAATGCTCGTTTTGGAATTAAATAAGATAAGTGCCCGAGTGCACATGATTAATATACCTTGGGCGAGTAGTGCAGCTAAGTTCAGTGCAGCTAGGAAAACTCGTCTTGACTTGAATGTAGTACGTTCTCTTTCCAATCTGGATTCGCTGTAGGCGATGAGGTTGGTCGTGAACCGAAGCATCTCAGTCAGTTTTAAATCATTGTTGTATGATCCTGTAATCATTCCAGATTTGTCATTTTTCCTTAAAGACTCAATCTCTTGGAGTCTCTTTTCGAGTCGATTTCTGTGAAGATGAAGTCTTCCAGAATCTTCTCTCATGCATACCTCTTGTTGTTATTCCGTGAAAGTGCCGGGTTATGTATCGTCCCTTCGGTTATTATTCGAGGGACAATGATAGTAAACGGTTACGATCACTCGAACCATTCTGCTTTTTACCCTTGCTAGTCTATTCAAGTAGACTAACCCACGAACTTTGTTCTCCGCATGTAGGCTGGTGTCATCCGTTCGATTCGGCACATCAGATAGAGTGAAGATTTGAGGAGACTAGATTGACTATGAAGACGACGGTTGTTTTTGGATGTTTTAATAATTGCTTTTAATCAGGTTGAGATCCTTGGGCAAGTGATCATCACGATCACAACCCCGTTTGTAAAATCTTTTATTTGTCTTCCGCTGTACTTTGTTTGAACTCTGTGTTTTGACCTATTCGGGATTGGGTTGTAATCCCGTAACTCTTGTTTCCTCAACAATGTTATGTTTTGGAATTTAATGCTTGATCTTTGTGTATCAATTGCATTTCATAAATTGTATTTATTTGGTAAAGCCTTGGGTGATCTCGGTAAGGAACACTAGGGTCACTGGCGGTAATACCTTTGCAAAAGGGTTAAGTTTTGGGGGTGTTACAATGTGTGGTTTGCTAATTAAGTGAGGTATAAGTTTGGGGTTGAATTTGGATGGTTGATTAAATAATTATGGAATATCTAATTAAGAGTTGGAAATTTGGGAATTTGTTAGTAGTGGATTTGTATGAGTAATTAATGTCAGGAATTTGCTCGGATTGATTTCGCAGGTTCGTTCGGATTGATTGGAGATCTCTGAGGTCGTGGTTGTCGAGTTTAAGGCAAGAGGATTCTTGCTAACCTTTCATATATTTTTATAAAATTACTTTTGCTTCCTATCTGGTTCAGTAATTGATTTTATCTTTGCCTGAGTAAGTTAATTTGGATTATTGATTGTGGAATAATTTGGTTGAATGTGTGTGTGTGTTTTAGTATTTGTCTCTTGTCGGACATTGGTTGTTTGTTAGTTATTGGATTTGTTGTCGGATATTGGTTGTTTGTTGGTTATTGGTTTTCTTGTCGGATATTGGTTGTAGCTGTTGGTTGCCGTTGATTGTCGGTTAGTTGTTGGTTGTTGTTGATCGTTTGTTGTGGATTGATTGTGTGAATAATTGTTGGTTTGTTGGCGGATATTGGTTGTGTGTTTTGTTGTTAGTTATGTGTTGGGTCATTGGTTTTGTGTTGAACCTGGTTGAATGTGTTGGTTGGTTGGTTATGGAGCCGGGGTGAGGGTGTGACCTCATACGACCACGCGAGGGTGACCTCCGTTGGTTCAGGCTATGAGTGTTGGTTGGTTGGTTATGGAGTCGGGGTGAGGGTGTGACCTCATCCGACCACGCGAGGGTGACCTCCGTTGGTTCAGGCTATGGGTGTTGGTTGGTTGGTTATGGAGCCGGGGTGAGGGTGTGACCTCATCCGACCACGCGAGGGTGACCTCCGTTGGTTCAGGCTATGGGTGTTGGTTGGTTGGTTATGGAGCCGGGGTGAGGGTGTGACCTCATCCGACCACGCGAGGGTGACCTCCGTTGGTTCAGGCTATGGGTGTTGGTTGGTTGGTTATGGAGTCGGGGTAAGGGTGTGACCTCATCCGACCACGCGAGGGTGTGACCTCCGTTGGTTCAGGCTAGGCCGGGGTGATTGAAAGCCTTACCCGACCACGTGAGGGTGTGACCTTACGTGGTTAATGGCCATGGTTGGATGGTTGAAAGTCCCATCCGGTGGTGAGTGGGATCGGAGGTTTGATCGGGTGTTGGATTGTGTGTGATTGACATTTGTGTGTATTGATAGTTGTGTGTGTGTTGGATTGTGTGTGAATTGACATTTGTGTGTATTGACGGTTGTGTGTGTGTTGGATTGTGTGTGAATTGACGGTTGTGTGTGTTGGATTGTGTGTGAATTGACATTTGTGTGTATTGACAGTTGTGTGTGTGTTGGATTGTGTGTGAATTGACATTTGTGTGTATTGACAGTTGTGTGTGTGTTGGATTATGTGTGAATTGACATTTGTGTGTATTGACGGTTGTGTGTGTGTTGGATTGTGTGTGAATTGACATTTGTGTGTATTGACAGTTGTGTGTGTGTTGGATTGTGTGTGAATTGACATTTGTGTGTATTGACGGTTGTGTGTGTGTTGGTTTTTAGATGAATATTGGTTGTGTACTGATTAAGTAGTTTTGTGATGATATTGGTTGTGCGCGTGACTAAGTGGTTGTGTTGGTGAATTTTGACCGTGTGCTTGGTATTGGTTTGAGTTGGATGTTGATTGGTATTAGTTGCGGTTGTGGGCCATTGTTGGCCATTGGTTGTGGTTGTGAAATTTTGTATCTTGTAGTTGTTGCCGGTAGCTTGTTGCGGAAAGATGGTTATGTGATATGTGGATTAATTACCAAGATGGTTGAGTGGATATTTGTGAAAGTTGAATTGGATGTGTCAGCGAAGTTAGATTGATCGTTTCTTTCGTTTGTACTTGTGATGGGAATGAGGTTATAGTGATTGATTGTAACTAATCAAGGTTGTGAACCTGAGTTGATTGAAAGTTGAATTGAACATATTAGCATAGTGAAGAACTGAATAAAGATGAGAAATGAATTGTTATGTGATAATGTGCGTATAGGTTTGATATGTGGTTGGTTGGTCGGTGTGATATTGGTTAAGTATAGTTATATATATATATTGTGTGGTAGGTTGTTGTTTGACATGATTGGATTATTGTGACAATGCTATGTGTTTTTAAACTGTTTTTGGCTTGAGGAGTCTTGTCAGTCTTGATGGAAGACTGACCAACTTCGGTTTACGTGCCGCGGTTGGCTGGGGTATCGGGTCCCCCAGTCAATTAGGCTTTGCAGGTTTCCAGCAACAAGCGGGTTCTGGATCACAGATGTGTCTTCACAGTTAAAGTTTCAGTTTGCATCGGATTTGAAAATGTTATATTCGCTTCCGTTGTTTTGGATATAAATTGATGCATTAAACTGGATGATAGGTTTAAGCGTTGTTTTAAACTTGAACAGGAAATTTTCAGGTTGTTAACTTTTGGGTATTTGGAAGAGTTTGGATTTTCTTTTCTTTAAATCGCCTTATAGTCCTTCGGGACTATGGCACTGTAGCACCTCTGGCCCGGGGTGTTACACCATTAATATATGTAGATTGGAGACTAATGATAAAACCTGTATTTTCAAGGAATAGGATCATACAGTTAATATTTTGTATGCAAATAATCAATATAAAGCTGAAAGAAATGTATAACTTGCATTGTAAATAATAGTATTACCTTGCAATATTATAACACCAAGAAATCCATTTCACTTCAAGGGAACAACAATTTCTGGTTTCAGTTGTCTGACCTATTTGTTAGGTTAAAACCTGTTACACAAAATGAGAAAGTGTCAAAAATTTTATTTATCATAATGAAGCAAAATTAAATTATTTAAATTGCTTTTGCATAATGAAGCAAAAAAGGTATTGTTTATTTTTGTGTTGTTCAATTTGTAATGTTTGATTGTTTTAGGTATTAAAATTAAAACTAAATCAATAGATTTTAGTTATATGATTTAGGTTATAGGATTTAGGGTTTAGTGTCTAGAGTAGGGTATATGATCTATTGAGAAACGGACTATACTTTATACAAGTGTATTAATGAATATATGAAAAAATCAGTAATGAATGATGATATCAGAAATTTCCTTACGTGAATAATGCAGAACAGTACATGTATTCTTTTTTTTTTGGTCAAAGAATTTCCGTATATGTATATATCATACTTACATAATATATTATTTATATTACATGGAAACATTATAATTTTCATATTATGCTGTTGTTAATATGAATTTCCCTATATGTATATATCATACTTACAGAATATTGTAATGATATTACATGGAAACATTATAATTTTCATATATGTGATGATATCAGAAATTTCCTTACGTGATGAATGCATAATTTTGTTTAAGTAAATTTAGGTCATAAAGTTGATTTACTAATTTTCTATGACAAACTGTTCTATTGTTATTTTTATACTATCTCAAAATATGGACAATTACAAATCATTAAATCAAGACTCTATAAGTACCACATATGTTGCAATCCATCTATCACGTTCAACATTCTTAAGTTCTCCAGGATCATCATTTTATAGTATTCAGTATGGTGCATCCCATTCCGCATGATGTCTCAATTGACACTGAGGTGCTTTTCCTTACAGATATTGTACCGGAAAGCCATTTTTTTAGGTTTCCAAGTATCGCAAACAATTTTTACATTAGACTTTCCTTTCCAATTGATTTATCGGACGATGAACATTACATAAAATGTTTAGTTACTATGCCGAGTGATCTAGCAAATGCAACACAAAGGTATTTTTATTATACTGTTTTTTGTAATTTAATAATATTATATGTCGTTTTGTATTAATGTAATATTGTAAAAAAAACTATTTTTTTTGTTTTACGCATGTGCAGGTTCAAAAATGCTTTGGATGAAATGAATAAGAGATATACTCCATTCATTTATGATAGGGATCCTATTCTATTCCCAAACATTCATATGAATGTTGCAATAAGAAATGTGGTAGGATTTTTCGGTCCAACTCAACTCGCAGGATTTCATTCAACATTTACATCCTATAATCCTATGATTATTGTTCTTACACATGCTGAATTGGAAGAAAGTCTTCTTGAGCAAATATTTTTACCATATGGCCATGACCGCTATATACGTATTGATTCATTGTACAATAATGAACACAATTACATCACATGGCACAGCAGTGATGTAAATATATGGATTGACAGGGAAGGAAATGATTATATATTGAAATTCAATAGCAAGTCTGTTGAAGCGTGGCAACTTTCATGTATTTATGAAGTGGGTAATGAAATATCCGGACTTCTACTATGGAGTACTTTGGATGAATTTGCAAAGCTTAATTTTCTACCTTGGCAATACTTAAACGGGAGAGAGGAAGTGATTAATTTAAGTGATGAAGAAGAACAAGTCAACGAAGAGGAAGAAGAAGATATTGAACAAGAAGACGATGAAGATGAAGAACCATTTGAGGCAAAAGAAGGCAATGAAGATTAGGGTAGCATGAATTTTATTTGTTTTAAACTTTTTAGACATTTTTAATTTCCAGTTTATTATGTCGTTTTTTAAAAACATTTAACTCTTAGTTATGTTTGCTTTAGGTATTACATGATTATTAATGATGAGTATGTTTGTTTAATTTTTTTTCACTTTTTATTTACTGAAGTTTGCTTTGTTAATTTGTTTGTTCTTTTCACTTGCTGTTTTCAGTCTTTTACAAGTAGGCATGATTAATTGAATGTCAGTGTAGAATATGCTTAGAGTAGTTATAGTTTATTCCTTTTGGTGATGAAACTATTAACTTCTCCAAGCATACTCTGCACTAACTAATACCCTCTCAATAATATGGCTGTTTATGTATGATTCTTATACCAATTTTTATTTCAGAGAGATGTAATCCAACAGATCTAATATCTAGAAATAATGTACCTTTATATCTGATATTTTGTTCTGAATTTTTTTTATTTTTTTATATAGAATTTAGAGAGAGAGAGAGAGAGAGAGAGAGAGAGAGAGAGAGAGAGAGAGAGAGAGAGAGAGAGAGAGAGAGAGAGAGAGAGAGAGAGAGAGAGCGAGAGAGAGAGAGAGAGAGGAACATACATGGTCGCAGACAGATAACTAGATCATCTTCTTCAAAGTACACTCCACAGTCAATGAACTAGGACAGTCAATGATCTGTTCCCAGCCTCCAGACATCCTCATCAAGGAAAAAAAGGATGTTTAGAGAGAGACATAGTAGATAAAAAGAAAGACATATACAGATAGATCCTGCATAACTAGCAAATATATTACTGTTTTTGTTCTTTAATGAGGAGGCATGTTTACCTAAGTCGGTGTAGAAGTTGCTCCGAGAGACTATTACATTAGTCCTTTTGTCAATGAAACAAATACTCTCTCGGAGCAACTTCTACACAAACTAATAATAACCCCTCTATTTTCAACAATGTCATTTATCTTCAATTCTTCTGTCTATTTACATATTTCTATATACTTTGAAAAAGATGTATTTCCTATATACATTGCATCATGGGAGCCATCTCATTGAGATGAGATGGCTCCCATGATGCAATGTCAAAAGCTAGACAAGAGCTAGACAAGATGTATTTCATATAAACAATTCTTCTCCATATGCCGTCTCATTGAGATGAGAATGCTTATATGTTTTTTACAGTTTTGTAACCTTATTATTATGTTTCGTAGATATGTCAAAAGCTAGACAAGAAATAAATGACATTCTGTTTTTCTTAATGGTCTGCAGCACACCATTTTTTCAAATAATTCAGTAGAAATAAAGCTAGAGCATGTCATCTACTGACATTGAATGTCTATGTTGATATATATACTGATATAGAGGTATTTTGTTTATTTCAATATGTTCCAGTAAATCTAGAAATCATATACAAGGTAAATACAGTTGCTTTAGTCTTTTATTAAACACCATGTTGTGCATTTAAATAAATTAACAAATGAAATATACCAATTAGTTTTAGTTAGGGTTTAAATTTTGTTGTATTAAAAACAAAGAGAGAGAGAGAGAGAGAGAGAGAGAGAGAGAGAGAGAGAGAGAGAGAGAGAGAGAGAGAGAGAGAGAGAGAGAGAGAGAGAGAGCAATATATCAGACTTAGCAAATGGATATTTTATACAAAATCTATCAATAAGGTCAAATTATATGAGCCACCTACAAGCCCATTAATCTAATATGTCTATTAACCCAATGAATAAATGTTTATAAAATGTCATAACTGAGCCTTGAAGCCCATTGATCCAATATGACTACTATACTTAGTATGAAAGATAAGTGTTCGTTTGTATACTTATATAAATTATATGTGCTTACAAGTCTGACTTCATAAATTATATGAACTTATAGAAATCTTTATCCAGTGTAGTATAATTTAAAGTCCATATATGATTACCAAATCAGTTTATATATTATTTAATTCCATATATGATTACCAAATCAGTTTATATAGTAGATTATAAGTATAATAAAGTTAATTTCTATAATTTCCTATAATGATCGAATTTTCATGGAGTTGTATATAAGATTCGCTTATTGTAGAGCAAGACACGAGGAAAAAACAAAGAAAATTGCTGAAACCTAGAGACATTGAGCAGAGATTCGATTGTGAAGGTATTTTAGTGTGTTTAAGTATTTCTATTTCAAAATTGTATTTGGCGTCTAGGGTTCATGTATAATATCTAGGTTGCTTTCTACTTTGTAAGATTACTGAAACATGCAATGATTCTAAACTATTTTCTTTGATAAACACTACTAATAATAATGTTAACATACACTAAGATTAAATAATCTTTATTAGTTCAAAGATTTAGAAAATTTGTAGCAATTTGAACAAGTATAAAGATAAAGACATGACCTTAGTGTTTATCTTCAATCCCAGTAATATATGTAGATTGGAGACTAATGCTAAAACCTGTATTTTCAAGGAATACGCTCATACAGTAAATATTTTGTATGCAAATAATCAATATAAAGCTGAAAAAATGTATAACTTGCAGTGTAAATACCTAAGAAATTACCTTGCAATATTATAACACCAAGAAGGCCATTTGACTGTGGAGTGCATATCAATTTCTGGTTTCAGTTGTTTAAACTTGCACAAGTAGAACAACCACTAATTAATATATGAATTATATTCTGTATTGTAATGATAAAAATAAATCTGAAAGAAATATATAACTTGCAGTGTAAATAATAATACCTTGCAATATTATATCACCCAGAAAGCTATCTTACTTCCAGTGCACTTCAAATTATGGTTTTCAGTTGTTGTACTTGCAAAAGTAGAACAACCATTAATTAGTATATGAATTAAAAGTAATAAACAAATAGTATATATTGTAAGTTGTATATGAAATATACCTTTGTATATATTATTGATCCACATTTGTAGAAGCAGATATCATGAATATTGATTCCTTCAAACCTATAAAGTACACTAATATGGGTTAATACAGTAAATGTACATGATTTATATAAACTAGAATAGTAATAATACGTTGCATATGAAATACCCCAATAGATATATGTATATATATATATATATGAAATGGTGAATTATTGTTTTGACTATATAAGTCAACAAAATCAGATTTTTGGGACAAAAGTCAGTAAAAGGGGGGAAAGCAACCTTATTGAAATACCCCAAGGATGTTAGTAATGGCATAATGGTAAATTAATTAAGGATTTTACTTAAATGGGAGAAAGGGGAATTTGGGGATTTAATTCCTAAACTTTCGGTTGTCTCTCTCTCCCGTGTGAATTCTTCAGCCGAGCAGCCATCTCCCTTCTCCGACGAACTCCTTCTCCTGTGCCCAGCCGAGCTGTTCTTCTCCGGCGAGCCGACTTGGACCGCACTGCTGCTCTTCCTCCTCCTCCTCCCCTGCTGCTGCTGTCGGAAGTTGTGAGCCACTGCTGTCCGAAACCGCGAACCAGCTGCAGGCTGCAAGAGCTGTCCGAAGCTGTGAGCTGTTGCTGAGCGAGGCCGCAAGAGCTGTCACTGGTGGCTGTACTTCCCGGCGACGTGAAGCCCGGTCCCGACGACGAAGGCGAGCCGCAGTCGCTGCTGTTCGTGGCTGCTGCGTGCGGTTGTTGTGCTGCTGCTGAAGCTCTGCTGTGTTCCGGCGACGAGGGAACCAGTCCGGTAGCAGTGGCTAGGTTGTCAACAAGGTAAGTGTGGGTTTTTCCTCCTTCGATCTCAGATTTAGGGCTGAATTCAGCTGAACTCTTGTGAGTGCAGATTGGGGTGAATTTCTGTGAGGGTTGTAGTGCTCCGAAGTGCTGTTGAAATTTTTCTTTTTGGTTGAATTGCAGATTGGACATCAAGTGTATTGTTCGACTGGTTTTGATTTTTATTTTTATTTTGTGCAGCCACAATCTGCTCTTGGAGATACGGGTTGATATTGGGGTTTGCTGAATTGGGTTTGGAGGTATGATTTTAGGGTTTGAATTGGGGGTTTTAGTAATGGCTTGGTATGGGTTAATTAATGCCAGGGATTTGCTCGGATTGATTTCCCAGGTTCGTTCGAGTTGGTTGGAGATCTCTGAAGTCGTGGTTGTCGAGTTTAAGGCAAGATGATTCTTGCTAACCCTTCGTATATTTTTGTAAAAGTACTTTTGTTCCTATCTTGATTCAGTAATTGATTTTATCCTTGTCTGATTATGTTAATTTGGATTATTAGTTGTGAAATTTCTTGGTTGAATATGTGTGTTTGTCGACACCTGTGTGTTGGCGGTTGTGTGTTGGATTGTGTGCATAATTATTGGTCGTGCATCGGATACCAGTTGTGTGTTTTGTTATTGGTCTTGTGCTGGGTATTGATTGTTTGCTTGGTTGTTGGCAGATATTGGTATGTGCTTGGTTACTGTTTTGTGTAGAATATTGGTTGTTGCTTGATTGTTGGCAGATATTGGTATGTGCTTGGTTACTGTTTTGTGTAAAATATTGGTTGTTGCTTGATTGTTGGCAGATATTGGTTATGTGCTGGATTATTGGATGTAGAATTACGTGGTTGAATATATATGTGTGTGTGTGTGTATGAATGTGTGGGTGTGTTAGTAATTGTCTCGTGTTGTGTTTGATTGAATGTGATATGGTAGTTGGTCATAACTAAATGTGGATTGATTATTGTGGATTGATGGTTATGAATTGATTGTTGTGGATTGATTGGATTATTGAATTTAAAGTTGCTTGGTTGATTGAATATATATGTGAATATGTGTTAATCATTGTCGTGTGTAATAATTGATTGGGTGTCGGTGTGGTGATGGATTGTTGTTGATTGAGAGTCGAAGGGCCAGGTGATGATAGCCTCACCAAACATCGTAGGGACCTAGTGTCGCCTACGTTGTTAAGGGCCAGTGTTAATTGAGAGTCGAAGGGTCAGGTGATGATAGCCTCACCAAACATCGTAGGGACCGAGTGTCGCCTACGTTGTTAAGGGCCAGTGTTAATTCAGAGTCAAAGGGTCAGGTGATGATAGCCTCACCAAACATCGTAGGGACCGAGTGTCGCCTACGTTGTTAAGGGCCAGTGTTAATTCAGAGTCAAAGGGTCAAGTGATGATAGCCTCACCAAACCGCGTAGGGTATACGCCTACGTCGTTAAGGGCCAAGGATTGGAATTGAATTGGAGGTGTTGGCGGTTGTGTGTGTTGGTTATGTGATGAATATTGGTTGTGTGCTTGATTAAGTGGTCGTGTTGATGATATTGGTGGTGTACTTGATTAAGTGGTTGTGTTGGTAATTTTGGTTGTGTGCTTGATAATTGGTTTTTGTTGGATGTTGATTGTTATTAGTGGTGGTTGTGGGTCATTGTTGGCCATTGGTTATGGTTGTGAAAATACTTGTGTTATAATTGTTAATTGTAACTAATCAAAGTTGTGAATCTCTGTTGATGTGGATGCTGGTATTAGCTAGTTACGGATAGAAGGGTATATTGATTGATTATGAAGGTCGGTTGTGTGGATTGAGTGTGAAGGTTGGTTTCCCATCTTGAGGGTGTGGGCCAACATGGTTTGAATTTGAGCGTATGAGTTGCGGTCCATGTTAACGAACATGCGGCACCGGAAGGGTGGCTGGCCTGGGTCGTTATTTTTGTCATGTTTATATATGTGATGATTGTCTTGCTTGGGATTATGTGTTCGTTGATGCGAAGGTTGGTTGGAATGTGTTAGTACAGTAGTGAGTTCGGTATGTTTGGTTAGCCTTGGTTACGTGTTGATCGTAATATATGTATATATGTTTTGTAAAGTTGATAATTGAGGTGTTAGTAGTAAAGAGAAAGATGGATTGGATGTGTTAGTAAATTTGGATTGGATCGTCTTATCCGTTTATACTTGTGGTGAGGTTGAGGTTGGATTGAGTGATATTAGTATATTGAAGAGTTGGATAAGAGTGAGAATGAATGGTTATGTGATAGTGTGTGTTTATGTTTTAATGTGTGGTCGATATTGGTTGGTTGATATGATAATGGTATATATATATGGTGTGGCATGTTGTTGTTTGGTATTAATTGGTTGTTGTGAAATCTCTGGTTTTTAAACTGTTTTGGCTTGAGGAGTCTTGCCAGTCTTGGTGGAAGACTGACCAACTTCGGTTTACGTGCCACGGTTGGCTGGGGTATCGGGTCCCCTAGTCAATCAGGCTTTGCAGGTTTGCTGCAACAAGCGGGTTCTGGATCACAGATGTGTCTTCACAGTTAAAGATTTAGTTTGCATCAGATTTGAAAATATTGTATTCGCTTCCGTTGTTTTGGATATAAATTGATGCATTAAACTGATGACAGGTTTAAGTGTTGTTTCAAACTTGAACAGGAATTTTCAGGTTGATAACTTTTGTGTATTTGGAATAGTTTTGGATTTTCTTTTCTTTTAAAACCGCCTTATAGTCCTTCAGGACTATGGCACTGTAGCACCTCTGGCCCGGGGTGTTACATTTATCTGCTTCATTGGGGGAGAGCTCAGCAGAGAGAGAGAGAAGGGGGCCGCCTCCTCTTGCCTTCCTCCCGCCGTTCCGCTGGTCCTTCCGCCGGCGAGCACGACCAGCTGCTACCTGCCACCACCACCTTCCTTTCTTGGTTCGGGTCGTGACGTCAAGCTGCGGTGCGAGACCGTGGTCGCTGCTGTGCATGGGCTCGGCTGTCGCGCGGTCATCGGGGAGCTCCGTTCTTCTACCTTTGGGTCCTCAGCTGTTGCCGCACCTCCGGCGTCGAGGAGCCAGTTCCGGCGATGTGGGCTCGGCAACTACCGAGTTCGGTTGGAAATTTGCAGAAATTGTTCAGCTGCTGTGCTGCTGCTGCTGCACTTGTCGGCGACGAAGGAGCCCTCTCCGATGACTACAGCCGGGGTATCGATGAGGTAAGAGCGGGTCTACGATCTGTATAATTTTTGGGCTTCAATTTCTACTGAAGGTTGCCCGATTGCAGTTGAAGTGCTGCGTGAACTGTGTGATGTTCGTTGCTGTCCGCTGCGGTGTTCTGCTGCAAATTCTGGCGAGTGAGAGGCTCAATCCGGAGGTGAGGTCGAGCAGCCAAGCCACGATTTGTTGTTGGAACTATGGGTTGATTTTGTGTGTGGTTTGCTGAGATTGGGAAATTGAGGTTCGTTTGAGGTCGGTTGAAGGTCTATGAGGTCGTTGTTGTTGAGTTTAAGCCAAGATTATTCTTGCTCATACTTTTACCTATCTCTTTTTAAATAATTATTTTCGTATAATATTATTCTCAGTAATGGTTCGTTAGATTGATTTAGAATTGTGGGCGTAGAATTAAATGGTTGAATGTGTGGATATTGGTTATTTGCTTGGCTAATGGTTTGTTGTTAGATATTGATTATGTGCTCGGTTATTGGTTGTGGGTCGAATATTGGTTGTGTGCTTGATTAAGTGGTTGTGTTGGCGAATGTTGGTTGTGTGTTTGATTATTGGCCTTGTGTTGGATATTGATTGTTTGTTTGGTTGTTGGATGGTTGATGGATATTGGTTATGTGCTGGGTAATTGGTTTTGTGTTGAACATGGTTGAATGTGTTAGTTGTTGTTGCCTTGTGTTACGATCGATTGGATGTTGCTGTGGTAGTTGATTGTAGCTAGTTGTGGTTGTTGATTTCTGTTGGTGTGGTTGTTGGTTGTAGTTGGTTGTGGAATTACATGGTTGAGTGTGTGTGTGTGTGTGTTAGTATTTGCCTTGTGTTGTGTTTGATTGGATGTTGGGGTGGTAGTTGATTGTTGGCAGTTGGAGGTGGTTGGTTATGTTGGCAGATGGAGATGGTGGGTTGTTGGTGGATTGGTGATGGTTGGTTGTGGAGCCGGGGTGAGGGTGTGACCTCACCCGACCACGTGAGGCTGTGACCTCCGTTGGTTAAGGCTAGGCCAGGATGATTGATAGCCTCACCCGACCACGTGAGGGTGTGACCTTACGTTGGTTAATGGCCATGGTTGAATGGTTAAAAGTCCCATCCGGAAAGTGTGTGTTGAGCCGGGGTTGAGGGTGTGACCTCACCCAACCACGTGAGGGTGTGACCTCCGTTGGTTAAGGCTAGGCCGGGGTGATTGATAGCCTCACCCAACCACGTGAGGGTGTGACCTTACGTTGGTTAATGGCCATGGTTGGATGGTTGAAAGTCCCATCCGGAAAGTGTGTGTTGAGACGGGGTTGAGGGTGTGACCTCACCCGACCACGTGAGGGTGTGACCTTCGTTGGTTAAGGCTAGGCCGGGGTGATTGATAGCCTCACCCGACCACGTGAGGGTGTGACCTTACGTTGGTTAATGGCCATGGTTGGATGGTTGAAAGTCCCATCCGGTGGTGGGTTGGATTGGAGGTTGTGTGTGTTGGATTGTGTGTGTTGACATTTGTGTGTGTTGGCAATTGTATGTGTTGGAGGTTGTGTGTGTTGGATTGTGTATGTTGACAGTTGTGTGTGTTGGATTGTGTGTGTTGACAGTTGTGTGTGTTGGATTGTATGTGTTGACATTTGTGTGTGTTGGAAATTGTGTGTGTTGGAGGTTGTGTGTGTTGGATTGTGTATGTTGACAGTTGTGTGTGTTGGATTGTGTGTGTTGACAGTTGTGTGTGTTGGATTGTGTGTGTTGACATTTGTGTATGTTGGCAGTTGTGTGTGTTGGATTGTGTGTGTTGACAGTTGTGTGTGTTGGATTGTGTGTGTTGACAATTATGTGTGTTGGATTGTGTATGTTGACATTTGTGTGTGTTGGCAGTTGTGTGTGTTGGATTGTATGTGTTGACATTTGTGTGTGTTGGATTGTGTGTGTTGACAGTTGTGTGTGTTGGATTGTGTGTGTTGACATTTGTGTGTGTTGGCAGTTGTGTGTGTTGGATTGTGTGTGTTGACAGTTGTGTGTGTTAGCAGTTGTGTGTGTTGGCAGTTTTGAGTCCGTTATAATTGGTTAGCCTTGGTTGCGTGTTAGTAGTATATATATATGTTCCGTAGTGTTGTTAAGTGACTTGTAGTAATAGTATATGGGTATATGTTTCGTAGGGTTGTTAGTTGACGTGTTGGTAGTAGGAAAGAAAGATGGATTGGATGTGTTAGTAAGGTTGGATTGGTTCGTCCCACCCGTTACTCGTGTGAGGTTGAGATTGGATTGAATGAGGTTGGCTTATTGAAGAGTTGGATAGGAATGGTTAATTAATGGTTATGTGATAGTGTGTGTATATGTTTTGATATGTTGTTGTTTGGTATTGGTTGAATGGATGATAATTCTTTCCTGTGTTCTACTGTTTTTGGCTTGATGATTCTTGCTAGTCTTTCAGTAGACTAACCAACCTCGGTTTATGTTCCGTGGTTGGCTGGTGTATCGGGTCTACCAGTCAACTAGTCTTTGCAGGTTGGCAGCAACAAGGGGGTTTTGGATCACAGATGTGTCTTCACAGTTAAAGATTTAGTTTTGCATCGGATTCGAGGATGTTGTTTTAACTACCTGATGTTTTGGATATAAATTGATATACTGAATTTGATAGAAGGTTTAAAATGTGGTTTCAAACTTGAAACAGGGTTCGGATGTGGATAACTTTTGTATATATGAGAAATGTTTTGTGTTTTATTTTCTAAAACTCGCCTTATAGTCTTTCGGGACTATGGCATTGTAGCACCTCTAGCCTAGGGTGTTACATCATATTATTAACAAATTAAACTTTGCAATTTCGAATGTTCTACCTTACAGATTATGAAAAAATTGAACTTTATGAATCCATTAATATTTTTGACTGCTGTTATCAGGACCACGTGGAGTGATTATCTACATTCAGATAGAGTAGAGTAATTACAAAGGTTAGTTGTGTACTAGATGAAATAATGATTCATTATATATTTAAGTTGCAAGTACATGTAGCAGTAATCGCAGAGAGAAGGAACAATTGCAAAAGTTAATATTTTATTATACTACATATGCATGATATATAAATATGTAATGTAATTTCTTATATACTATAGTATACTTGCAGATTTCTATATACATGTATTAAAAAATGTCTTTCAAACATACATTGCAACATATATGTCAAAGAGAAATAGACACACAAAGAGAAATATACATCTGGTCAGAGAGAGAGAGAGAGAGAGAGAGAGAGAGAGAGAGAGAGAGAGAGAGAGAGAGAGAGAAAGAGAGAGAGATAGAGTTAGAGTTACAGAGAGAGTCAGAGAGAGTCAGAGAGAGAGAGAGAGAGTCTGTCAGAGAGAAATACGTTGCATATTATTAACAAATTAAACTTTGGAATTCACTTATAGTTTAATCTAGATGAAATTAGATTATTTTGCATAGTATGAAATGAGTGAACAATAATAAAACGATTGTAAAAAATGTTAATACACCCCATTAATTGAATCAAAAGTTTTCAACGTTTTATAGTTAAAGGAAAGAGAAATGGAAGAACACAACAAGAGATAGATAGAGATAGAGAGAGAGAGAGAGAGAGAGAGAGAGAGAGAGAGAGAGAGAGAGAGAGAGAGAGAGAGAGAGAGAGAGAGAGAGAGAGAGAGAGAGAGAGAGAGAGAGAGAGAGAGAGAGAGAGAGAGAGAGAGAGAGAGAGAGAGTTTACCTTTATCGACTGTGGATCTCAGGAGAACTATCTTCTTCCATGTCTCCTCTTGAACATTGAGATTCTCTCATCAACCGTTTTCCTCTCGATCTCCTTTTCGTTTTGTTTTGTGTTATACAGATCTCAGTTGTGGAGGTGGAAAAGCAAATAGTTAGTTTCGATCAGTGTGATTTAAAAATTGAAAGATGAAAGAGGAAAGGTGGCAAGTAGAAAAATGGAAACGAGGGAAGAAGGAAAGTTAGAAATGATTTAGGGTTTGTGTTGTTTCTGTTTTAGTTTTTCTAAAGTCAATGGTTTGTATTTACCAACGGTCATGGACCGATATAATAACCAATAGCCCAATATATAAAGGCCGTTTAAGCCCATTAGAACCAAATCTGTTTTAGCCCAGTATATAAAGACCGATATTAGAAACAAATCTGTGTAAGCAGTATATCACCAGGCCCATTAACTAAATAGCCCAATATATAAAGGTTTGTGTTGTTTCTGTGTAAGCAGTAGCAGTATTGGGCCAATAAGCCCATTTTCTCTAATTAATTTACGTAGGCCGATAAAAGTACATAATATATTCAGACCCATTAATAGATTATGTATATGTTATTGAACCCGATTATATGAATGACTGTGCCAATTATATGAAATTATTGAACCCGGTTTTATTATATTGTACTAACTCGGTTTTACTAATAATGGAAGAAAAATAGACATGAACATGAACTTCATGAAGAACAATCTAGATGAAGCAAACATTTCGAACTTAAAACCAAAAAAAAAATTAATGAAATGCGAGCCTCATATTATACTATATTTCTATCCGAAATTTGTAAAATTTGAAAACAATGAAATCAAAGAACCAGTCGAAATCAATGAAATTTGTCAAAATATGTACAAATTTTTAACAGAAGGAAATTTATTATTTCAAACATCAAATTATCTCCAGAGAAATAGAAAAAGAAAGATTTATCGATAGAGAAGGAAACCTTACTTTTCTGTAATCTGGATATAATTTTTGCGTTCATCCAGATCTCCTTTTCAAGCGCGTCGCGGGTTTGCATGTGACCCCTCCAATTTCACTTCCGATGTCCTCATCAAGTCGGTTTCAAATCATAAGCATGATAAAGAGAAAACTGGAATTAGAATCTATATTATTCATTTTCTGAGGTGTCTAAACGTAGAAAGAAATAGACCTAAATACTCATAAAAAAATACCATACCTGTTGTTTCGCTTCAGTGAGTTCATAGATCTCCATTTGGACGCAAACTTAATCCCCCAAAATGAGACCCGATTTGTTAATTGATCTGCATCTTCAAAGATTAGAACTGGATCTGAAGTATTTGAAAGTCGAAAGTCAAAGGATTTGACGTTTCAAGAGAAATAGAAAGAGGAAGAGGAAGAGAAACATGAAGCTTGGATTGACGGCGACATCTGGAAAAGGAAAGAAAGGAGATTTTCGGATTGAAATCGCCATGGATGGCGAGATCTGGAAATGGAACGAAAGAGAGGATGACGAGATCTGGAAAAGGAAAGAGAGAGTTTTCTGGAAAGTTAGGGTTTGAGCCAGTGCCAAATGAGGCAAGGTTTGATGGTTAGGGCACGGGGTGACATTTTGAAGGATTTGGGCTAATGGGCTTCGCTCAAAAATCTGGCCCAGAGTGAGGGAGTGAAGTTAATGGGCCGGGTAATGTGTTGGATTTTTTGGGCTTCTAGTTTAATGGAAAAAGGATGTATTAATAACTCATCTACCCATAAGTAAATTCGACCCATAAGTAAATTCGGCCCATAAGTCAATTACTTTTTTTATAATTTTTTTTTACTTTTATATAGTAATAAAATAATAAATAAATATTTACATTTATTAATGCAATGTTGAATCAATTTTTTTAAAGTACTTTCATGTATTTATATTTTTTTTATAATTTCCAATATTAGATTTGTAAAATACTATGTCTTATTTAATTACTATTATAAATTATGTAGGTAAACATGTTAATGTATTTTAATAAGAAGAAAAATAAATGATTGTTATGTAGATATATTTATTTAAATATTTATATCTTAGTTTGTCAGGGTGATTTTGTTATGGACGAATTAACCCGACATAAAAGAACGTTGAGATTGGCTGTTATTAGAGAGAAACGACAACAGACAGTTTCTAATGGATCAGGTTAATATTTTGCATTTTTTGGTTGATTTTTTTTCTAATAAATAGTAATATGAACTTTAATATAAATACTAATTATGCAGGATCTACACTTGGAGGTACTCCCAATTATTCTGTTAATGATCGTATCCCAATGTCCGATATTTCAAATGGTTAGTAATGTTTGTTACAGTAGATTATCTATTTACTTCAATTTTTTAATTTATATGGTAGTTAGTGTTTGATATTCCTCGAAGACATAATATCATTGTGTCGGAAAAAAATTAATGTTTAAAATCAATTTATTTTCGTTTTTTTATAATTAAAACAAAAAATTATTAGATTAGATTGTTTGCTTATTTATAAACAAAAACTATCTATCATTATTTAATTCTTTAATGTTCAGGTAGAAGAAATTCATCTACTCCGACGACTTTGCACTACAGAACTGATCAAAACGTTCATAATTCACATTTACCTATTAGTGTTCGAGACAAAGAAAACTATGGTGCAGCTCAATTGCAAAATGTCATGCTTACAGAACAAAATCATCTGCAAAATGTCGAACAAGTTATGGTATTTTTTAAAGTGGTATGAAATGAGTGATTTATTAATTTATAATATTTAATGTTTAATTTCATGCTAAAATTAGCTCGATTGAGGAGGAAATTGCGAATGAATGTGATAAGGCATAAGCGGCATGGAACACCGCTAATCGAATCAGGTTAGAAAAAATATATATATTTAATTACAATGTAAAACACTCAAGGGTAGCATGCGTAACCATAATTTAATGCAGAAAATATACTTGGAAATATGAGCGACTCCGTACTTATCCAAGCTAGACCATTATCTATTTCATTTAATGGTTAGTCATTAATGAAATTGTTTTTCTAAGTTTTTAATGGGTATACATGCATGAGCTTAAGTTTGAGATTATTACTAATCTATCATTATTTAATACTTTAATGTTCAGGTACTCCCAATTATTCCATTAGTGATGGTATCCCAATGTCCGATATTTCAAATGGTTAGTAATGTTTATTAGAGTAGATTATCTATTTACTTAAATTTTTTCATTTATATTGTAGTTAGTGTTTGATGTTCCTCGAAGACATAATATCATTGTGTCGAAAAAAATTAATGTTTAAAATAAATTTAATTTCGTTTTTTTAATTAGAACAAAAAATATTTAGATTTGATTGTTTGCTTATTTATAAAAAAAGCTATCTATCATTATTTAATTCTTTAATGTTCAGGTACAAGAAATGCATCTACTCCGACGACTTTGCACTACAGAACTGATCAAAACGTTCATATTTCACTTTTACCTATTAGTGTTCGAGACAAAGAAAACTATGGTGCAGCTCAATTGCAAAATGTCATGCTTACAGAACAAAATCATCTGCAAATTATCGAACAAGGTATGGTATTTTTTAAAGTGGTATGAAATGAGTGATTTATTAATTTATAATATTTAATATTTATTTTCATGCTTAAATTAGCTCGATTGAGGAGGAAATTGTGAATGAATGTGATAAGGCATAAGCGGCATGGAACACCACTAATCGAATCAGGTTAGAAAAAATATATTATATTTAATTACAACGTAAAACACTTAAGGGTACCATGCGTAACCATAATTTTATGCAGATAATATACTTGGAAATATGAGCGACTCCATACTTATCCAAGCTAGACCATTATGTATTTCATTTAATGGTTAGTCATTAATGAAATTGTTTTTCTAAGTTTTTAATGGGTATACATGCATGATCTTAAGTTTGAGATTATTACTAATCTATCATTATTTAATACTTTAATGTTCAGGTACAAGAAATTCATCTACATTGTCAGGATGTTCATCTAATGTACCACATATAAGTGATGGAAGTATTCAATTATATTTATAATTATACTAAATATAGTAATTATGTTATAATCGTCGATTAGGTGTAATTTACAAAGATAAATTTTAATATCCATGTATTTATGCAGTGTGCGTCAACGTTACGCTGACAGATTTACATTTATCATTAGTTGATCAAACTGCTAAAAACTTGCTTCTACCTATAAGCCTCAATGACAAGGAAAACTATGGTAATAAATTTATGTTTTATAAAGTCATGTTCTTAAGGATTATACTATATTTTATCTTACATCAATATTTATACTATGATATATTATTTTATTTACAGATCCGTTACAAAATGCGAGTCTTACCAATCAAATTGACGTAACAAAAGTTGAACAAGGTATGATGTTGTTCAATAAAAAAAGTCATTTATTGCCTTCAAATATTTGTAATTCTTTTCCTTTTACAAATTAGCTCGACGCAAAAGAATGTTGAGAATGAATACGATTAGGCATAAGAGGCATGGAACACCACTAATTGAATCATGTAAGCATAAAATATGTCGTAGTAAATGAACATTACAAAATAATGTATAACCTACAAGTAGCAACATTTGTGCAGGAGTTATACTTGGAAATATTCAGAACTCTGTACGTACCGAAGCTACACCTTTATCTATTACGGTTAATGGTAATTCCTTATGAAGTTTTCCGGTCGCATATATCGCTATACATACATATATTATATTAATTCCGATGTTGTTTATAATATGTCATTTTCTTTGTACGTAATTTTCAGGTCCTACCGGTTCATCTACGTTGCGAGGGCGTTCATCTACACTACCAAACATTAGTAATGGTATTTTTTATATCAATATTTGTATTATTATGTACTAATAAAACCATTTTTTTCTGTATTGCATTAAGATTGTTTAACACGTTATAATGTCTTGAATGTATTTCAAAATAAACAACTTTTAGGAGTGTGTGTTATTTTTTAATACTTTATTTATCGACATTTATTTCGGTATTACAATATTATACTTTACAGTTCCTGTCGCAGCAGTGAATAGAACAATGACAAATCATACTGGTAAACCAGGTACTTCATTTGTATTATTTGGTGAATTTGTAATATTAGTTTGTATATTGTTTAACGCTCATCTATATTTTGTAGTGCAATACCTAGATCACGGTGAACCTGTGTATGAATGTCTACATTGTGGTGCATTACTATGGCATGCTGAAAGATTAATTATACAAGACCCTTCAAGCGAAGGTATATGTCATATATCTTCCTTATGTTGCATGAAAGGAAAAATTGACCTGCCATTGCTGCAACAGCCACCACCGTTGTTGAAGAATCTTTTGACAAATAGGCATCCAAAAAGCAAACAATTTTGTGAGAATATTATAGCTTATAATATGATGTTTGCTTTCACCTCTTTGGGAGGAAAGGTCTTATCCATCAAGAAAGGTTGTGGACCTTATTGTTACCGAATGCATGGCCAGAATTTCCATAGAATAGGGAGTTTGTTACCAGTTCCTGGCGAAACACCAAAGTTTTCCCAACTCTATATATATGATACTCAAAACGAGGATTCAAACAGAATCAGTGCCATTAGGTATGTCGATTATGTATATTTATATTCATTTTGTTAATATGGATGATTATTTAATATTATTTTTATTATTAAGATATTATTGTGATTTTTACTTATGACAGCTCTAGGGTCAAAAAAGTTGATGATTCTCTTGTGACTGAGTTGAGAAAGATGATAGATCAACACAACCCCCATGCAAAGGCATTTAGAATGGCCAGAGATAGATTTAAGGATGAAGGTGTGGCAGATCTTAAGTTGCGCCTAGTTAGCACAAGAAACACTGATGCTCGGAGATATAATCTCCCAACCTGCTCCGAGGTTGCTGCTCTTATTCTTGGTGATATTGATACAAATCTCTCGCACAGGGACATTATACTTCAGACAAGGTCTAGTCAATTACAACGGATTTACGAATTACATCCTTCGTACCTTGCGCTTCAATATCCATTGGCATTCCCTTATGGTGAGGATGGCTATAGGATTGACATAGCTTTAAGTGACAGATGCAGTACTTCTGCAAGGAAGAGGACAAGGGTGACGCTTAAAGAATTCTGTCAGTTTAGAATCCACGAGCGTCGAGGCGAAGCCGAGACTCTGAGGTTATCTAGGAAATTGTATCAATAATTCTTGGTTGATGTTTATATGATGATTGAAGCAAAGAGGTTGAACTACCATCGAACTAATCAGCAGAACATACGGGCTGATTTATATAAAAATCTTTCAGCAGCAACACAAGGGTCATATAGCACAACTTCTTCTGGAAAGCGAATAGTGTTGCCATCTTCATTTACAGGCGGTCCGAGATACATGCAGCAGAACTATCAAGATGCAATGGCAATATGCAAACACCATGGTTATCCCGATCTATTCATAACATTCACATGCAATTCAAAATGGCCTGAAATTGTGAAGTTTTGCGAAGAAAGGGGTCTACATCCAGAGGATCGTCCAAACATTATATGTAGAGTCTTCCACATGAAACTGGAGTCAATGGTAAAAGATTTCAAAGTTAAAAAAATATTTGGCAAGGTTAATTCGGGTAATTTCTCTATATATTTTTAAATTATTTATTTATTTTAATATATTTGATAATTTGTATTTATTAAGTCATTTGGATGTTGTGCAGTTATTTACACAATCGAATTCCAAAAGCGTGGTTTGCCTCATGCCATATTTTGTTGTTTCTGGATAAGGAATCTAAGTTGCCAACCACTACAGATATTGATAAGGTCATATCGGCTGAAATACCACACCCAACAGAGGATGCTGAGTTATACAAGGCGGTGTCAAATTTCATGATGCATGGTCCATGCGGAGCTTCTAATCCATCATCTCCGTGTATGGCAGATGGAAAGTGTATAAAGTACTTTCCAAAACAATTTGTTGAACATACAGTTGTTGATGAAGATGGATACCCTGTATATAGAAGGCGTGAAGATGGTAGAACGATCGAAAAGAGTGGAGTTCCTCTTGATAATCGGTATGTGGTTCCTTACAATGCATTTCTTCTCTTAAAGTACAATGCACATATAAACGTTGAATGGTGCAATCGATCGGGCTCTATCAAGTATCTGTTCAAGTACATAAATAAAGGGCATGATCGCATCACTGTTGCAATAACAAGGTCTGATGCAAACAATTTGGGTGATGATTCCATTGACGAAATAAAAAACTACTACAATTGCCGCTATATATCGGCGTGTGAAGCTGCTTGGAGGATTTTTGGCTTTGATATTCATTACAGGACTCCTGCTGTTCAAAGGTTGAATTTGCACCTTCCTGGTGAGGAAAGCGTTTTATTTGATGATGATGATCCTATTGATGCAGTCTTAAATGATCATGAAAGTGAAAAATCAATGTTTCTCCAATGGATGACGTCTAACAAGAAGTTTCCAGAAGGTAAAGATTTGACATATTCTGAATATCCAGAGAAATTTGTTTGGGTACCTTCATCTAAACATTGGAAAAAACGTGATAGACGTGGTTCAATTGGAAGGATTTATCATGTACCTCCAGGTAGTGGCGAGAAGTACTATCTTAGAATTATGTTGAATCATATTAAAGGACCCACATGCTACGAAGATTTACGTATTGTTGATGGTATAGTTTATTCTACATTTAAAGAAGCTTGCTATGCATTGGGGTTGTTAGATGATGACAAAGAATACATAGACGTGATAACGTACTGAAGCAAGTTTTTGGGGATCGGCGCACTACATTAGGAGTCTATATGTTTTTCTTTTGTTGTCTGATAGCATGGCACAGCCAGAGTTTGTTTGGGAACAAACATGGAGGCTTCTAGCAGATGATATTGTCAACAAACAGAAGAGAATTCTACGAATTGAGGGTATGCATTTCAATATTAATCTTTAAATGGTCATAATGTTAACTACATTTGATTTACTATTACATGCAGATTTTGTACTAATTAAATTGTTGTGACACGTGCATGCTATATATATGCAGATTTGCATCTAACAGATGAGCAACTACAAAACTACACACTTGCAGAAATTGACAAGTTATTACAACGGAATGGTAGTAGTTTGAGTCACTATAAAACCATGCCTCCTGTAGATTCAAGTCTTATTTGTGAAGGTGTCAACAAGCTTATACAAGATGAACTTCGATATGACACGACAATTCTAGCCGAGGAGCATGTTCAATTACTTTCTAGATTTACAATGGAACAGAAAGGGGTTTATGATGAGATCATGAATGTTGTTATATCAAATAACGGGGGTGTCTTCTTCTTATATGGTTATGGTGGAACAGGCAAAACTTATATTTGGAGGAAACTTTCATCGGCTATAAGGTCAAAAGGTGAAATAGTCCTTACTGTTGCTTCAAGTGGAAATGCAGCTCTCCTAATACCCGGTGGCAGAACTGCTCATTCGAGGTTTAAAATACCTTTGCAAGTTAATGAGGATTCAACATGTCATATATGTTCAGATACGGAACTTTCTGAGTTGATATGTGCCGCCAAACTTATTATCTGGGATGAAGTTGTCATGACGAATAAGTTATGTTTTGAAGCATTAGACAGGACATTACGAGATATTTTACGGGCTACAAATCCTCTTAGTTTAGAACAACCTTTTGGAGGAAAAGTCGTAGTATTTGGTGGAGACTTTAGGCAAATCCTACCCGTTATCTCAAAAGGTAGTAGGCAAGATGTTGTTTTTTCTATAATTAATTCCTCTTATTTGTGAGATCATTGCAAAGTTCTTACTCTGACAAGAAACATGAGGATTCAACAAGGTACATCTGAATCTGAGATCCAAGAGGCAAATAAATTTTCTGCTTGGTTATTAAGCATCGGAGATGGGACTGTAGGTGTTGACAATGATGGGGAAGCGCAAATTGAAATTCCCGATGAACTATTGGTGAAGGATTATGAATTAGATCCAATTCTAGCAGTTGTCAAATCTGTTTATCCCTCTCTTATGGAATATCATTTGCCTCCGGCATACTTTGAAGAACGAACAATTCTTGCTCCAACACACGAAGAGGTAGATAAAGTTAATGAGTATATATTGTCTTCGTTGCCTGGTGATGAAAAGGTCTATCTCAGTTCTGATAGTTTGTGCAAGACAGGTTCTGTTAAAGATAGTGATGCCAATACTTATTCGTCTGACTTCTTGAATAGTATTAGATGTTCTGGTCTGCCAAATCATGTACTAAAACTTAAGGTTGGGGTCCCTATTATGCTGCTTCGAAATATTGATCAGACTTCAGGTTTATGCAACGGGACGAGATTGATAACCACGCAGCTTGGCAGTCATGTCATACAAGGGAGAATTATTTCAGGCAACAATATTGGACATACGGTTTTGATTCCTCGCATGATAATGTCACCGTCAGACACTTCATTTCCTTTTAAGTTTCAACGAAGACAATTTCCCTTGAGTGTCTGTTTTGCTATGACCATAAACAAGAGCCAAGGCCAATCTCTTGCCAATGTCGGTTTGTATCTTCCACGCCCTGTTTTCAGTCATGGTCAGTTTTATGTTGCTTCTTCAAGGGTGACTAGCAAGAAAGGTTTGAAGATCTTGATTTGTGACAAAGACAATAAGAGATATAATACTACAACAAATGTAGTATACAATGAAGTTTTTGATAATTTGTAGCAATTTTGAACATCGTGCCATTTATTATGTTTAGCGTGTCATTTTCATGTATTAGAGTTAAATGGACTTTTTATTTATGTTTTATCGTTTTACAAGTATTGATGTAAAAGAGTGTGGCTATGCCTGTTTGTAAGACTACTTAACCAATTTTTATGATTAATAAAGTTATGGAGAGTTTCGTCTCTCTTTATATAATGTTATTTTGTATATCTTTAATTTGTTTAGTCAATTTGTCATTTTTAATTTAAATAACTAATCAAATATATATTGAAACAATGATTATTCGATAATAAAAATATACGATTTTGACAAATGTAAAATAAAATAAAAAAATCTCGTGCAAGGCACAAGTATTACACTAGTAGAAAGGAAGTTGCTAACGACCCTCACTGATTTTGTGATGTTCGTTCTCCTCTCCTTTTTATATGAAGATATTGTAATAAGTAATTTTTTTCGAATGTGTGAAATTTCAAAATTTAGTTATAGATTTGTTTGCAAATTCGATTTAGGGATGTATGGATTTACTTAGGGATTGGATATGCATTTTGGATTTAGGGATTGAATTTTGGGCATTTGACCGCAAAAGTTTTTAACTTCCTCCTCTCGTTCTCCTTCATTGTATTCATCCCAAATCATTGTATAGATTTGCTTATCATATTACATATATAACAAGATCCCTCATCATCCCAAATGTGCTAGTTAAATATGAATTTATTCTATTGTATTCCATGACTTTTTGAAGTATGAAATTGACCTTCTTGATGACCAAAAAATACCAGAAAAACTTACATTCTCGGAATTTAGTCACCGGTAAACAAGGTTTCCTACGCGAATAAGAAGAAAGAAATGTTTAAAGGCACTTACTTCATTCAACAAAGAATGATTTAGGATCTAAAATTATGATGTTAATGTCTTTTTTAACCGTCATTCTTAATAGCAAACAAGCAACATTTGGATTTATTTATCATTTCACATACTAATTAATATATGTCACAATAGAAATGATAAGAACGAACACTCTGGAGAGAAGTACTATCTCGTTCTTTACTTTTGTTTTAAATAAATCGATATCCTTTTTGTAAGCTATTTTTTAATAGCTTAATGATAAAGGTTTAATTTTAACTTTTTTGGGTATTTGAAAATTTCATATAAATCTCGAGATTATCACAAAATTTGATATACCACGTAAATTAAATCAAATCTCACTATTGGCATGCGAAATTTCCCGAAGAAAATACGTGACATCAATTCATTCTATTTACCCGACAATATATCATTTTGATAGTCAACCCTTAATTTGTGACAATTTTTACATCATCAAAAGTTAAGAAAAACATAATAAAAACCGTATGACAAATTATAGGATTTTTTCTTATATTCTTAATTCAGAAAATGAAATCTTGGATTAGAGCAATTGTCACAAATGAATGATGTACTTAGAGCAAGTTTATCGGTTCCTCTGGACTGATGCATGAGAAAAAAGAATTATTAAAAATTAAAAGTTGGTGAAGGATTAGCGCAAACTATCCTTGGAATTACATGTGGAAGGATCTATTCTTGAGTTGGGTGAGGGCAAAACGCGGTGCTTTGCTTCATTCACTGGTGGCCTTTTTTGTTTATAGGACGCCCCGTGTCTCGCGTAGAAGCAGACTTCATGTTTGCGACCAATATTTATGACAACTATTATATACACTATTATTTTCGCCCTTTCGCATTACATTTCTCTATACAAGTATCTGACGTACGTCAGATTTTTGCGTAGAGGAGAAAATTTCTCTACGCATACGTAGAGATAGAATATGATTATTTGAGATATGGAGTTGGGGGCATTTTTTGGAATTTTATCTGGCGTAGATTTTTTTTTTCTTCTTCTGAAAACAACAAAGTGAATAACATATTTTTTTAAATATGCATTTGACTCTAGTAATAGACGTTATCAAGTACTCAAGGTTACATGGCAATGAAATCTCAAAAACGCTCTCCGTACAAGGAAACCCCGAAAACCCTAAACACTACCAACCATGGCTCTACCGCCGCTCCAACCAAAAGCCACCAGATGGACCTGTTCTCAAATCTTTCTGAACTGAAGAACAACCTCTCGAACCTTACCGGCGAAGGCAGCGGCGCCGTCAAAGCTGCGTCGGCGGCTGAAATCCCTAGCCCCGAGAGGTCGCCGCCGAGCTTCCTCTTCGATACCCTTCCTCTGATCTGCCTCTTCCATCTCTGCGCTTCTAACCTTGACAACCGTGACTACTCCGACTCCCAACCACCTCAGATTCGCTCTTCGTCTCCTTGCTCTGGGAAGAAGAGAAATTTGACGGTGCTCTGTGGGGATCCTCCGACTGAACGGCGTGCTGAGCCACCCTCCAGAAGATCTCCCCCGAAGACGACGTGGGATCCGGGGCTCTCCTGCGCTCGCTTCCTTCCTCGGAGATCAGATCTGCCATGGCCACCTGCTGATGCGAGAGCCGTGGGAGATAAAAAACTGTTCCAAATTCCGGTGCATGCCGCCGTCCTTGAGCTTCAGGGCCAGGCTCTGTTCGGCTCTGCTTGTCTCCGAGCGGCCCTGCGTCGTCTCGGCTGGCGCTCCAGGTGGTGTCGCTCTTTTCTCCCTTCTCCTCTTCTTCTTTCGGTTTTTTGCTTGTTGTGTGTCGTTTGGCTGGATGTGTGTGTTGTTTGGCCTGTGATTTTTCTTGTTGTTGTGCTGAGTTCTCTGAACCCTAATCTGATCCTTGACTCTCTGTTAGATCTGCTTCTTGAATTTGGTTGATGGATCCGGATCCCCTTTGTTAAGTGGTTTAAGTACTTGATGTACTTTGTTAATTTTTGCTATATGTTTGAACCCCATAACTTTGATCACTCTATCATCCATTTCTGGCCTCTTGTATTGGTATATTTCTGGTGGGGAGTAGATCTGGCTAATTGTATTCTTTGGCATGCTCTGTGTGATTTTGTCCATGGCTTTGATCGCCTCCTTTCCAGTTATTATCCTTTACTGGAAACTCAGTGGGATTATGACAATCCCCTTTATATGACTCTTGGAGGGACTTTAATCCCCATTTTTTTTGGTACTAATCTTTTTTTTTCAGGGACTTTGAAGGAAAATGTCCTCTTCTTAGAGGCTATTTTCTGAATAAGCAAACCCTCTACCATTATCTCGAACCCCTGAACAAACTCGATTGAAACTTATGGGTTATATTTTCGCTGCATTCTATTTATGTTAGATTCTGCAGGTATGTCTTGTGCTACTGCATCTCACAAGCCAAGAAGTTAGACTTTGAAGAACATCATCAACCGGCCTTCAAGCTTTTATGGAGTTTTTACCCCATGAAAAATCAGTCTCTGAACCCTATGTGTATTTTATATAGTTCTATAACTATGTATGATGCTTATTGGAACCAAACTTAGGGCTGAGCACAGGCTGAGAAAACCGAAAACCCGAACCGACCCGACTCGAAAAACTCGAACCGAACCCGAACCCACATGACTTCGGTTCGGGTTTCGGTCCGAATTTATTAGGATTTCGGGTTTCGGTCCGAATTTATTAGGATTTCGGGTTTCGGTTCGGGTTCGGTTTTTTAGCCCAATTTAGTCTGATTTTTTATTTACGGGTGTTGTTTAGCCCGAACCCGACCCGAACCGCATGCCTTCGGTTCGGTCTTCGGTTCCGTTTTTTTTTGTTCGGGTTTCGGGCTTTTCGGGTTCGGGTCGGTTCAGGTCGGGCTCTGGCCCGTGCTCAGCCCTAACCAAACTTGCCATATACTGGCCTCTTACATCTGGAGTCCTTCTTGGATACACCAGCAACTAGAAATTATCAATTTTACATCTGGAGTCCTTTTTGGATACACCAGCAACAAAACTTGCCATATACTGGCCTCTTACATCTGGATTCCTTTTTGGATATACCAACAACAACAAAATTATGTGGAACAAATGGAGCAATTTTACATGAATACCAAGTTTATCATTTACCCCCTTATCTTGAAATTATCAATTCTATATGAAATTAGGCACAATACTGAACAAGGTCTAATAAAGGAAGATATGGTGTTCTCACTTGGTCGTTTATTTCTTATTAGGTCTGCCTCACATCAATGAGATTCCCCAATAAAGAACAATCAAACACACATACTTCTTAAGAACAAAACGATTAGTCCTCTGAATTCTCTCATGACTATGGCTAAAATAATAAATAAGAACGAGAATAGAAACGACAATAAGACCCCTAAATGTCTTAGGATATGGGGCAACAACACAGATAGGTTTTTATGAAGATCACAACCTGGAATTGCCGCGAAATCGGGAAGAAAACATTTTGGATGGATGTTGAGTCTTTCTGTAAAATCGAACGAATACAACTTCTTGCACTTTTTGAAACAAGAACAAACAAAGAACCAAATGAAAAAGTATGGAAACAAGCAGGGTTTGATCAATTCTACTGCGTCCCTGCTATGGGCTTCGCAGGAGGCATTTGCGTAATGTGGAAGACCTACCAACTTACAAACGAAATCCTTGAAATCGAACAAATTAAAACAAGATTTATTAGTATTAAGTATACAAACTTGCTCACGAACAAAAAACTTATGATAATCCTTACTTACGCCCCACCAATTGAGTCTGCAAAAAATGTGTTCTGGAACGAATTTATCCTCTACATTAAAAATTGTTCTCTTCCGTGTATTATTATGGGAGATCTAAACGAAATTCAAAACCCTTCTGAAAAATTAGGCGGGAATACACCGCCTTTATCGAAATTTGCAAGACTACGTCATTTTAAAAATGAATGTGAACTCTTGGATACTCCTATCCAGGGTAACACCTATACCTGGCGAAAGAACATCACAGAAATAGAAAACATTCATGAAAAACTGGATAGGGTTCTTATCCATCACCAAATCCTTCAATGGTACCCTGATATCTGTACTAAGCATTATGCTTTTTCTAGATCAGACCATTGTCCAATCTTCATCGAGCTAGACTCAGCTATGCCTTTTAAAAACCAGCCGTTTAAATTTGAAAAAATTTGGATGACTAGGAAGGATTTTAGAAACGTGGTAAAACAAGCATGGAGAACAAACTACCATGGATCTAGATTGTACAATCTGGTATCCAAAACAAAACTACTCAAAAAATATGCTAAGATCTTGAACAAAAGTACCTTTGGAAATGTCTTCACACAATTACAAACTATAGAAAAACAACTTTCTGAAATCCAAACTGAGATCTGTAATCACCCCACAAATGACCTCATTGAAAAACAAACTAGAATCATAGAAAAAAAGGAAAAACTTGTGTGTTTCCAGAAAATTTACTAGAACCAAAGAGCTAAGGTAAAACACATCAAATATAATGACACGAATGCCAGCTATTTTCATAAAATAGCAAGTGGAAAAAGAAACAGAAAAATTATAAAAGAAATCAAAACCCAAGAAGGAACAAGCATCACTGGTGAAGAAAACATCATAAATGAAATCAGAAATGAATTCATAAAAAGATTCAGAAGTGAGGATATGAACCAACGACTATTCTAGGAAAACCTTGAATTAATCCAGCCTGAAATCTCTACAAAGGATAATCTGGAATTAATAAAAAATGTATCCAACGAAGAAATTAAAAAGGCGGTCTTTAACATTGGCTCGGATAAATCTCCGGGGCCGGATGGCATGATAGCAGAATTTTACCAAAAATATTGGGACATCGTAGGCCCCTCTGTTATCCAAGCAGTTAAAAGCTTTTTTCTGTCTGGAAAACTGCTTAAACAAATAAATCACACATTCATATCCTTAATCCCAAAATATGACAATCCAAACTCTACAAATCACTATAGACCCATAAGTCTGTGCTCTACTATTTATAAGATCATCTCGAAGATTATAACAACTAGACTCAAAAGAACCATGGAAAAATTGATACACCCCCTATAGGGTGCCTTTGTTGCTAACAGAGCCATTCAAGACAATATCTTGATTGCACATGAAATCTTTCACTTTTTTTAAATCGAAAAAAGGAACTGAAGGCTTTATTGCCTTAAAACTAGACATGGAAAAAGCTTATGATAGAATCGAATGGGATTTTATTATAAACATAATGGAAAAGTATGGATTCCATGAAAAATTTATCAAGTGGATAAAATAATGCATTACAACGGTATCCTTCTCGGTACTTGTTAACAATGGACCCACAGAAATATTCAAACCTTCAAGAGGACTTCGACAGGGAGACCCCCTTTCGCCCTTCTTGTTTATTTTAGGATCTGAAATCCTTGTTAGAAAACTCCAAAAAGCCTCAGATAGAAGTCGGAATCCCCTAGGATTTCAAATCAAGCAACAAGGAACATGAATCCCGTTTCTGGCCTTTGCGGATGACATTGTGATATTCTCAAAAGCTAAACAGGAAAACTGTAAAGAAATCAAAGATATTATTGATGACTACTGCAAGATCTCAGGACAAAAAGTAAATTTCCATAAATCGGCCTTTCAAGTTACAAAAAAGGTAACCAACCAAAAGAAACTAGCTCTACAAGGCATTCTCACAATCACAAACATGATTTCTCTCGAAAAATACCTGGGTTGCCCTATCATCAATGGTAGAGTTAACTCGAACACCTTTGCTGACCTTTTAATTAGCACCCAACAACAATTATCTAAATGGAAAACAAATTCTCTTTCCCAAGCAGGAAGAACAACACTAATAAAAACCAATCTGGCTTCAAGACCAAATTATCTTATGCAAAGCTTCATGTTACCTACACACACACACACACAATGGACTTGATAAACTAAACAGATCTTTTTTTTTGGAAAAAAGACAATTCCTATAAACCTCTTATAGGTTGGGGAAAAAATTATAAACCAACTCATCAAGGAGGTCTTGGTTTGAGAAAAGCTAAAGACCTGAACAAAGCCCTTCAATTCAAATTACTATGGAAAATTCTAGCCGAACCTAATAACTTCTGGGTTAGAGTTATTACGGATAAATACCTAAATACAAACCATATACTTCATTACGAGAAAAAAGGAAACTGCTTCTGGCAATGGTCCAAAATGATTGAACTTATGCCTGAGTTCAAATCTGGACTAATTTGGTAAGTAGGGAATGGAAAAACTATCAAATTCTGGATGGATAACTGGATCCTGAACACCCCCTTATGTGATAACATAAACTCACAGTCAATCCTGAATAAGGATGTCCTGGTAGCTGATTTTATGCGGCCAAATAAAACCTGGAATAAGGAATTACTTGAACAATACTTACCAAATGATTTAACCAAAAAAATAATCTCGATCCCAATTCCCTTAAATGAGATCCATGATAGAATGTACTGGAAAACTAGCAAAAACGGCTGGTTTTCTACAAATTCTGTTATGGAACTAATTAACAAAAACAAGAGTTACATTGCCTATGATTCATCTTGGATCTGAAAAATGGACACATATCCCAAAGTTAAAAACTTTGTCTGGAAAATAATGAAAAACGGAATCCCAACAAAAGCTAGATTAGCAGAAAAGGGCGTTGCAACCCCACCGGGTTGTATACGCTGCAATGCTCAGTTGGAAGATTTGAACCATCTCCTCTTCCAATGCAAGCATACCTTAAAAACAATCAAAAAATTAAATCATGACACCTTTGGCATAATCTGTAACACCCCAAACCAAAGGTGTCACAGTGTCGTAGGCCCAAAGGTCTACAAGGCGATTTTAAGAAGGAGAAACCCAAAACACTTCCAATATACAAAAGTTATCAGCATAAAAAAAATCCATGTTCAAGTTTGAAACAACATGTAAACCTTGTATCAAGTTATATCCAAAACAACAAGTAGTTAATACAACGTTTTCAAATCCGATGCAAAGTTAAATCTTTAACTGTGAAGACGAATCTGTGATCAAGAACCCCCTTGCTACTGCCGAACCTGCAAAGACTAGTTGACTGGTGGACCCGATACACCAGCCAACCATAGAAACATAAACCGAGGTTGGTTAGTCTAATGAAAGACTAGCAAGAATCATCAAGCAAAAACAGTAGAACACAGGAAAGAATTATCATACCATCCAACCAACGCCAAACAACAACACATCAAAATATATACTATTACTATCACATAACCATTACTTAACCATTCCTATCCAACTCTTCAATATGCTAGCCACATTCAATCCAATCTCAACCACACCACGAGAATATCAGATGAGACGATCCAATCCAACTTTCTTTTCTACTACTAACACGTCAATTAATAACACTATGAAACATATACATATACTACTACTAACACGTAACCAGTGTTAATCAATTATATCAACTCACTACAGTACTACACATCCAAACCAACTTTCACCTCAGCGAAAACATAAGCGGGTGAGACGATCATCACCCTAAGCAATCTACTATCCATATATAGACTAAAGATGGGACAATCACCATCCGATTGTGGCCTTGAACCAATGGAGGTCACACCCTCACGTGGTCGGGTGAGGCGATCATCACCCCGGCCCAGCTATAAGGAGTAATGCCCTCCTACATAACTGAAACAAACAATCAAGGTTTAAGATGGGACGATCACCATCTAGTTGTGGCCTTGAACCAACGGAGGTCACACCCTCACGTGGTCGGGTGAGGCGATCATCACCCTGGCCCTGGCCTTAAACCAACGTAAGGTCACACCCTCACGTGGTCGGGTGAGGCAATCATCACCATGGCCCTTCTCTAAGGAGTCATGCCCTCCTTATAAATGAAACAACAATCAACTAATAATAACCAACAATCCAAAACTAGCTACAACCAACAACTACAACCAATCGGCAACCAACAACCACAACTAACGGCAACCAACCACCACATATTGGTCCAACATAAATCAACAACAAACCAATAACCAAGCAACAGTCAATATCCGACAATAAAAACAATAACCAAGCAACAATCAATATCCGACAACAAAAACAATAACCAAGCAACAATCAATATCCGACAACAAAAACAATAACCAACAAACAATCAATATCCAACACAAAACCAATAACCAAGCACACAACCAATATCCGCCAACAAACCAATAACCAACAAACAACCAATATCCACACATTCAACCATTTAATTCTACGCCTACAATTTTATATCAAATTAACGGACAAGTGCATAAATCATTACTGAAAATAATGATATATGAAATTAATTATTTTAGGAGATAGGTAAAAAGAAGGAGCAAGAATCATCTTGCCTTAAACTTATTGACACAACCCTAGAATTTCACCAACTTTGCCAACCAATCCCGAACGAACCTACAACGACAAACCGAACAATTTCCTGCATTAAATCAACACATACCATGCCCTCACTTGCAACTCCCAAATCAGCCCCCAAATCAGTCCCCAATTCAGTCCAAAACTTCCAAAAATTGAAATCAAACACCCAACATATACATACCAACCCTTAGCTGAACAATTGAGACTGACCAATTCCCTGCACATTCAAACCAAAACTGTCCAAAATCCAATTCAATTTTGCCCAAACGTTCAAATCTGTCACAACAGAATTTCATCAGCAAATCCAGTCAACACATAAATTCAGCAGCAAATTCGGTGCCCTAAAAATCAGATCGAAGAAACCCCCATAATTACCTCATCGGTGGCTCGCCTGCGTCGCCGAGATCGGGCTTCACGTCGCCGGAAAGTGCAGTCACCAGCAGCAGCTCTTGCGGCCTCGCTCGGCAGCAGCTCACGGTCTAGCTCCTGCAGCTGGTTCGCGGCTTCGGACAGCAGCGGCTCACAGCTTCCGACAACAGCAGCTCACGGGATCTGGATTGTGGAGGAGAGGTGACAGTGGCGGTAGCAGCTGGGTTGAGCAGCTCTGCGGTGGTGCTCTCGTGCGAAGGAGACAAGGGTTTTTATACCCAATTTCTGCATTTGCTGACTTTATACCCATTTTTCTATCTTTTTGCTGAATTAAATATAATAGGACTATTATAACTATATTAACATAACATGGGGTATTTCATTCTCCCTCCCTTATAGGAGTTTCGCCCTCGAAACTAAAATCAAAACAGGTTCGGGTATCGATCTCTCATGACAAACTCCAACCCCCATGTCTCTACTGTTGTACCGTGCTTAGACCATAAGACTTTCACCAAGGAAATGACATTATTACGGGTGATTCTTCAAGGGTGCCATCAGGTTGAAATTCTATCTCCACAAATCTCAAAACATGGGTCGGATGATACACTTATTTCCTCAACTGTGACACATGAAACACATCATGCATTCCACTCATTCTCGGTGGTAACGTTAATCGGTAATCTACAACACCAACTCTCTTCAAAACATCGAAGGAACCAACATAACGAGGACTCAACTTCCCTCGTTTCCCAAATCTGAACACTCCTTTAGTCGGTGAACTTTAACAAACACGAGGTCTTCCAAATTGAATTCTAAGGGTCGTCTACGAATATCTGCATATGACTCCTATCGATTCTGAGCTGACAACAATCTCTAACGAATCACTACAAGGTCATCCTTAGTCTTCCGTAAAAGTTCGGGAGCAACTAGAACGGTATCGGCCATTGTAACACCCCCAAATCTCAACCCATTTGGAAAGGTATTACCGCCAGTGACCTCAGTGTTCCTTACCGAGATCACCCAAGGCTTTACCGTTTGAATACAAACCATGAAATACAATGATACAAAATGATAACTTTATTCATATAAAACATGAGTCCCGGGATTACATCCCAATCCCGAATAGGACAAACACAGAGTTTAACAAAGTACAGCGGAAGTCTTTAAACAAGGTACAGCGGAAGTCTTCTAAATGTATTACAAACAAAGATCTTGACCACAATGGTCATCTCCCAAGGATCTCAACCCGATTAAAAGAAATTATTAAAAACATCCAAAAACAATCGTCGTCTTCATAGTCAATCTAGTCTCCTCATATCTTCGCTCTATCTGATGTGCCGAATCGAACGGATGACACCATCCAACCATGCAGAGAACAATTGCGGTTGCTTAGTCTACTGAATAGACTATGCAAGGGTACAAAGCAGAGTGGTTCGAAGCAGTCGTATTAGGTTAGACTCATCGCTTCTCGAATAATAACCGATGACGATAGTCAACCATCATACTCCTACTGGAATAAACAAGAGGTATGCACAAGAGAAGATTCTGGAAGACTGAATCTTCACAGAAATCGACCCGAAAAGAGACTCCAAGAGATTGAGTCTTTAAGGAAATATGACAAATCTGGAACGTTTAAAGAATCAGACATCAGTGATTTAAAAGATGACTTAGATGTTTCGGTTCACGACCAACCTCACCGCTTACAGCGAATCCAGATTGGAAAGAGAACGTACTCTGATCAAAAGTCGAGACGAGCTTTCCTAGCTGTACTATTTACTTAGCTGCACTACTCGCCAAATGTATATTAATTATGTGCACTCGGGCACTTTATCTTATTAAATTCCAAAACCCACATTACGTTATAAGCTTTTAAACTTATGCTCTGTCACGCAGGACATACAACTAAGGAATGGACCTCACAGAATCCAAGCCTCTGGACTTATATCGAAGGAATGAACCTCACAGAGTCCAAGATTCTACTATCGTAGGGTCTTGATCGCCCTTTTCCCCAAGTTATAAAGAAACGAATAGACCTCTCGGAGTCCAGGTGTTCCTACGAATACTCGTGCTAACTAACAGTTCGAGCACAACAATAGTTCAGGATAAATCCACATAAATGCCCTCAAGGCGAACATAAATAATAGTGTTATTCTAACAGATATACAACCTATTAATATCATTATTACAGTTTCCAAAATAGTTTATAAAACCAATTCCAGATAAACACAGTAATCATTCCAAATTAATTACTCAGATAAACAACTGATAATTAATGTAAATATGGAACGATGAGCAAGAGCGAACCGCCACTTGCCTGAATCCGCAGAGTTTGAATGAAGTCTAACGACGGGATTCCGGGCTCGACACAGGGACAGATCTGGAGCACAGATTCCTTCGGATCGACCCACAAAGAAAGCCTAAGTTAGATTCGACAAACAACAATACAGATCTAAGAAAGAACGAAAGGAATCGAAGGAAACGAAACCCGAACGAAGGCCACGGAAGCCACGACAGCAACCGGCCAACAACCAAACTTGCGGCGGGCGCCGCCCCACTTGCGGCGGGCGCCGCCTCAGCTGCGGCGGGCGCCGCCCAAATGCAGCGGGCGTCGCTCTTCACGGCTCCTCACGGTGGTGGCCACATCTTCACGGGGGTCGTCGGGATCTTCACGACGGTCGCCGGGCTCATCACGGCGGGCGCCGTGCTCTGGCCGGCGGTCGCCGCCTTCAAGCCGGCGGTCGCCGTCGCTAAACAGAAACTAAAATACGAGAGGAAAAACTCACCCTCGACGATCGGTTTGGCTCGTCTTTCGCCTTTCTTGGTTTCTAGGCTTCTAAGGGCCTCCCAAGCTTCTCTTGGCCACCGGAAACGACACCAAACGAGCTCCGACGTTCGACTTGAGCTTTCCCGAAGAGAGCGTTTTTGAGAGTTTGAGAGCTTATGAAACTAGCCCTCTCTCTTCCTCCCAAGCCATCCTTATATAGGCAAATCCAAGGGGGAGGAAGGTGATAGGAAGCTTCCTTCCCATCCCTTGGGTAATAACCTTGCACTTTGCCTCTTGGATAAAAACCTTAGGATAACAAACTTGTACTTTAGTGCCCATTGGATGATAACTCTTGGGCAATAATCTTAACCCCGTGTTAAATATATTCGTACACGAACGAGTATTAACTCCCAAAATGAGTCGACTGTATGTTATTTCACTGAGAAAAATATTACAGAGGTAGAGCACATTACAGAATGTCTCAAACTATCTGAATTAAATCCGACGTACGAAACGGGTACTCGGGAAAATTCCCAAAATTCCCAAAATAACCTTATAGAAATACGGGGTATCACATCACCTCTCCCTTAAAAGAAGTTTCGACTCCGAAACTTGCATTAAGCCAATGAGGGTCCTGCCTCAACACCAATCTTACCACTTGGATTCAATATCCTTATTCATTTCATCCTTGAAATGGATCACAAGAGATAGTACTCTTAATTCCTTAGGATATCATTCTGAAAATGATTCGCTCATCTCGATGCTTATAACACAACTCACTTATGAGAGATAGCTCTTAGTCTCTCCGAACATAACTCCACAAGTTCATCCTTTATCTCTTAAGGAAGCTTGGAAAAAAAAAAACTCAGCGTATGGGATACCGCTTACCACTTTATTCCTTAGGTGTATATAGACAATTCTCTTTACTGAATCTTTAATACATCGGGATCATTGGCATATCCCCTCTTAAACTGCAACCTTTCTTCTTAACACAACAACTCTTACAACTTAATCTTCCTCAAAGAGTTGCACCCAGCCTTACAGATGACATACTCTATATATGAAGAAGAATCTTAGGAATTGATTTAGATTTAAACAGCAGAGTCGACCCTGTGATTAATCATATAGGGGACGAACATCTAAGTTGCCCACAATACTCCACCACCATAAGTCCGACAGTCTTTATCCTTACTTGGCATAAGCTGTTCTCGACACTTACGAGGTTTCGTATGAACAACTAATTCGTAACGATAACGCATTCTGAAATTTCCAAAACAAGGAAACACTTCATTATCATTCAAACATTACCTTAACTGACAAAAGTTGAACAACCAGATCAAGATACCACGGAGATTATCGACACACGTCGCTACTCCTTAATCTTAAAGAAAGACTTGACATAAATACAACTTAATGGATCAGGGTTCTTCTCCGTTGGCTTGGCTCATTACAAAGAGTCTTTGCCCTTGGCCTGAAGACCCCATAGGCGCTTTGCCTTTATTACGAGCCATAGACTGCTCAGGAGCCGATGCCTCTGGCCTTGGGTTCTGTCCACCGCCAACATTTGACGCCTGATAAGACTGCATTGGTCCCTGACCCTTCAGTCTGTAGTATGTTTTTATGTGGCCTTCTCTCCCACAATTATGACATACTCTCTTGTCCTTTTGGCAATTAAAATTTTTTTATGCCCAACTTCACCACAGTTGTGGCACTAAATTACTCTGCTGCTCCAACCTGAGCCTCTGGCAGAGTCAGACTGAGTTGTCTCGGTCTTGGCACGACCAGACTTTTCAAACTTGGTAGGCGATGCCGGTCGTTTGAATGAACCAACCTGGCGATCCTGTTGCCCACCATTTCCCTTAACTTGCTTCTCCCGTTTATGGGCAGACTCCTCCAATGTGATCTCTGTCGACTCTGGACGGTCAACATCCTCTGTCTAATCAAGCAATGTCTAGAGCTGTCCTTTCGACCAACTCTGGTCCAAGCAGAATCTTGTCGGCATTCTTATCCCAACAAATCGGAGATCTGCATTTGAGACCATACAAAGCTTCAAACGGAGCCATCTTGATCTTAGCATGCCAGCTATTATTGTACGTGAACTCAATCAGACTCAGGTTGTCTTCCCAGCTAGTCGGACGATCGAGTGCACATGCTCTTAGCATATCCTCCAGGGTCTGGATGGTCCTTTCAGACTATCCATCTATCTGAGGATGAAATGCTGGAATCTTAATTCAGTTCCCATGGCCTTATAAAGCTCTTGCCAGAACCTTGACATGAATCGGCCATCTCGATCCGATACAATGGTCTTTAGGAATACCATGTAAACGGACAATCTCTTGGTGGAAAACTTCTGCTGACCTCTGGGTCACCCAAGTAACCTCAGTTTCCAATGCAAACACTATTGCTGCTAGTTCTAGGTCATGTGTTGGTTAGTTTGCTTCATAGGTTTTCAATTGTCTAGATGCGTATGCAATAACCTTGCCCCTCTGCATCAAAGACACATCCCAACCCATTTCTCAAAGCATTACTATAGACCATATAACCATCATTCCTTCCGACAACGCCAAAACTGGTGCATAAGTCAGACACTGTTTCAACTTCTTGAAAACTGGTCTTGAACTTGTCATCCCAGACAACTTCTTGTTGACCTTGTGGAACAGACTGGTCATAGGTGGAGTGATCTTAGAAAAATCATTTCATGAACCGTCTATAATGCTCAGCAAGCTCTGGGAAACTGCGCACCTCGCTCACACCCTGAGGCCGCTTCCAAACAACTACTGATTCACTCTTCTGGGGAATAACCATAACCTCGTTCTAATTGATCACATGGCCTAAGAAAGCCACTTCTAGATCCAACAATCGCACTTAGCCCACTTTGCGTACAGCCGACTTGGTCTAAGGACCGATAAAGCAATCCGCAGATGTTCCCTGTGAGCTTCCTTGCTCGGGAAAAATATCAAAATGCCATTGATGAAGACCACTATGAACTTATTCAAGTACTGGTCTAAAACATCGATGCACTAGGTTCATGAAAATTACTGGAGCATTCAAAGCCCAGATGGCATGACTACAAACTCGTAGTGACCATCTCTCGTCCGAACGCAATCCTCGGAATATCATCCTCACGAATCCTGAGCTGATAAAAACTAGACCTCCGGTCGATCTTGGAGAAAACTTTTGCTCCCTGTAGTTGATCCAATAGATCATCACTCCTTGGCAACAGATACTTGCTCTTGATCGTGACTTTATTCAACTCTCGAAAGTCAAAACAAAGTCGAAACGGTCCATCTTTCTTTTTGACAAATAAAACTAGGGCACTCCTACTCAAGGTGATGCACTCAGCTTTTCATAACTTTTGTCAAGAAGATCCTTGAGTTGCTTCTTCAACTCTTGCATCTCAACAGAAGCCATCCGGTACGGTGCCTCAGAGATCGGCGTGGTACTCGGCTCGAGATCAACGGCAAACTCCACAACACGATTCGGGGTATCCAGGAATATCTTCTGGAAAGACACCCGAAAATCCTCTAACCACAGGAATATCAAAAACTAAAGTCTATCACTGCCTTATGACGCTTCCGTCAATCCATACCGAGAATAATTATCGTATGGGACCATGGTTATTTAGGTCAAATCGCTTTGAATTTCTTACCCTTGATGGTAATCGACAATTCCGACAGACGATTGGTTCTAACCAAATATTTCATATTAATAATATTTATAACCAAAGGTTCACAAACTTAGCCGCATACAGAACTTAACTTACAACCATCCAAAATGAAAGTCTGGGTAGCACCCACATCAACAACACATTAACAAAAGTGTAATGCAGATACAAAGTACTCTAAGCATTAGGAGCATAGGGTCCATCCGCCTCACGCATCACGTAAAGACGTTGACCCTGACTTCCAGAAGCCACTGAGGCTTTCCTCTTATCCTGCGCAATTGTCTGCATCGAAGGATTGAAAGTCTCTGCTGGTTTAAACCTAGGTCTGTTGTTTGGATTAACAAACCCCTTTTGTGACTCCGCTCCTTTTTGCATTCCCTGCCGACAGAACCTCTACATATGTCCTTCCTTTCCACAACCAAAACAAGTCTTCTTCTCATTCCGACATGCAAAATTCTTGTGCCCAGATGCACCACAATTATGGCATTGGATCAGACTCTTACTCTGACCCGATTGCTGAGTTGACCCATCTCGAGTCGTTTCTGTCTTTGCCTTGCTGGACTTGGCAAAATCAGAAGGTGGTGCGGGACGTTTACACCCACTTGCCTGAGGCTGGTTCTGCACTTGCCTCTGGCTATCATGCTTCCTGGTTGACTCCTCCAGAGTTACCTCTAACTTGTAGGCCGCATCCACGTACTGCTCGAGAGTAGAGCATGTGTGGTGCACCATCCATGGTTTAATATCTGGGTTCATCCATTCATGGAAGTACCAGATCTTTTGAGCCTCACTGGATATCTCTGGTTCAGCATACTGCAGCAAATGATTGAATTTAGTGGCAAGCTCGGTCACCTTCAATCCATCCGTCTTAGGATACAAGAACTCCTTGTGTTTCTCCTCCCTCATAGCACGAGAGAAGAAACGGTCCGTCATCTTGGTCTTAAACATTGACCAGGTCAACACCGGGCTATCAGCTAAGCCGGTACTCTCCCACCATTCACTGGCTTCTTCCTTCAACTGTAGAGAAGCTATGTGCACTTTCTCCGCTTCAGTGCACTCCACATTACGGAACAATCGCTCCATGTGGGAAAACCAATGATCCACTCTGACTGACTCTCCCTTTCCATCGTAGCTGTCGGGTCTCATAGAGTTAATGGCCTTCAGAGCTCGGCCATATTCCCCTCTATTTCTGATCATGCCTCCCTGTAGTACCTGGTTCTCTTGTTCCTCAAACCTCGGAACTTCTGGAGGTATTGGCACTCCTTGTGCCTGAGGTGCGATTGGTCGCATTATCTCGGTGAATGCTTGCATAACAATCCCCCAAATTACTGCGACTGTTGCTGCATCGAGCACTACTGGAGCGTCGGCCTGAGCTTGGCCATTGCCTCCTGGATTATTGTTGAAGACAGACTCACGCTCTCCTGATGGGTCTGTATCAATCCTCGGGTTTGGTCTGGGGTCATTGCTCGGCCCAGCACCAACACGGATAACGTTCCTTGTATTCACCATCTGTTTACTGATCAAATTCCAAGGATTTTATCACATTAGTATCATTATGATATACTTATTGTAATAAAATCAACTTAGAATAGATCAAACTCGTAAATTTCTATTGATGAACTGGAACTGAGATACTAGGTTCCACAACCTCAAATCACAACGAGCGAACTGGGAATCAAGCCTAACTGGAGATGGAGAAACCACCTCGGCTTCTCCCGGGTTCCTCTGAAGCGAACAGAAAGCACCCATATCTAGCGGGGCAACGAGAAATAAATTAGTCTTTCTAGACATAGAAGCAAGCTTACTACATCAGACTATATAGAAGACATGACTATGAACGGTGTTTTGAAATTCTTTTCACTTTAAAAATTCAGAGCCCTTTTAAAGAATTTTCAAAAACGGATAAATGATTTATAAAATACCAAACCCGTTTTAAAACCTTTGGCTCTGATACCACACCTGTAACACCCACAAATCTGAACCCATTTGGAAAGGTATTACCGCTAGTGACCTCAGTGTTTCTTACCGAGATCACCCAAGGCTTTACCGTTTGAATACAAACCATGAAATACAATGATACAAAATGATAACTTTATTCATATAAAACATGAGTCCCGAGATTACATCCCAATTCCGAATAGGACAAACACGGAGTTTAACAAAGTACAGCGGAAGTCTTTAAACAAGGTACAGCGGAAGTCTTCTAAATATATTACAAACAAGGATCTTGACCACAATGGTCATCTCACAAGGATCTCAACCTGATTAAAAGAAATTATTAAAAACATCCAAAAACAACCGTCATCTTCATAGTCAATCTAGTCTCCTCATATCTTCTCTCTATCTGATGTGCCGAATCCAACGGATGACACCAGCCAACCATGCAGAGAACAATTGCGGTTGGTTAGTCTACTGAATAGACTATGCAAGGGTACAAAGCAGAGTGGTTTGAAGCAGTCGTATTAGGTTAGACTCATCGCTTCTCGAATAATAACCGATAACGATAGTTAACCATCATACTCCTACTGGAATAAACAAGAGGTATGCACAAGAGAAGATTCTGGAAGACTGAATCTTCACAGAAATCGACCCGAAAAGAGACTCCAAGAGATTGAGTCTTTAAGGAAATATGACAAATCTGGAACGTTTAAAGAATCAGACATCAGTGATTTAAAAGCTGACTTAGATGTTTCGATTCACGACCAACCTCACCGCTTACAACGAATCCAGATTGGAAAGAGAACGTACTCTGATCAAAAGTCGAGACGAGCTTTCCTAGCTGCACTATTTACTTAGCTACACTACTCGCCAAAGGTATATTAATTATGTGCACTCAGGCACTTTATCTTATTAAATTCCAAAACCCACATTATGTTATAAGATTTTAAACATATGCTCTGTCACACAGGACATACAACTAAGGAATGGACCTCACAGAATCCAAGCCTTTGGACTTATATCGAAGGAATGAACCTCACAGAGTCCAAGCTTCTACTATCGTAGGGTCTTGATCGCCCTTTTCCCCAAGTTATAACGAAACGAATGGACCTCTCAGAGTCCAGGTGTTCCTACGAATACTCGTGCTAACTAACAGTTCGAGCACAAAAATAGTTCAGGATAAATCCACATAAATGCCCTCAAGGCCAACATAAATAATAGCATTATTCTAACAGATATACAACCTATTAATATCATTATTATAGTTTCCAAAACAATTTATAAAACCAATTCCAGATAAACACAGTAATCATTCCAAATTAATTACTCAGATAAACAACTGATAATTAATGTAAATGTGGAACGATGAGCAAGAGCGAACCGCCACTTGCCTGAATCCGCAGAGTTTGAATGAAGTCTAACGACGGGATTCCGGGCTCGACACAGGGACATATCTGGAGCACAGATTCCTTCGGATCGACCCACAAAGAAACCCTAAGTTAGATTCGACAAACAACAATACAGATATAAGAAAGAATGAAAGGAATCGAAGGAAACGAAACCCGAACGAAGGCCACGGAAGCCACGACAGCAACCGGCCAACAACCAAACTTGCGGCGGGCGCCGCCCCACTTGCGGCGGGCGCCGCCTCAGCTGCGGTGGGCGCCGCTCTTCACGGCTCCTTACGGCGGTGGCCACATCTTCACGGCGGTCGTCGGGATCTTCACGGCGGTCGCCGGGCTCACCACGGCGGTCGCCGGGCTCATCACGGCGGGCGCCGTGTTCTGGCCGGCGGTCGCCGCCTCTATCCGGCGGTTGCCGTCGCTAAACATAAACTGAAATACGAGAGGAAAAACTCACCCTCGACGATCGGTTTGGCTCGTCTTTCGCCTTGCTTGGTTTCTAGGCTTCTAAGGGCCTCCCAAGCTTCTATTGGCCACCGGAAACGACACCAAACGAGCTCCGAAGTTCGACTTGAGCTTTCCCGAAGAGAGTGTTTTTGAGAGTTTGAGAGCTTATGAAACTAGCCCTCTCTCTTCCTCCCAAGACATCCTTATATAGGCAAATCCAAGGGGGAGGAAGGTGATAGGAAGCTTCCTTCCCATCCCTTGGGTAATAACCTTGCACTTTGCCTCTTGGATAAAAACCTTAGGGTAACAAACTTGTACTTTAGTGCCCATTGGATGATAACTCTTGGGCAATAATCTTAACCCCGTGTTAAATATATTCGTACACGAATGAGTATTAACTCCCAAAATGCGTCGACTGTATGTTATTTCACTGAGAAAAATATTACAGAGGCAGAGCACATTACAAAATGTCTCAAACTATCTGAATTAAATCTCACGTACGAAACGGGTACTCGGAAAAATTCCCAAAATTCCCAAAATAACCTTACAGAAATACGGGGTATCACAGCCATATCGTCCCAACACAGTGGTGATCTACATCGACAACCATACAGAACCTCATAAGGTTCCATTTTTATCAACGCATGCCAACTATTGTTGTACGTACTCCACCAGATGCAGATTGTCTTCCCGATTTCCTGGCCACTCCAAAGCGCTAGCTAGAAGCATATCCTCCACGGTTTGGATTTCTCGAAGCATATCTCTGCCCCTATTGTCGTATGCAAGGACTTCTAAAAATGAGACACAAATCATCCATCTTTGTCAGACACCAAAGTCTAGGGAACGCCATGCATTCTAACTAATCCTCGAAAATAATTCAGCTAACCTTTCTGGTCCCAAGTAATCTTGATAGGTACAAATTGTGGAGACTTTGTTAACCGATCTACAATGACCCGTATAGCATCGTTTCCTTTTCGTGATCTAGGAAGACTAACAACAAAGTCCATTGCGATATCCTCCCACTTCCATTCAAAGATAGGAAGCGGTTGTAGTTCTACAGCTGACCTTTGGTGCTCAATCTTAACTTGTTGACATGCCAAACACCTCGACACGCACCCAGCAATTTCCCGCTTCATGTCACTCCACCCATAACTCTGTCTCAAGTGTTGGTACATCTCACTGGCTCTAGGGCGTACAGAATATGCAGAAGAGTGACCTTTCAAACTCAACCCTCTGAGCTCCTTGTCAGCTCGCACACCTAATCGATTCTGGAATCGTAATATTCCATCCTCATGAAGAAGAAATCCGGGTGCCTTCCTCTGAGCAATATCGTTGTACATCCTTCTCAAAAATGGATCACGAGGTTCCTTCTCTATGATCGTCTCTGAATGTCTAACACCTAGATGCATTCGATCCTTCTCCAATCCATACTTCAACCTCGCTCCTTATAAGCTCTCGTTGTAGCTCGGGCTGAGCTGTTAAACAAGCGACCATGTGTTCTGGAGTCGACTTCCCACTCAAAGCAGTTGCTACCACATTAGCCCTTTCTAGATGATAAACGATATCCATATCATAATCCTTAATCAATTCTATCCACCTTTTTTGTCTCGTGTTAAACTCTCTCTTATACAGTTTGAGCTGACGAGAAGCATATGCAATGACCTTCCCATTCTGCATTGGAACGCAACCAAGACCTTACTTAGACGCATCACTGTAGATGACAAACCCTTCTGTTCCCTGTGGTAAAACTAACACTGGCGCACTAATTAAACACTTCTTGAGTTCTTCGAAACTCTACTGACATCTCCCATCCCATTCAAACTTCTTAGTCTTACGTAACCTTCCACAATCCGCCTGTAGTAACCTGCCAGTTCGAGAAAACTCCTAATTTCCTTAACATTCTGAGGTTGTTCCCAATTCGCTACTGCTTCTGTTTTCTGCGGATCTACCATCATACTCTCGTTAGAATTCACATGGCCCATAAATGCTAACTTAGGTAACCAAAAAAATTACGTTCAGACAGCTTTGCAATTAGTTTCGGCCGCCTCAACACTTCGAGTATAGTTCTGAGGTGAGTCTCGTGGTCCCTCTTACTCCGAGAGTATACTAAAATGCCATCAATGGAACTCACTACAAACGATCCAAGTACTTTCTAAAAACATCGGTTCCTTAAGTCCTTGAAACCCGCGGAAGCGTTAGTCCACCCGAAAGGCATCACAACCAATTTATAGTGACCGTACCTAGTTCTGAAGGCAGTATCATGAATATTTTCCTCTCGAATCCTAAGCTGAGGATACCCTGATCTCAAGTCAATCTTTGAAAACACTGTAGCTCCTTGCAATTGATCCAACAAGTCATCAGTACGGGGAAGCGGATGCTTATTCTTGATTGTCACCTTATTCAACTCCTTATAATCCATGCAAAGTCGAAAGGAACTATCCTTCTTTTTAACCAACAATACAGGCGCACCCCAAGGAGAGGCAATTGGCCTAAAAAAGCCTAACTCCATAGTTCCTCTATCTGCTCCCTCAATCCCAGCATACACACATAACCGGCACAACCTTGTCTTAACAGTTTTGTAGCTGTCATCGCACTAACAATTCTGCCAGAGTCTCTAGGATCATGACCCTCGAACACATACACTAATCCCACATATGTTGTTACAGTAACTGTCTTCTTCTTGTAGTCACAGGCGCACTCTACTCCTCAACCCAGCCAAACCCATTGTTGTAAAATCCCACTTCTTCCGGTGTAGACTGAGTCCTCTGTTTCTTACCGCCTCCAACATCAATAGTCTGATTAGAATCATCTATAGCAACCTCCCTGATCAAGCACTCATCAGTATACTCAAGGATCGTACAACTATGCCTTACCATCAAGGTTTTATCTCTGGATACAACCATCTATGAAAGTGCTTAATCTTGTCCTTCTCATCCTTAACAATAACAGTAGAATACATCAACTTCCTACCGAATCATCAGTTACTAGACTACCTGCATCTACCCCTTGACGATAAGCCCGAGGGCCTCGTCCTCTACCACATCCACGCCTTCGACCTCTTAACACATTCCACTTCTGGGGCATACAGCATGAAATTACTCATCAATACTAAACATTGCATATAAAATTTATCAAACATAAACTTACCTATGAGTAACAACAAGGGTCTCCGATCACACGATTGTTTCAAAGTTTTTTTTTAGAGAATGGTCTTTTCCACGTCAGACCTTTGAAAAACATTTTCGACTGTAAAGGCTCTGATACCAATTTATGTAACACCCCAAACCAGAGGTGTCACAGTGTCGTAGGCCCGAAGGTCTACAAGGTGATTTTAAGAAGGAGAAACCCAAAACGCTTCCAATATACAAAAGTTATCAGCATAAAAACAATCCCTGTTCAAGTTTGAAACAACATGTAAACCTTGTATCAAGTTCAGTGTATCAATTTATATCCAAAACAACAAGTAGTTAATACAACATTTTCAAATCCGATGCAAAGTTAAATCTTTAACTGTGAAGACGAATCTGTGATCAAGAACCCCCTTGCTGCTGCCGAACCTGCAAAGACTAGTTGACTGGTGGACCCGATACACCAGCCAACCACAGAAACATAAACCGAGGTTGGTTAGTCTAATGAAAGACTAGCAAGAATCATCAAGCAAAAACAGTAGAACACAGGAAAGAATTATCATACCATCCAACCAACGCCAAACAACAACACATCAAAATATATACTATTACTATCACATAACCATTACTTAACCATTCCTATCCAACTCTTCAATATGCTAGCCACATTCAATCCAATCTCAACCATACCACGAGAATATCGGATGAGACGATCCAATCCAACTTTCTTTTCTACTACTAACACGTCAATTAATAACACTACGAAACATATACATATACTACTACTAACACGTAACCAGTGTTAATCAATTATATCAACTCACTACAGTACTACACATCCAAACCAACTTTCACCTCAGCGAAAACATAAGCGGGTGAGACGATCATCACCCTAAGCAATCTACTATCCATAGATAGACTAAAGATGGGACAATCACCATCCGGTTGTGGCCTTGAACCAACGGAGGTCACACCCTCACGTGGTTGGGTGAGGCGATTATCACCCCGGCCCAGCTATAAGGAGTAATAACCTCCTACATAACTGAAACAAACAATCAAGGTTTAAGATGGGACGATCACCATCTAGTTGTGGCCTTGAACCAACGGAGGTCACACCCTCACGTGGTCGGGTGATGCGATCATCACCCTGGCCCTGGCCTTAAACCAACGTAAGGTCACACCCTCACGTGGTCGGGTGAGGCAATCATCACCCTGGCCCTGCTCTAAGGAGTCATGCCCTCCTTATAAATGAAACAACAATCAACCAATAATAACCAACAATCCAAAACTAGCTACAACCAACAACTACAACCAATTGGCAACCAACAACCACAACTAACGGCAACCAACCACCACATAATGGTCCAACATAAATCAACAACAAACCAATAACCAAGCAACAGTCAATATCCGATAATAAAAACAATAACCAAGCAACAGTCAATATCCGACAACAAAAACAATAACCAAGCAACAGTCAATATCCGACAACAAAAACAATAACCAACAAACAATCAATATCCAACACAAAACCAATAACCAAGCACACAACCAATATCCGCCAACAAACCAATAACCAACAAACAACCAATATCCACACATTCAACCATTTAATTCTACGCCTACAATTTTATATCAAATTAACGGACAAGTGCATAAATCATTACTGAAAATAATGATATACGAAATTAATTATTTTAGGAGATAGGTAAAAAGAAGGAGCAAGAATCATCTTGCCTTAAACTTATCGACACAATCCTAGAATTTCACCAACTTTGCCAACCAATCCCGAACGAACCTGTAACGACAAACCGAACAATTTCCTGCATTAAATCAACACATACCATGCCCTCACTTGCAACTCCCAAATCAGCCCCCAAATCAGTCCCCAATTCAGTCCAAAACTTCCAAAAATTGAAATCAAACACCCAACATATACATACCAACCCTTAGCTGAACAATTGAGGCTGACCAATTCCCTGCACATTCAAACCAAAACTGTCCAAAATCCAATTCAATTTTGCCCAAACGTTCAAATCTGTCACAACAGAATTTCAGCAGCAAATCCAGTCGACACATAAATTCAGCAGCAAATCTGGTGCCCCAAAAATCAGATCGAAGAAACCCCCACAATTACCTCGTCGGTGGCTTGCCTGCGTCGCCGGGACCGGGCTTCACGTCGCCGGAAAGTGCAGCCACCAACAGCAGCTCTTGCGACCTCGCTCGACAGCAGCTCACGGTCTGGCTCCTGCAGCTGGTTCGCGGCTTCGGACAGCAGCGACTCACGGCTTCCGACAGCAGCAGCTCACGGGATCTGGATCGTGGAGGAGAGGTGACGATGGCGGTAGCAATTGGGTTGAGCAGCTCTGCGGTGGTGCTCTCGTACGAAGGAGACAAGGGTTTTTATACCCAATTTCTGCCTTTGTTGACTTTATACCCATTTTTCTATCTTTTTGCTGAATTAAATATAATAGGACTATTATAACTATATTAACATAACATGGGGTATTTCATAATCATATCCCTAAACATAGGAAACAAAAAAAACTAATGAAATCATTGAAGAAATTCGACAAAAAACTGATAGACCACAATTCTCAGAATTAATGGTCTCTTGATGGAGCATTTCGCTCTATAGAAACCAATAAAGCTTTGGTAGAACAAATGATGATGTTGAACCCATTAAGGATGTACCAATTTACATTAAGAAACAAATTGAAAACTGGAATAAAACAAAAAACTGGAACCCTGACTGTCTTACAGAAAACAATCAAAAAGCTTATAAAACGAACATTTTAAGACGACCAATAAAGAAATGGAAAAAGCCTCCGGATAACATAGTTAAAATCAACACAGATGGATCCTGATCAGCAATATTTTGTAGTGCTTATCTAGGAGTTGTTATCGGTGTTTAGGGTACCATTTGTAGGGATTTAGAGCACAACTGTGGAGTACAAAGTTGGAGAGAAGAAGTGTGGATATGGTGGTTCGGAGGAGCTAATTGAAGACATCCAAAAGACGAGGAGAAGACCACCTGATGAGACGAAGAAGAATAGAAGAAGAGCCACACAAATGAGCAAGGAAGAAGGTATGCCGCGAGCCACCGCGACCAAGGGCGAAGACACAAGCAGCCGCGGCGAAGGGCGAGATGCGGATCAACGAATGCCATTTCCGCGGGCGCGGATTCTCCACCGCGACCGCGGAAAATTCCAGCTTTGCACAGGTCGAGAGCACAAGGTTAATTTCCGCGACCGCGAATTTGGTGCTGCGGCCGCGGAAGCACACGGAGGCGACCCAGCTTTGATTTCCGAAGTTTGTTATTTTTCCTTTTTCCGACTTTTCTTTATTTTATTTAATTCGAACAATATAGTATTATTTCCTTTTAGGTTTATTTTGTTATCTTTTCCTTTAGTTTTAGGGTTAGGTTATTTAACCTAGTTTCCTATTCATTGTTCATTATCACGTTTTAGCATTCATCAGTTTTCCCTTTGAAGTTTATTATTTTTCCTTTGAACTATGTAGAACTAAGCACTTTTGCTTAGTCCGACGATTGAAGCCTTCGTTTGAATAATGGTTGTGAGATTCTAATTCTATTTCTTTTACTTTGAATGTATTGATTCTCTTGTGCTTCATCCCATTGATTATTATTGATTTCACTTGTTGGACGCAACTAGTTGTTATTGGTAATTGTCTATTGCTAGGGTATGATAATTACTGTTTGAGTTACCTAATTCATGTGTAGCAACTGCAATACTCTAAGACCTGTTTGGGACAGTTTGTTGTAGAGAGAATTAATTGCATGCAATAGTATGACTGTTTGCTACTCTTGCATGTACCTATCGAAATTCATGTGCTCATTGCTGCTATTGAATTGACACGTGAGGTTTTCATAGTTATTTAATAGTTAGTATTCTCAGGGTCTGTTTGTCCTATTTATAACTTATGAAAAGGAATAGGAACATTCATAGGAAGGAATTAGAGAGAATCTAGGATCAACCAATCTCATGAATGGTGGATATTTATCTGGCTAAGTACTTTTCCCTATTTGATTTCAAACTCTTTGCTTTTGTTTCCCTTGTTTACTTGTTTGACAACCAATCAACCAAAACCCCCCTTGTTACCTTTGACATACGACTCTGCACTCTGAAAGATTACTTCCTCCATGTGGGATTCGACCCTTGCTTGCCTTTGCTACTTGTTTAGGTTTGTTTAGGATTATTTTGTTTAGGCGCCTCGACAACGCCTATCAAATTGGCGCCGTTGCCGGGGAGGCAAGTTTTGTTTTTCTTTGTGTGTGTTTGTGTGTCTGTTTTTGTGTGGACCTATCTTACGGTCCACACTCGTGCTACTAATTTCTTTTCTTTTCTTTTCCTTTTTGAATTTGATACAGAAATGGAGTTCTGGGGAGAGCCGCGATATGACCCATACTCTTACGCATACACTCCAGGGTGGAGAGATCACCCAAATTCGAGTTATGGGTACCAGCAATACCCTCCATATGGTCATGACCACCAGGAGTTCTACCCGGGGCCACAGTCGTTGTATCAGCAAGGTACTCCATGGCAGTATAGTCCGGCCTATGAGCATAGCCCGCCAGTGTCCAATCCAAGTCCCTCCATGTGATACCCCGTATTTTTATAAGCTATTTCTGGAGTTCCGAGATTTTTCCCGAGTACCCGTTATGTACGTCGGATTTAATTCATAGAGTTTAAGACGTTCGGTAATGATCTCTGTATCTGTAATATTTTTCTCAGTGAAATAAAATACAGACGATGTGCTTTGGATTTTAATACTCGTTCGCGTACGATAATTTTTCCCGGGTTAATATCATTTTCGTCTAAGAGCTGAGGAGGCAGCGAAGCCACAGGGGCGGCGACCCGCCGTAATTCGCCTGCCGTAGGCAATTTGTGAGGCGGCGACCCTTGTTCTCCGCGGCCCCTGTCGTCGTTGTCCGGAGGTCTTTGCCCGATGGTCGCCGGCGAGCCTCTGACGCGCCGGAGTAGCTATTCGTAGGGCCATCATTGTGTTTCCTGGCATTTGGCTATAAAAGGAGGTGTTTGGGAGAGGTTTTTGAGCTCAATCCACAACCCAAGCTCTCCCAAAATCTTGCCTCACCGGAGTTGTGCCTCGCCGGATTTCTGAAGCTTTCGCCGGAGGTCGTTTGGTGGTGTTTCCAGAGTGCCTTTGTGAAGCTTTTGGTAGCCTTGGAGGTTAGAAACCAAAGCAAGTCGAAGGAGGCCGAGTCGCTCGTGTTTTGGGTGAGTTTTCTCGCCGCTTCTGTCGTCTGAGTTCTTCACGGCGACCGCCGTGTTCTTCACGGTGCCCGCCGTGATAAACTGCGGCGACTGCCGCCAGTGTCCATAATGCCTTTTTGGGCTTTTGGTTTTGGTGGTCGTCGTTGTGGCGTCGTTCCTTTCGTTTTCTTTCGTCGTTTTTAGATTCGTACTGTGGTTATGTCGGATCTAACTTAGGGTTCCTTTTATGGGTCGACTCGAAGGTCGTTGTGCTGTCGGAGCTATACCCGTGTCGAGCCCGGAATCCCGTCGTTATCGTTAGGCTTGTTTCTATTCTGCGGATTAAGGCAAGTGGCGGTTCGCTCTTGCTCATCGGTCCCATATTTACATTGATTATCAGTTATTTCAATTGATTAATTAATTTGGAACGATTATTTCTGTGTTCTTCTGGAAGTGATTTATAAACTGTTTTGAAAATCATATAATAGGTTGTATATCTGTTAGAACAACGCTATTATCTGCGATCGCCTTTCGGGCCTTTATGTGGATTTATTCTGTATCTGTAATTGTGTTGTATCTGTGTGGTTAGCACTGTTAGTTAGGAATGTACTCGGACTTCGTTCGGTCGTTTCTTTATAATCTGGTATCGGGGTGGCTCGTCTCCACCTGATACTATTCTAAGATCATGATCGGTCTCTTTCACAAGTGTGTAGAGGCAGGACACTTAGCTGGTGTCACAAACCTTCCGGTGTGCGTCACTCTCGACGAAACGTATACTAAGATGTGTCGTCCCAATGGTGGGGTACACATGTAAAAGTCTAATAACGTGATGTGTGTTTGAAATATAAATCAGATAAGTGCTACTCGACGCACATAATTAATAAACCTTCGGCGAGTAGTGCAGATAAGTTATAGTGCAGCTAGGAAAACTCATCTCGACTTTGATCATAGTACGTTCTCTTTCCGATCTGGATTCGCTGTATGCGGTGAGGTTGGTCGTGAACCGAAGCATCTCAGTCAGCTTTTAAATCATTGTTGTATGATTCTTTAAACTTTCCAGATTTGTCATAATTCCTTAAAGACTCACTTCCGTTGGAGTCTTCCTTTGAGTTGATTTCTGTAATGATTCAGTCTTCCAAAGTCTTCTCTTGTGCATACCTCTTGTTATTATTCCGTAGAAGTATGAAGGTTGATTATCGTTATCGGTTATCATTCGAGAAACGATAAGGCTAACCTAATACAACTACATCGAACCTTCTGCTTTGTACCCTTGCTAGTCTATTCAAGTAGACTAACCCACGAACTTTGTTCTCCGCTTGTGGGCTGATGTCATCCGTTCGATTCGGCACATCAGATAGAAAGTAGCTCAGAAGAATAGAAGGACTATGTAGTCGACGGTGGTTTTCGAATGTTTGAGTTATTTCGTTAATCAGGTTGAGATCTTTTGGGCAATGACTTTGGTTGTAATGTGTTTTGTAAGACTTCCGATGTACCCTACTTTATAAGACTTCCGCTGTATTTGGTTTAAACTCTGTGTTAGCCTATTCGGGATTGGGTTGTAATCCCGTAACTCTTGTTTCTTTGACAATGTTATGTTTTGGAATTGAATGCTTTGATCATTATGTATCATTTGTATTTCATAAATTGTATTTTAAATGGTAAAGCCTTGGGTGATCTCGGTAAGGAACACTGGGGTCACTGGCGGTAATACCTTTCCAAAAGGGTTAAGTTTTAGGGGTGTTACAGTTGTGGTATCATAGCCAAAGGTTTTAAAACGGGTTTGGGATTTTTATATCATTTATCCATTTTTGAAAATACGTTAAAAGGGCTCAAAATTTTCAAAGTAAAAAGAATTTCAAAACACCGTTCATAGTCGTGTCTTCTATATAGTCTGATGTAGTAAGTTTGCTTCTATGTCTAGAAAGACTAACTCCTTCCTCGTTATCCTGTAGGATGGGTGAGTGTTTTTCTCTTGATAGGGGGTCGGAGGACGCTAAGACGGACCCGCCGTCTCGAGGCAGGCTAGATTTTCCGATCCCTCAGCGATGTTTCGAGGTTGGAGGCCCGAGTAGCCCGCCCGAAGACATCAAGTATGTGATTCCCGAGTCTGTTGTCCTTACGCCTAGGGATGCAGTGGTCACTATAGCTGCACCTGTAGAGCCACTCAGGGAGGAAGCAGTGCAGGAAGTGGATGAGTCGTCTAGATACTCCTTAGGGCATTACGATGACGATTACCAGATCGAGATTGATCCCGAGGATAAGGATCCCATCGAAGATGATCCTGAGGAGGACCCCGAGATGGACATGGAAGAGCAGAGCTAGGAGCCAGACAACTTAAGGCACTTGCTAGTGGACAGTCAGGAGCCGGGGGTGTAGTTTATTCCCTCCAGTCCAGAACTATCACCAGTGTCGGCTTATGCACTCATGACTGATGCTGGTTGGGAGGCACTGTACACTGAGCACGGTATTGGGAGGAGTGACCTGACCATGATCTACGAGGACTATCCGCCTACTCCGCCTCGGAGGAGGAGGAGATCAGAGGCTGAGTTGAGAGAGATCCTTCGCCAGAGCGAAATGAGCTCTCATATGGAGCAGAAGCAGCAGATGGATCAGGAGATCGCTAGCACTCAGAGGAGGGCTGGGATAGGAGTCACCAGAGCCATGTGACCCAGGACCGAGCAGGGTGCGAAACCCATCACCAGAGCTCGATGGTGAGCCTAGTCCGAAGAGACCTTGCATGAGTAGCCAGTCTTGTAGGAGACGTTTTGGAGCGCCTTGATGAGGATTGGCGTTGCCTATCGTAGTAGTTTCCTTTCTTAGTATTTCAGTATGTGCGTTGTGTAATATTTCAGTATTGCGGCAAGTACTCTGTGAAACACTTTTATCTTCGAGCAATTTTTGTCCTAACGCTCGGATAATAGACTTATGTGTAGCTTGTGTAACAGTTCCAGTTCATCTATAAAATACCTAGTTGATCTATTCTGAGTAATTTTACTACATTAAGCATGTTTGAATGATATTAATGTATAAATAACTTGGAATTTGATCGGTAAATAGATGGTGAACACAAGGAACACATTTTGAGCTGGTGTTGGGACTAGTCAGGGTCCCAGACCAATCATAAGAGATGTTGGCCAAGGTGAGCATGTATCTGAATCCCATAATCAATACAGGGGCAATGATCAGGATCAGAGTAATGCACCAGTGGTGTTTGATGCTGCAGCAGTGGAGACAATTCGAGGAATTGTCATGCAAGCTATCGCTGATGCTATGCGGCCAAATGTGCCACAGGCACAAGGCGTGCCGATTCCCCCACCGGTTCCTAGATTTGAGGAGCCAAGAAACCATGATGTCCAGGAGAATGCAGTCAGGACTAGGGACAACTATGGTCGTGCTCTGAAGACTATCAGTTCTATGAGGCCTGACAACTTCAACGGAAAAGGGGAGCCAGTCAAGGTGACCCGTTGGTTTTCTCACATGGAACGGCTGTTCCGTAATGTGGACTGTACTGAGGCTGAAAAGGTCCACATAGCTTCTCTACAGCTGAAAGAGGATGCTAGTGAATGGTGGGAGGGTACAAGCTTAGCTGATAGCCCTGTATTGACCTGGTTGATGTTTAAGACCAAAATGATTGACCGTTTCTTCTCTCGTGCTATGAGAGAGGAGAAACACAAGGAGTTTTTGTACCCCAAGACCGATGGATTGAAGGTAGCTGAGCTGGCAACCAAGTTCAATCATCTTCTGCAGTACGCCCCAACTGAGATAACCAGCAAGGCATATAAGATCTGGTACTTCCACGAGTGGATGAGTCCAGATATCAAGCCGTTGATGGTGCACCACACATGCTCTACTCTGGAGCAGTATATGGATGTTGCCTACAAGCTGGAAGTGACTCTGGAGGAGTCAATAAAGAGACGCATCCGACAGAGGTCGATGCAGAATCAGAATCAGGGTGGTGGATTCAAGCGACCTGCGCCACCGTCTAGCTTTGCCAAGTCTGGCCGAGCAAAGACGGACATGACTCACGGAGGGTCAACGCAGCAGTCCAGTCATAGCAGAAGTTCAGTTCAGTGTTATAACTGTGGTGTTGCTGGGCACAAGAGCAATGAGTGTCAGAAGGAAAAGAGATCGTGCTTTGGGTGTGGACGTGATGGTCATCTGCAGAAGTTCTGCAAGCAGGGGAAGCAGAAGGGAGTAGAGTCGCAGCAAGGGTCAGTTCATCAGAGCAACCGACCTAGGTTCAAGCCTGTCGAGACTCCTAGCCCGTCAGTTCAGACGACTGCTCAGAACAGGGGAAAGGCCCCAACTATTTCTGGAAGTCAGGGCCAACGCTTGTACGAGATGCATGAAGCAGATGGACCCAACGCTCCGACTGCTCAAGATACTTTATACCTTCACTCTACTTCCGTATGCATTCTGTTTGATTCCGATGCTACGCATTCCTTTATTTCGAATAGCTGCGTTAGCAAGTTAGACTTAGTGTGCAATGATTCGTGCGACCCTTTCGTCGTTAGTCTTCCTAATGGAGAACGTTTGGTGGGAACCAAGCATCTTTCCGACTTTCCGATTACCATTCAGGGTAAGGAGTTTGAGGCAGATCTAATCGATATAGCCATGGCACCATACGACATCATTCTTGGTATGGATTGGTTGACGCGTCACAAGGCGGTGATCGACTTCAGTTCAAGAACAGTGACGGTGACATCTAAGGGCCAGTTCGTGTGCAAGTTCAAGGGCCGGAATGACGCTGATAACGGCAAGCTGATCAATGCGATGGCTGCGTTTAAGCTACTACGACAAGGTTGTGTCGGGTACCTCTGCTACTTGGATTCGCCCGCGAAAGATGGACCTGCGATTCTTGATATTCCAGTGGTCAGAGAGTTCTCGGATGTCTTTCCAGAGGAGGTTCCTGGATTACCTCTGAACCGTGATGTGGAGTTTTCCATTGATCTTGAGCATGGTACTGCGCCATTCTCTAAGGCACCGTATCGGATGGCTCCTGCAGAGATGCAAGAGTTGAAGAGTCAACTTGAAGATCTTCTCGACAAGGGTTATATCAGGCCGAGTGCATTGTCGTGGGGTGCTCCGGTTTTGTTTGTCAAAAAGAAGGACGGATGGTTTCGACTTTGCATCGACTATCGAGAGTTGAACAAAGTGACGATCAAGAACAAATACCCATTGCCGAGGATTGACGACATGTTGGACCAGTTGCAGGAAGCAAAGGTTTTCTCCAAGATCGACCTGAGATCTGGATATCATCAACTCAGAATTCGTGAGCAGGACATTCCTAGAATTGCGTTTAGGACCAGATATGGTCATTACGAGTTTGTAGTGATGCCTTTTGGGCTTACAAATGCTCCAGCTGTCTTTATGGATCTGATGAATCGATGTTTTCACCAGTACTTGGACAAGTTCATAGTGGTCTTCATAGACGACATTCTGATCTACTCTCCGAGTGAAGAAGTCCATGAGGAACATCTGCGGATTGCTTTGTCAGTCCTTAGACAACATCAGCTTTATGCTAAACTGTCCAAGTGTGAATTCTGGTTGAAGGAGATGGCTTTCTTAGGCCACGTGATCAATGAGAATGGGGTTATGGTTGATCCCCAGAATATCGAAGCTGTGGTAAATTAGACACAGCCCTAGAACGTGAAGGAGGTGTGCAGCTTTCTTGGGCTTGCCGGGTATTACAGACGGTTTGTGGAGGGGTTTTTAAAGACCGCTCTACCTATGACCAATCTACTCCGCAAGGTTCACAAGAAGTTTGTCTGGAATGACAAGTGCGAGGCCAGTTTCCAGGAGTTGAAGCGACGACTGACCTCGGCACCCGTGTTAGCACTTCCAGAAGGGAATGACGATTATGTGGTCTATAGTGATGCTTCAAAGTGTGGTATTGGTTGTGTTTCGATGCAGAAGGGCAGAGTCATTGCTTATGCATCCAGGCAACTCAAGACGTACGAAGAAAACTATCTGACACATGATCTTGAGCTAGCAGCAGTTGTCTTTGCGCTGAAGATTTGGAGGCATTACCTCTACGGTATAAGATACCAAGTCTTCACTGACCACAAAAGTCTCAAGTATATATTTACTCAAAAGGAGCTGAATATGAGACAACGCCGCTGGCTAGAGTTGCTCAAGGACTACGACATCGAGTTGTTGTATCATCCGGGCAAGGCTAATGTGGTAGCTGATGCATTGAGCCGGAAGACAACGCACGAGAGGATAGTTGCTTTACTTACTGCTCAGACCAAGCTGAACCGAGAGTCGTGCGACATTGAAGTTCTGTATGATCAGCGTAGATGTTTCCTGAGTATGCTGGAAATTCAGGCTACACTGCTGGATCAGATCAAGGAAAAGCAAGTTGATGACGTCGTCTTGGTGAAGCTAAGAAGTGAAGTGATGGATGGGAAAGCTCCCAGTTTTGTGATTCAGGATGACGGATCACTTTGGTTTCAAGACGTAATCTATGTGTCAGATGCAGAAGGCCTTCGTCAGTTGGTGATGAGAGAAGCTCATTCATCTGCATATTTTGTGCATCCAGGCTCTAGCAAGATGTACAAGGATCTCAGGAAGAAGTTTTGGTGGCCAAACATGAAGTGGGACGTGGCAGACTTCGTGGCAAAGTGCTTGACTTGCCAGAAGGTCAAGATTGAACACCGTAGGCCAGGTGGCGAGTTGCTATCTCTCCCTGTGCCAGAATGGAAATGGGAAGACATTGCCATGGACTTCATCACGGGGCTGCCGAAGACTCGAAGTCAAAAAGATGCTATCTGGGTAATTGTGGATCGACTTACGAAGAGTGCTCATTTCCTAGCCATTAAGACCACTTGGGAAGCCCAGAAGTTAGCAGAGGTCTACCAGAAAGAGATTGTCCGTTTACATGGTATCCCTAAAACCATAGTATCGGATCGAGATGGCCGTTTCATGTCTAGGTTCTGGAAAGAACTTCATAAGGCTATGGGGACCGAGTTAAGGTTCAGCACAGCATTTCATCCTCAGACAGATGGCCAGTCTGAAAGGACCATCCAGACTCTGGAGGATATGCTCAGAGCTTGTGTACTCGATCGTCCGACTAGCTGGGAGGACAGCTTGAGTCTGATTGAGTTCACCTACAACAACAGCTGGCATGCTACGATCAAGATGGCTCCGTTCGAAGCTTTGTATGGTCGCCGATGCAGATCTCCGATTTGTTGGGACGATAACGCCGACAAGATTCTGCTTGGGCCAGAGTTAGTCGAGAGGACAGCTTTTGACATTGCCTTGATTCGACAAAGGATGTTGACCGCTCAGAGTCGAAAGAAGTCGTATGCAGACAAGAAGCGTAGAAATGTCGAGTTTGAGGTCGGTGACAAGGTGTTTGTCAAGGTGTCGCCCTCGAAGGGAGTTTTCAGGTTTGATAAGCGTGGGAAGCTTAACCCTCGCTACGTGGGACCATTCGAGATTCTGGATAGAGTGGGATCTCTAGCGTACCACTTGGCGTTGCCGCCATCGGCTCATCCAGTGCATAATGTATTCCACATCTCTTTGCTCAGAAAGTATGTGCCAGATGAGTCTCATGTGCTGAGTTATGAGGACATCGAGATTCAAGCTAATGGTACTTATGAGGAGATGCCCGTGCGCATTTTGGAGCGTCGTGAGAAGCAGATGCGTAGCAAGATCGTACCGTTGGTACGGATTCAGTGGTCCAAGTCTGGATCGGAGGAAGTTACTTGGGAAACGTGGGAAACTGAGTCAGATATGCTCAGGCGTTTTCCCGAGTTATTCTCGACCTAAGTTTCGGTGTCGAAACTTCTTTTAAGGGGGAGGAGATGTGATACCCCGTATTTTTGTAAGCTATTTATGGAGTTCCGGGATTTTTCCCGAGTACCCGTTATGTACGTCAGATTTAATTCAGAGAGTTTAAGACGTTCGGTAATGCTCTCTGTATCTGTAATATTTTTCTTAGTGAAATAAAATACAGACGACGTGCTTTGGATTTTAATACTCGTTCGCGTACGATAATTTTATCCCGGGTTAATATCATTTTCGTCTAAGAGCTGAGGAGGCGGCGAAGCCACAGGGGCGGCGACCGCCGCATTTATGGCGGCGCCCGCCGTCGCCAGGCTCGAGGACTGGCGTAGTCGTCTTCCTAGCTGGGCGCCAGGACTAGTGGCGGCGACCGCCGTGCAGTACGGTGCCTGCCGTAATTCGCCCGCCGTAGGCAATTTGTGAGGCGGCGACCCTTGTTCTCCGCGGCGCCCGCCGTCGTTGTCCGGAGGTCTTTGCCCGATGGTCGCCGACAAGCCTCTGACGCGCCGGAGTAGCTCTTCGTAGGGCCATCATTGTGTTTCCTGGCATTTGGCTATAAAAGGAGGTGTCTGGGAGGGGTTTTTGAGCTCAATCCACAACCCAAGCTCTCCCAAATTCTTGCCTCACCGGAGTTGTGCCTCGCCGGATTTCTGAAGCTTTCGCCGGAGGTCGTTTGATGGTGTTTCCAGAGTGCCTTTGTGAAGCTTTTGGTAGCCTTAGAGGTTAGAAACCAAAGCAAGTCGAAGGAGGCCGAGTCGCTCGTGTTTTGGGTGAGTTTTCTCGCCGCTTCTGTCGTCTGAGTTCTTCACGGCGACCGCCGGGTTCTTCACGGTGCCCGCCGTGATGAACTGCGGCGACCGCCGCTAAGAACGGCGACCGCCGCCAGTGTCCAGAATGCCTTTTTGGGCTTTTGGCTTTGGTGGTTATGGCGTCGTTCCTTTCGTTTTCTTTCATCATTTTTAGATTCATACTGTGGTTATGTCGGATCTAACTTAGGGTTCCTTTTATGGGTCGACTTGAAGGTCGTTGTGCTGTCGGAGCTATACCCGTGTCGAGCCCGGAATCCCGTCGTTGTCGTTAGGCTTGTTTCTATTCTACGGATTAAGGCAAGTGGCGGTTTGCTCTTGCTCATCGGTCCCATATTTACATTGATTATCAGTTATTTCAATTGATTAATTAATTTGGAACGATTATTACTGTGTTCTTCTGGAAGTGATTTATAAACTGTTTTGAAAATCATATAATAGGTTGTATATCTGTTAGAACAACGCTATTATCTGTGATCGTCTTTCGGGCCTTTATGTGGATTTATTCTGTAACTGTAATTATGTTGTATCTGTGTGGTTAGCACTGTTAGTTAGGAATGTACTCGGACTTCGTTCGGTCGTTTCTTTATAATCTAGTATCGGGGTGGCTCGTCTCCACCTGGTACTATTCTAAGATCATGATCGGTCTCTTTCACAAGTGTGTAGAGGCAGGACACTTAGCTGGTGTCACAAACCTTCCGGTGTGCGTCACTCTCGACGAAACATATACTAAGATGTGTCGTCCTGATGGTGGGGTACACATGTAAAAGTCTAATAACGTGATGTGTGTTTGAAGTATAAATCAGATAAGTGCTACTCGACGCACATAATTAATAAACCTTCGGCGAGTAGTGCAGCTAAGTTATAGTGCAGCTAGGAAAACTCGTCTCGACTTTGATCATAGTACGTTCTCTTTCCGATCTGGATTCGCTGTATGTGGTGAGGTTGGTCGTGAACCGAAGCATCTCAATCAGCTTTTAAATCATTGTTGTATGATTCTTTAAACTTTCCAGATTTGTCATAATTCCTTAAAGACTCACTTCCGTTGGAGTCTTCCTTTGAGTTGATTTCTGTAATGATTTAGTCTTCCAGAGTCTTCTCTTGTGCATACCTCTTGTTATTATTCCGTAGAAGTATGAAGGTTGATTATCGTTATCGGTTATCATTCGAGAAACGATAAGGCTAACCTAATACAACTACATCGAACCTTCTGCTTTGTACCCTTGCTAGTCTATTCAAGTAGACTAACCCACGAACTTTGTTCTCCGCATGTGGGCTGGTGTCATCCGTTCGATTCGGCACATCAGATAGAAAGTAGCTCAGAAGAATAGAAGGACTATGTAGTCGACGGTGGTTTTTGAATGTTTGAGTTATTTCGTTAATCAGGTTGAGATCTTTTGGGCAATGACTTTGGTTGTAATGTGTTTTGTAAGACTTCCGTTGTACCCTACTTTATAATACTTCCGCTGTATTTGGTTTAAACTCTGTGTTAGCCTATTCGGGATTGGGTTGTAATCCCGTAACTCTTGTTTCTTTGACAATGTTATGTTTTGGAATTGAATGCTTTGATCATTATGTATCATTTGTATTTCATAAATTGTATTTTAAATGGTAAAGGCTTGGGTGATCTCGGTAAGGAACACTGGGGTCACTGGCGGTAATACCTTTCCAAAAGGGTTAAATTTTGGGGGTGTTACACTCCATGTCTACTGAGGAGACGCTCCATAACTTGCAGAATTCGATGGAGCACATGGTTCAAGCAGTGAGAAGAGAGGAGGCCATGACATCGGCGCTATCTCACCCAGTAGTGCACCTGGAGGAGAATGCCTTTTCAATGGCCATACGAAATACTGAGGAGCCGCTTGTCGCCCCCTTAGCTGAAAGGGAATAACAAATTTGTGAGACGGGAGCAGAATACAACGAGATGCCTACGGAAGAAAACCCGAGACCGCGGGAAGTGTGCCACGACCGCGGTTTGCTTTTAAAGAAGTTGGGCCTTCCAGACGATATCTATGACCGCGAGGTGCTCCTTGAAGAAGATATGCCCTAGGAACTGGAGGAATTCAGCGACCACAAGGAGGAGAGCCGCGGCCGCGAGTGCATCACAGAGAAGGAGGAAGAAATCGGCGAACTTCCGCGACCGCGGCAAGAAATCTGCAACCGCGGAAAAAGCGCGAACGAAGAAGACAAGCAGGTCGAGAATTTTCCGCGACCGCGGAATGAAATCTGCGACCGCGGAACATGTGTTGAAGAAGGCGCCCAGGTCGAACAAATTCCGCAACCACGGATCCCAATCCGCACCCGCGGAAATGCTCCAGACGCGCCCCTTCGACCCAACAACCCCTATGACGACTACGTGCGCCCCTATTTCCCTCCGCTCGGATCAGAAAAGCCTCCCGCTCCCTTCCCTGAGGCTCTGAAGGACACCAGAAAGGTGGAGAACGACAAGGATCTATTTGACACCTCCAGTTACTGCGAGACAAACATTCATTTGCTCAAACTAGCAAACATCATCCCTCGCTGCAAGGAATTTTTAAAGGCGCTGCGCAAGATCAAGAAAAAGCAAAAGGGGAAGCACAAGAAGGAAGCTGGGATTCAACAGGCAAAATTCTCTACGCTGGATACAGGGCAGGATAAGCCAACATGCCTTGAGATGTTGGGTAGGCCATTTCTGAAGATGGCAAGTGCAATCATGGATGAAAAAATTGGTACACCCATCATGAAGTGCAAGGGAATGGAGGTAAAGCTCAACATAAAGCATACAAAGAGGCATCCCCCTGATATTGAGCCCAGGAGTTCAGTTGCTGTGAGCAACCCCAGTTGAGTGGAAGAGTAGAAGGTCGAGCCACGACGTTAACTAAGGCGTTGTCCGGGAGGCAACCCGAGGTATGCATTTCTTTTCTTATATTTTCTTTCCTTGTTTTTAGTTGCTCTTGTTTGTGTTTTGCTTTTGTTTTTGTTTTTGCATTTTAGACTAACCTGCAGGGAGGAGGCCCGGACCACATTGAAGAAGGTGTTTTCCACACCAATGTAAGCCCTCCTATTGCCCTGCACTCGTAAAAAAAATCCAAAAAAACCTTAAACGGATATAAAAAAAAACTTTACCGAAGGCCAGCTGTCCGAGTTCCCCATGGAGAGATGGTGCGCATCATGTTGTCTAGGAGGATACATTAATAGCCCCACACATTATTTGGCAACGATGATGGCCCTACGATTGACAGCTGAGGAGGAGGAACACCAGGGCACACACCACGATTACATCTGGGCCTATTTTTTGTGTTCGTTGAAGGCCATGCAACCCCGTTCCCTTGATTTACCACTTTTCACCAGAGTGATTCCTTTTGGTTGCATGGTAGGAGTTGATTGACTTGAAGGCTGTACAGCCCTGATTTCCTTGATGACCACTACACATTACAGTGGTTCCCTTTGGTTGTACGGTAGAGATGAGTTGAAGACGCCCCCGCAACACTAGAGACCTGGGCTTATATGGTTTTACCGCCAGCAACAACTTCCAAGTCCAAGCCAACTCGGCGACGTTTGTGAGTTATTTTATTTCCTTCATTGTGCTTTATTCTTTTTTGTCTTTCATTACATTGAGGACAATGCAATGTTTAAGCATGGGGGAGTGTTCTATACTTGCTATATCGTTGAGGATAAAAAAATAAAGAAAAAGCCAAAAATTTGAATAAAAGGCAAAAGAAAAATCCTGGGATAAGTCGAAAACCCGAGAAGGCGGCTTAGGCAATAAGCAGGTGGCTTGGACCAGCATTAGGCTGGGGTAATATGAGGTCAAGAGTGATGCGAGCATATGTGAGCACATCTATTGGAAAATGAAATGAGTGGCTTGGTGAAAACCCGAAAGGGCGCCTTGGCAAAATGAGTCAAAAGAAGAAGAGTGATTTTTATGAATCATCATTTTTCCTGGCGTGGTGACATAAGAAGAGGTGATATAAGGAGGATTCGGGTAGGTCACTCTGGGAGGTATAAGAAGATAGATGGGAGGCTAGGATTAGATTTTTATTCACTCTATGGTGTTCGGGATAAGCTTGGGGGAAGTACTCTGCTTTCGTTTTAGCTTGGTTGTGTGTAGTGTTGATTTGGTGTTATGTGTTGTGTTGTGCTGTGCATATTGTGTTGGTGCCTTGGAGTTTCATGTTAGGTGCAATTCTTAGAGGAGATGATTTTTCTGTGCTTCCTGAGACCTTGGGGATTTGATTGGAGGAGTAGGTTTCTTTTAGCTTACTCGAGGACGAGCAAGGTCTAAGCATGGGGGAGTTTGATCAGCATTATTTTGTAGTGCTTATCTAGGAGTTGTTACCGGTGTTTAGGGTACCATTTGTAGGGATTTAGAGCACAATTGTGGAGTATAGAGTTGGAGAGAAGAAGTGTGGATATGGTGGTTCGGATGAGCTAATTGAAGACATCCAAAAGACGAGGAGAAGACCACCTGAGGAGACGAAGAAGAATAGAAGAAGAGCCACACAAATGAGCAAGGAAGAAGGTCTGCCGCAAGCCACCGCAACCAAGGGCGAAGACACAAGCAGCCGCGGCGAAGGGTGAGACGCGGACCAACGAATGCCATTTCCGCGGGCGCGGATTCTCCACCGCGACCGCGGTGGAGAATATCTTATAGTTATATCCAATTTGGTTATATCTTAGGGTTATATCCTATAGTTATATACTATGGTTATATCTTATGGTTATATCCTATAGTTATATAATATGGTTATATCCTTTAGTTATATACTATGGTTATATTCTATAGTTATATATTATGGTTATATCTTATAGTTATATCCAATTTGGTTATATCTTATGGTTATATCCTATAGCTATATACTATGGTTATATTCTTTAGTTATATACTATGTTTATATCATATAGCTATATACTATGATTATATCTTATAGTTATATCCAATTTGGTTATATCTTATGGTTATATCCTGTAGCTATATAATATGGTTATATTATTTAGTTATATACTATGGTTATATCTTATAGTTATATCCAATTTGGTTATATTTTATGGTTATATCCTATAGTTATATACTATGGTTATATTTTTTAGTTATATACTATGATTATATCGTATAGCTATATACTATGATTATATCTTATAGTTATATCCAATTTGGTTATATCTTATGGTTATATCCTATAGCTATATACTATGGTTATATTATTTAGTTATATACTATGGTTATATCTTATAGTTATATCCAATTTGGTTATATCTTATGGTTATATCCTATAGTTATATACTATGGTTATATCCTTGTTATACCCCTCATTTTTAGCAAGGGCATTTTTGTAATTTTCCAAACAATCATACTGAAGTCGAATTAATTTTAGAGAAGTTCAGACATTCTGTTAAATGCTTGATCTCTGTAATAATTCCTTGAGTGGAATAAAATACATTCAACGTATTTTTGGGGTTTAGAATATTTGTTCGGATACGAATATATTTAATCCGGGGTTAAGACCCATACCCATAATTCTTCCCGGACGAAAGAGGGTGAAAGAGGCAGGATTTGGCCTCCACCGCGCTCGCGGTCATACTCACCGCACCCGCGGTCAGAAATGGCCTTCACCGCACCCCGCGGTGAGACCACCGCACCCGCGCCGTCATCATCACTTTTTTGTTTCGCCGAACTTCGGCCGTCGTGCGCCTGAGCTGCTTCGCCCCTGTCGGAGCTGAGGCGGTGAGGCAGTGGGGGAGCTGGTTGCTTGAGCTCCTTGCTTGGCTTATAAAAGGAGGGGACTTGGAGGAGGAAGCATCCCAATCTCCCTCTCTCAAATATCTCTCTCGTTCCATTGTCGCCGGATTTGCAAGCTTTCGCCGGAGTTGTCACCGGAGCTCTCATAGGAGGAGGAGGTGCTCTCAAGGTGGTGCTTGGGTGGTCCAAGGAATCCAGAAGTCGGAGCCACCATGAGTCGAACCCCCGTCGTCTTCCCCGGTGAGTTTTCGTCGTCGTCGTCTCGCCACTGTGGCTTGACCGCACCCGCGGTCAAGGCCGCCGCACCCGCGGTGTGCCTGGGCACTCGTGGTTGTGGCTTGGGCTTTGTGATCTCGATTGGGATTTCCGTTCTTTCGATTTCGTTCGTCTTTCCTTAGATTCGTATATTTTATTATCGAATCTAACTTAGGGTTCGTTATGGGTCATTTCGTAGGAATCCATAATCCGAGTCTGTCCTCGTTCCGGACCCGGAAAATCGTTGTCTTTGAGCTTCATTGAGCTTCGTCTAATCTAAGGCAAGTGGCGGTTTGCTCTTGCTTATCATTCCATATTTTCATTAATTATCAATTGTTTAATTGTTAATTAAATTGGGATGAACTATTGTTTTCGTTTGGGAACAGATTTGATAAATGATACGATTTAAAAAAGGAATATTATAATAGGTTGTATATACTGCTAGAAACAACGCTATTATATATATATATATGATTGAAATATAGATATTATAATAGGTTGTATATATTGCTAGAAACAACGCTATTATATCTGTTATTGCCTAGATGACATTGATTTGGACTATTGCGTGTTTTAACTGTTTAGTTAGCACGAGTATTCATAGGAACGCTATGTACCTTGCGAGGTTTAGTTGTTTCTTTATAACTGGTGCTATGTGGATTTTTCCCTAGTACTCTCTCTGGTCATGACCATGCCCTTACTCAGGGTTGGATTATCCCTTGTGAGGAGATATCCCTTTTACATCTCTTGTGAGGAGATATTATCTCTTGTGAGGAGATATTATAAAAGCTTATAACATAAATGTACATTTTGGAATTAAATAAGATAAGTGCGATTAGGCACATAATTAATGAACCTTGGGCGAGAAGTACAACGTGGAAACTCGTCTGGGCTTCGATTAGAGTAAGTCCACCTTCCGAATCTGAATTCACATTATGCGGTGAGGTTGGTCATGGACCCAAATAGTCAAGTCGCTTTTAAACGTTTGCGTGAAACTTTAATGTTCCCAAACACTTGTCATACTTCCGATAAGACTCAATTCGTTGGAGTCTTCTCTTCATATTGTTTTCGTAAGGCTCAATCTTTCAGAGTCTTCTCTTCAGTGCATATCTAAAATAAATAATCATTCCGTGAAAGTTCCGGGTTATATATCGTTCATTCGGTTATTATTCGAATGACAATGATAGTAAACGGTTACGATCACTAGAACCATCTGTTTTCACCCTTGCATAGTCTTTCATTAGACTAACCAACCGGGTTTTATTCCTTGCATGGTTGGCTGGTGTCATCCGTCCCATACGGCACATCAGTGGTTGGTTCCCGCAGACTTGAACTAACCAATTGAAGAAGAGACTTGCAGTTGCAGATTTAAGTGCCGGTCTTTCAAGGTCGTTAGACATTACTTTAATGTATATTTTTATAACCTAGTCATGTGATAGGTTTATTCTTAAAAGTCTTCCGCTGTGTAATTTATAAGTTTTCCGATGTATTAACTCTGTTATAAAAACACTTCTCTCGTTTGATGAGAGATCGTTTAATAAAAAGGATTGAGTTTCTTATCCAAATGTCTTCCGATGTTCAATCTTTCATTTAATATATACGTATTTGAGTTTAATTGTTCCGATTAAAGCCTAGGGTGACTTTGGACGGTAATGTCTGAGGTCACTGGCATGTGGCACTACCGACGTAAGTCGAGGGTGTTACAATCCTTTAGTTATATACTATGGTTATATCCTATAGTTATATATTATGGTTATATCGTATAGTTATATCCAATTTGGTTATATCTTATGGGTATATCCTATAATTATATACTATGGTTATATTGTATAGTTATATCCAATTTGGTTATATCATATCGTTATATCCTATAGTTATATACTTTGGTTATATCCTATATTATATTCTATAGTTATATACTATGGTTATATCATATAGTTATATACTATGATTATATCTTAAGTTATATTTTATGGCTATATCATATATTATGTCTTATAGTTATATCCAATTTGGTTATATTCTAATAGTTATATACTATAGTTATATCATATATTATATCATTAAGTTATATACTATGGTTATATTATATAGTTATATACTATGATTATATAGTATAGTTATTTTCAATTTGGTTATATCCTTATAGTTATATCCAATTTAGTTATATCCTTATAGTTATATCTTTATAGTTATAAGATATAACCATAGTTATATGTGATTTTCGAGAATAATAATAACAAACAGTTAATATCAAACAAATTGGTGGAGAAATGTACATGAATAAAAGTATATTGAAACCTCATGATACAAATAAATTTATTGTCATGTAACCTTGATTACTTGATAGCGTCTATTCTAGAGTCAAATGCATATTTAAAAAAATATGTTATTCACTTTGTTACTTTCAGAAGAAAAAAAAATATGCGCCAGGATCTGGTGTACGAAGCCAAATTCCAAAAAATGCACCCAACTCCATATCTCAAATAATCATATTCTATCTCTACGCAGGTATCTTGCGTACGCAAGATACCTGCATAGAGAAATTTTCTCCTCTACGCAGAAATCTGGCGTACGCCAGATACCTGCGTAGAGAAATGTAGTGCGGAAGGGCGAAAATGGTAGTGTATATAGCGGAGGCGATATTTATTCCTAATCATCCGCAATTTTATATTAAAAATTGATTTTTAACTCTTTAAACTTTAAAAATACTGTAATTCAAGTTTAATTTTTCTCTATCCATAGACATTCACTTTGAGTATATTTGATAGATTTTAACTTTTTTGGTATTTTTTATATTATTAAGTCCAAATATACCATTTTGTTATCATTTATAGTAGTTTAAAATATAAATATATAATAATATACCATATTTTATCTCATTTTGGTATTAATTTTGACCAATTTTATATATAAATGTTGTTATGTAGAACATATTTGTAATTTGATGTAGTATAAAAAGATGTGTTTTGTGTTTCTTGAAGATTCATTGATTAAATGGTAGAAATAAGCATAAGATCCTTAGAGAGAGAGAGAAAAGTGAAAGAGTGTGGTATAACAATGTCACTTTTTCATTTCATCTCTCCTCCACATCATATAAAGATCTTATACCCAAATACCATTTTATCAATGAATTTTCGAACAATCCAAAAACTATTTTTATAAAATTAATAAAATACAATCAATACGAATGTCTATGAACAAAGAAAAATAGCTATAATATTATAATAACTTTTATTTAGCTTTTTATTTATTTAAAATATCCCAAAAAACATTTCCAATCCCTAAGGATACCACTTTTGGGATCCTTAAAAATACATATCCAAGCATCACAAAAGTGGAATGCTTGTGAATATTTGAATATAATTCATGCTTCGCTAAAAACAAGAGTTGTGCACCAGGTAGAAAAGCCCTAAAAAATAATGCACACGCTGACGTGCCTTTCCATGGGCTTGCCACCGTTGCCTCTTGTTGTGCATGTTTGTTGCCCATTTCATTTTTGTTTGGTGACGTGGCATGGCGTGGTTGTCCTTGTCGTTCTCCTCTATTGTGCCTCCACGTGTGTCGCTGCGTGTTTTCCGCCTTTTCATCTACTATATCAGAAATCGTAAGGCTTGAGGCTTTACAATTTGAGTATCTAGTTCTACATGCAAAATTTGATTTTAGCACTTGTGATTCTCTACCCCTTGATGCACGAATGAGTATCTAGTTCTACATGAGTCTTCCATATGGCTTCCTCCTTTTCATGGTCCTCTAGTAAAGTTTGCAAAGGAGGGTCCGAGATGGCATCAAGCCATGATGTAGCCATGAGGTTCAAGAGTCTAGGAACAATAGTTGGAGCTTGAAGAGGCTTTACTATGGACCACTCTGGAATGGTGACAAAAAGTCGATGACTTGAAGGTGTGGAGAAAATTGATGACGGATCCAAACATTCCTCCTCCTTTGTTGTAATCAAAATGACTATCTCCTTATGTGTGGAAGAAGACTTAGCTTGAGGTTTCTTGAACTTTTCCCATATTTTTTCAAAATCTTTTTCAGAACTTCAAATTATTCTTTTCTTATCGATTTGAGCTTTAGCTTTCAACACCTCTTCTTTACCCCTAGGATAAAACATGATGTTCTTGCTTGCATGGTTCAAGGTGTACCTCATAATTTTAGGGTGATACTTTGCACTTTCCGCTTGTGCCTAAGGTTTTCCCAAAATCAAACGAATGTCTCGGAGGGGCACGACATCACAAACGACAATGGCTTTGTACGCATGAAGTGAAAACGTTGCCACAACTTTCTTCGTCACTTCGACATCATTTCTTTCATCTATGAGACTCAACTTGTATGAAGTAGGATGTGGAAAAGTGTTCAACCCCAACTTTTCAAGCATGCTCTCTTCAACAACATTGCATGCCAACTCATGGTCGGTCACAATAATCAAAAGTTTTCCTTGAACAACGACCTTGGTGTTGAAAGACCATGTCACATGTTTTTGCTCCAAACAAGAGAGATTTTCCTTAACATTCATAGTGGCTGAAAGTCTTTCCTCTCTATCTTTCTCTCGCATTTTTTAAGCAATTGTTGTAACACGGCCATGCTAGCTAATTGGCTTATCTCCATCATCTTGGCTTGACTTGATTTCCTTGCCTCTTCCCTCTTGCATCAAGCACTAAGGCAAACAAGACAACGACCAGGAAAACACAAATATCTCACAACAAGGATATTAGAACCACAATGATAACTTCACAAACAACTCATAAGCCCAAAGGTAAATAATTGATACCAAATTTGAAATGCTATGCTCGAGCAATTAGGTTAAGGTGAGGCTTATGTGTTTGGGATGAAAAGAGATGCACCAAAGTCAACACAAATCATGCAACCTAGATCTAAGATATAACCAAGATATAGGTGACCATAGGTTAGACACGAGTGCACAATAAAAAATCATCTAAATATAAAAGATATCACAAAACGTTTAGGCCTTGCTCGACTTGTTTTTCTCGTTGAGTCCAAATTTTTCTAAGCTCGACTTCTTTTTCCTTTACTTTCGTCGAGTACAGATTTTTCTAAGATCAACTTCTCTTTCTTGTCGAGTCCTTCTTTTCAATTTTGGCCAACAAAGTTTGAATAAAAGACAACTTACGTTTACAAGAGCACTTAGGAAAATTTAGGGCACAAGACACAAACAAGCACACCTCCGTCTAAAACTATATAATAATAGACTTAAAGTTGCATGACATAATGTCAATTAAGGTGCAATTATGAAGGAAATTATGGTGGGTTTAGGTTATGGAAATCCGAGAAGTCACAAGAAACTTATGGAGACAATTTAATGAAGTGAGTTTTAACTAGTTGCATTAACTCTTGAGAATTAATTCTTTCCAGGTTTAGGAACTAGAAAGGTTGTATTAAACCAAGCTTTAATTGGTTAAGAACAAGGTCCAAAGTATGAAGCAAAAAGGCTAGAAAAATCGAGGCTAACAAAGCATGCAAACGAGCACAACAAACTGAAAAAGGATGCAAGCTTACACCTTTAGATTGAGGAACTTACCTTGAAGTTTGATCCGATGCCACTTGATGTAATTAACCTCAATATGATCAATATCAAGGTAGGTTCAGCTTTCGTAGTTCAGCTTTCGTATCGCTCGCCAAGTGGTTGGTTCGATCATGCTCCAAATTAGGGTTTCGATGGATTCGAGAGACTTGTTTTTGGGGAGGATCTTGGATCCAATATTTGGGGTTTATTTTTGGGTCTTACTATTCGGCGCATACCCAAAATTGCTTTTCAGCGCATAGGGTCGACACGTTACGGGAGGAGAGGGACGACACGTAACGCTCAAGGAGGATCAAGACGTCATGCGGGAGACGACTCCACACGTCACGCGGGAGACGACTCCACACGTAACGTGTGGAGCAACCCTGGCTTTAAAAGCCTTCGTCTCCCTTCTCCTCCATTCCGCCGCTGCAAACTACTTCTAAAAAACACAAATCTCTCTCGACACGTTACGAGAGGAGAGGTGTCGCCCCGTTACGAATCAATAAGTTTTGCGCGTTATGTTCCATCCCTTACAAATAATCAAGGTTAGTTACACTTACCTCTTGAAAAAAAATTATGAAGTTTTTGTATAGAAATTCTAGATCCACAATGTTTTAGTGTTTATGTGCTTGTATTTGTTGTTTTTTGTTAATTTAGAAGTAGTTTAGGGTATGAAATTGTAGAAATTTGTTAGATTTGTATGAAAGGGGTTTAGTGTATATGTTGATTTTTTGTGAATTGGTATGAATTTTGTAGTTAGATTAATATGAAATTGAGGTATGTTTATTTTGTATGAAGTAGTGTTTTAGGTAGATATATTAAATAAGTTTGAATTTTTAAGAAATGTTGAAAAATTTGGCATCGTCGGAATCTGAATTTCACCGCCGGAATTGTCGCCGTAGTCGCCGGTGAAATGTCGCCGGCGAATTGCCAGACAGACCACAGCACGTAACGTGCTGAAGCCTTCCACACGTTACGTGTTGATGGCCGCTGGGCGTAACGTGTGGTCATCCACCACGCGTTACGTGCTGCATATGTATGTTTAATGGATTTGAGACATTTGTATGAAATTTGCATATTTAGGATTTTTGATGGACTTGTATGAAAGGGTGTCTATGGATATGTTTAATAACTTTATCGGATTTGTATTTTCGCTTAGCAAAACTGATTTATTGTGGTAGATGGAGCCTGGTGAGAGAACGAGGCGTAGAACCAGACGAGACCTCGTCCGGGCTGCTTCGTATCGGACTGAGGGTGAGCTATCTCGTAGGGTTGCGGGTGTTGCACAAGATGCGGGAGGATACGGGCAGGCGAGCAATGCTGACCCCCCTGTGCTCCCGTTTGTGCCATCTTTTGTGGCGGGTGGCCCTGCAGATTCGGACCCGCAGTTGTACCCACAGTGCAACGTGAGCCCACTACATTGTTATTCTGATACGATCGATCAGAATAACTATTATGGCCCTGAATTGAGTCCGCCACCGCAACAGAGGCAGACCCAAAGCCCTTACCGTCATGAGAGCCCAGTTGCCCATCAGAGCCCTCACGTGTCCACGTCCTATCACAGCCCCTTATATTATAAAGGCGGCGCAAATGATGAGATGGGATACAATCTATGGGAGAGCTCGGGGCTCAACCCGAATGCACCAGTGAATATGGTAAGTATCCTTAATATATCAAAATATGATTGTATGATAAAAATGTAATTGCTTATCATTTGTTTAAAAACATGTAGGACGAAGACAGTCAGGCCTGGGCTCCAAGAGCTCAACCTGATGATGATGATGATGCGGACGAGGAGCAACAAGAAGGCACCTCTTCGCAGGCAAGACCACCCCGAATAAAAAAAAAGGGAGATGTGAACCGGAATTACAGGTCAGAGTCTATGGAGGTCCGGAGAATCCCGACCTCCATAAATAATAAAATGAGATCTTTAATATTAAACAACCAATATCATGTCTAGCTTGGTTAAACCCTAAATAACAAATATCATACCTTTCAAAACCCTAACCATCAAGCTACAAACTTTAAACAAGTTCAAAACAACAACAAAAAATAACTTTAGGGTTACATAATAGAAATTACCTCGTTCGAAAGTGGAATATTTTCCCCACTGTTGCTCCAATACTCGTTGTTGTTCGAATTGTCCATTTTTTTAACAAAAATTTAGAGTGCAAAACAAGAATTTGTGAGTGTTTCAAATGAGGGCTTAGGCTCGAAATGGGTCGTTAGCCGGGGAAGAAGACGGGTCATTATTACAGTTAGGTGGGGACAAGACGGTTAATTCAATGCGTTTTGCCACAGACTGTACCACACGTTACGTGTGAGCCCCATCCACACGTTACGTTTAGGATATCATGACACGTAACGTGTGAACTGATTCCACACGTTACGTGTGGTTCAAGGTTTAGGCGTATGAGGGTTTTTGTTAGGGCTTGGGGTAGGGTTAGGGCTTGGGGTAGGGTTAGGGTTTGGGGTTTAGGGTTTAGGGATATGGTATTGGGGTAGGGTTTAGGGTAATGTGGTTTAGGTTTAGGGTTTAGGGTTAGGGTTAAGGTTATGGTTAACTATTTATCTTTAATTAATAAGGGTGAATCGGGTATTTTAGTTACCTTGTTTGTGAGATTGAGGAGAGGAAATTTTAATTAGGATTTAGGGTTTAGGGTTTAAGGTGGTAAATGATTGTTGATAAGTTATTAATGCTAGTGGTTGAGTTCATTAATGCTAGTGGTTGAGGTCATTATATACTACAGTTATATACAGCTGTATATTAGTTGTCAAACACATTGTTTTTCACTATATAAGAGGCATTAGGGTTGTTTGTTCTTTACAACAAATCCAACATAAGTGACGCTTGATGATTCAATTGTGGGTAAGCTTCTTCTTCCAATTTCTTTTGATTTATTATCCCCAATTTTTTATATTAATGGATTCATGATATTTGTAGGAAACCAAGCACTACAACAAATAATGGCATCTTCATCCGAATCATCAACAAATCCACTATGCGCGTGTAATTTGAAAGCCATTGTCCGTACTTGGGATTTGCAGTGGAACTACGGAAGAAGGTATTGGGGATGCCCAAGACTGGGGTGTTTTTACAGGAAGTAGATTGATCCTATATACGAGGACAGGGCACACGCGATTATTCGACAACAATGGCAGGAAAAACAAGATCTTGTTAAGGAGAATCAAGATCTTGTTAAGAAAAATCAAAAACTTTTACAAGATGTGGATAAGATGCGTAGGTATAACCTCAAACTATATAATGATGTACATCGAATACTGCCTTGATGTCGTATCTTTTGTGTAATGTTGTTTACGTACTATCAACCTTTGTAGGGAGCAAGCAATTTTATCAAAGCAGAGATATGATATGCCGCAAACTTTTACCAGAGACTATCCTAATTTCTTCAAACGCAACTAGGCGATGTCATTTATTTTGTATTAGGGTTTCTAAGTTTATGAAGAACTTGTATTATTTCCTGTATTGTGAGCTAAATGTGGTTGTAGTCATCCAGCGTAATGAACAATTATATTTCGTCTTCTAGGTTGTATATTTTGGGGTATTTTTTTTATTAATTTTAGATAATCAAATAAATACTAAAAATATACAATAATATGATACAACATTCATACACAACATTATAATATATATAAAATAATCAATAATTCAACATTGAACCACAAATAAATTCTAAAAATATACAATAATATGCTATGCATAAATATACTAAATTATACTATAACTCAATATTATAATATCCTAAAAACACCACACGTTACGTGGGATACACACCCACACGTAACGTGTGGAGCTACACTACACGTAACGTGTGGTGTAGCTCCACACGTTACGTGTGAAACTTTGAAAGGGTCTGCTTTCACACGTAACGTGGGGAGACACTCCACACGTAACGTGTGGACCCTATGCGCTGAAAAGCAATTTTGGGTATGCGCCGAAAAGTAATCGTGTTATTTTTTATAGATTTTGAGGGGATAAGTGTAAAATGTACTTGTGGATATGACTCACCACTTGTGCCTTGAAAAAGAACAAATAATTTGAGATATGACTCACTCAAAAGGTTCGATCAAACGCTCGATATTACTCACGAGCAAACAACAAGAATTCTGAGAATTCTCTTGATCAAAACACTCAGTTTTGACTGGTTTTAGATGATATTCAACGTTCCTAAACAATGTCAAAAATAAGAGCTTAAAAAGAAAGACCAAACACAAGAAAATAGCCTATTTGTAATCTTGCACTAAATGACTGACAGTTTTGGAGACCCTTTGTATGGCTGGAGTTATGGACGTCTTCAAGGCTGAGGAACACCTTATTAAATGAATAAATTTCATGGTAGTTCCATGAAACAAATCACACTCGAATTGTGGAATAAGTGCCGGAGCCAAAGTTATGTGCGCTCGCCGAGCACGGCCCCACGATGGCGTGAAGGCAAATCACCAAGCCAAGTTGACTTTCCATGGGCGCACATGAGGCCAATAGACTTTGTTGGAGGTCATATTGAAGGTGCCTAGCTCGGGCTCGAGTGATTGAGCCAAATGGTAAGCTATCGCCGAGAGGGTTGAGCAAAACCCTAATTGGCGCGTGAGGCCATGGGCGCATGTAACAGGCTTGTTGGGAGCCGAGGGCGTGGACAAGGGAGTTGACGCAGACAAGGGTGAATCCTCATAATAGACCATAGGTGTGGTCACATCAGTGTGTTTACGTCAGGATTATGAAATTTTGTTGTTGTTTAGTTCGCTTTGTAATACCTCGTACTTGAGATTGGTTTATAAGGATTGATGTGCTACCCATGTCAATAAGAGCTCTTCCTTTTCATGGTTCAAGTGAGGACAAAGAACTCTGAAGTTAAGTGTGATAGGAAAGGAGTATTATTAGGAGGAGTGACTTCCTGAGAAGTCCCGGGGTTGACATTGCATGACACTTTTAAGGCCTCGGGCCGGACCTTATAAATGGTATTAGAGCCGACTCTAGGTTATGAGTGGGCTTGGTCCGGGGAACGATACTCGACCTAGAGGGAGTTTTTTGGGCGTTGACAAGGTCGTCAAGGGGTTTAATTGGAGGAGTTTGTAATACCATGTACTTAAGATTGGTTTATAAGGATTGATGTGCTATCCATGTCAACAAGAGCTCTTCCTTTTAATGTTTCACGTGAGGACACAATATTCTAAATTTAAGTTTGCTAGGACGGGAGTAGTACCGAGACGGATGACCTTCTAGAAAGTCTTTAGGTTGGTATTGGATGACACTTCTAAGATCTGGGTCGGGCCTTACACGTTTGGTCGTGTTGTGATTTGCTCTAAGGGGTTGAGTATTTTACATGATCGTCGAAACTGAACGTCGTTTTTACGGTTCGTTTACTACGAGTTTGGGGCCATTTGGCGTATTGTTGTTTCAATTCGATTTGCCGCGTTGTGATTGGCTCTAAAGGATTGTGCGTTTTACATGTTTGTCGAATTGCGCGTCTTGTTTTCGGTTTGTTTCTTACGGGTTAGCCATTTGGCGTATTGCTGGGATTGGACTTTTTTCGTTTTGTGTGGTAATGGGCCCTTTGGGTTTATGTCATAATATGAGAGTACCTATAAAGCCCAACGAGAAATATCATCACCGAAATGTACCCTGAACGTATAAACTATGGGCACCACAATGTAACAATATTTCAGTATTAATAAAACACCCATATTAAGTAACGGTAGACATCGGGCGTCATGTTGTATAAATTGGTCATTAAGAAACGGCGCTCGTCAACGAGGAGTAAACCACCATGTAACTTATAAATGCGTTGAACACATATTTACCGGTTCAGCTTCCATAGAGTTCCCATATAACTCTATTTATAGAATTCAATCATTTTCAGCCCTTTGATTCTAATCAATGGTTCATATTAACTCACTCTTACAAACTTAGAAGGAAACAACATCTTTGCTAATTAAAAGCAGAATATTATATATTCTTCTCCTCTCTCAAATTTTCCTTCAAGTAAATAGTTACGTTTCTTTTCAATTTTATTATAATCTAATGTAAAGAAATGAAATAATTCTTAAAAAATGGAATAATTATTCACTCCCCTCCTACTATAAACAAAACAATACAATTAAATATGTGAAGGCCTCCTCAATTTAACGATAAAATGAATTAGAAACTAATAGAGAAATTGTTTAATTTTTAGATTTGTGAAATATTTTAGAGATTAACGATCTCATGAGTATAGATATAAAATGAGTAAAATCATTACAATAAAATAGAGTAAACGATATAAACAATATAGATGGATCAACATGATGATAGGATGACAAATTAATAAATATTGTATATACCATAATAATTTTGATAATAAGCATTATAAATGAAGAGAGAAACGAACTTACTAATAAATCAGATGACTCTCTTCTAAATTTTAATCAACAAGAAAGAAGATAAGAAATTAAGCTTTAAAACTGGACATGAAAAGAAAAGTTCGTACCAATATAATGGATTGATGATCAAATATAAAAAATTGAATACAAACAGTGACTAGAAATTCCCCTAATGGAAGATTGAACGTAAAGCTAGTTTGATTGGAGGAAGGAGACAAATTATTTGTAATTTGTTGTTTCCATTTAGAAAATATATTCTTCTTTTTTTTGTCAAAATACATACTTGTGTTTAGTTTCAACAGAAAAATAAAAAAACAAGGTGAATAAGATATTGGAAGGAGAGAGAAGGATTTTATATCTTTGTTTTAATTAGTCACATATCTTGTTTCCTTTTAAGTTTGTGAGAGTGGAGTAACTTAGATCATTGATTAAAATCAAAGGTTAGAAATAACTCAACTCTATAGATAGAGTTATATGAGAATTCTATGAGAGCTGAACCGCATATTTACATGAAAGGTTCCCCTCATCGCATAATGTGGCACCACCAAATTAAAAGCCATCGCACATTTAAACAAAAAAGCCGATTTTTCTACTGCTGGAGTGGTCTATGCTAAATCAGCATACCATCCAATCGAGCCAGCCTACAATTTAAATCCATTATTAGCATGATAAAAAATATATGACATTAAATAGTAGTAAAACCGAGTATCTCTATACCAAATACAATTTGAACCCCATCTAACCAAGTTACCCATCTAACTACGCAAATTTAAACTGTGCAAATAAGCTTTCCTAAGGTAGACGACTGATACGCTCTACTTTGTGTGCGTGACTATGAGCTGTTACTAGGATATTAGGTACCATTTGTATGAGTTTAGGAGACAATTTATGAGAATGGAGTTGTAGAGAAGAAGTGGCTTAATGGAGGATTTTGGTGAAGTAATGAAGCATTAGGAGTATGAAGCCACCGAGTGAAGGTCGCGAGCGCGGAAGAGCAAATGGAGTCGCAGCAAAGAAAACCGCAGGCGCGGAAATATTTCCGCGGGCACGGATTGACAACAGAAGCAGGATGCGGAGAAGTGCCGAACCGCGGTCGCGGTTTTATAACCGCGGTCACGGGTCCTTTCTTGGCGCAGAGCGGAGATCGGATTTTCGTCCGAGATCTTTTATTTATTTTATTTCCTTTTAGAAGATCGTTATCGTTATCTTTAGAAATTAGGTTTTGCTAAGTCTTTATATTCTGCCTTTAGAACATCAGATTGGGGAGTTCGTTTTTCTCCTTCTTCTTTTTTTTCCATTTTCTTTGTTTTTATCTTTGTTTTGTTTTTGGCTAGACAATTGAAGCCTTGGTTTGAATTTGATTGTGAGATTATTCATTTACTCTATCTTTGAATGTTATTGATTCTCTTGTTCTTCATCCCATTGAGTTTTATTGATTTCTCTAGCCTGATCAACTAGTAGTTATTGATATTATTCATACTGCAGGATTAAGGTTTTGAATTCTATTGGTTTATCTAGTTCACCATTCTGTTGTGATTAGTATTATTAGTATTGGTTTCCTTAGCCTGACAAACTAGTTGAGATTGGTATTATCTATAGTGTTGGTTCCCCTAGTCTGGTCAACTTGTTGAGATTAATATTGTTCATTCCTAATTCAGAATAGCAACCACGATTTATAGGAACTAGCTGTGAATGTTTATTGTGAAGAGAATTGATTGCATGTCGAGTACTGGTTGTTAAGTATTGCATGAGCCTGTCTATTGCTGAGCTTATTGCTGCTGTTAAATTGAATCTTGATAGTTTCTTGATTGTTTAATAGTTAGGATTATCAGGACTGGTTGGATTGGTAATTAATTTAGAACAGGGATTAGGACATTCATGAGAATTGAGAACTATGGATAATCAATGATCGATCAACCAAAGTGAAGGTGGATGTCTGTCTAGCCAAGTTATTTATGTTTTATTTATCATTTTCTTAGTTAGATTCATAAAAACTCCCCCTTTGTCTTTGTTATCGATTGGTGAACGATTTGGCAAACATGATATATAGCTTGATTCTCTGTGGGATTCAACCCTTACTTACCAAAGCTACATTAGTTAGGTTTTTGAGGTTTACTTTATTAGGTACATGCGACAAAACGCTCATCAAATTTGGCATCGTTGCCGGGGAATTCAACTTTCTATTTCTTTGTTTGTTTGTTTGTTTGTTTATCAACTGTTGTGTGGACCTATCTTATGGTCCACACCCGTGCTACTGATTCTCCCACTTTAGATCTTGATTCAGAAATTGAGAGGACACTTTCCAAAAACCGCAGAGAAGTGTGTAAGCAACTCGAGATGGCTGACGCAGAACAGACTTTGAGGCAGTTGACGGCACCGAATCTAAGCAGTAGCCGCTTGCTGTGCAGTTTCCAGAGTTGGCTAATGGCGTGAATTTTGAGCTAAAATCTTGGTTGATTCATTTACTACCCCACTTCCATGGGATGAGTGGAGAGGACCCCAACAAGCATCTTTTTGAATTTCACGCTGTCTGCAGCAGCATGAAGCCGAGGAACATCACTGAGGACCAAATCAAGCTGAGGGCCTTTCCTTTCTCTCTGAAGGATGCGGCCAATGATTGGTTCTATTATTTGGCTCCAGGAAGCATAGATACATGGGCAAAGATGAAGAAACCCTTCCTGGAGAAGTACTTCCCTGCAACGAAACTCAATAGCTTGAAGAGGAATATTAGCAACATTGAACAACACGCTACTAAGACGTTGTACGAGTAATATGAGAGATTCAAGAGATTAATATCCAGCTGTCCATACCACAGTTATTCTGACCAAGACCTCGTTCTATATCTGTATGGTGGACTTCTTGATGATGAGCGCAGAATGGTGAACGCAGCCTGTGGTGGTAACATTCTCAACAAGATGCCGGCTGCAGCATTCGAGATATTCTTTGAGCTATCTGAGGGCTCAAGACAGTTTAGCAAGAGAGTGAGCTCTCAAGCAGTGAAGGCCGCAGATTCTCATCCATCATCTTCACTGCAATCTGACGTGAATGAGTTGAAGGAGATGATGAGGCGTTTCATGGTGAAAAGCAACCAGCAGCAAGTTAAGGCATGTGGCATCTGCTATGACACACTGCACCCTACTGATGCGTGTCTAACACTGCAAGAGCCTACCGCTGAAGTGAATGCTATAAGAGGTTTTGATCCATAGAGGCCAAGATATGACCCGTACTCCAATACTTACAATCCAGGGTGGAGAGATCACCCCAATCTGAGTTACGAGAATCAACAGGACCCTCCACAAGGCCGTGACAACCAAGAGTTCCATCTGAGGCCACAACAGTTTCTGCAGCGGCAACAGCAACTTCAGTAGCCTGGAGGTCCACAACAACAATTCTGAGCACCATATGATCCTAGGCCTCAGGGGCAGAGTCCGACTTCCTCAATGTCTACTGACGACATGATTAAATCTCTTGCTCAGAGCATGACCAACATAACTCAGACTGTGTCTACAATGCAGAATAATATGGTGCAATTTCAGCACGAGACCAAGTCTAGCATTCAAAACTTGGAGAATCAGGTGGGGCATGTCTCTCTGGCAGTGAGCAAACTGGAGGCTAAGGATGCGTGTAATCTCCCGTCACAAACGGAGCTGAATCCGAGAGAGAATGTGAGTGCCATTATGCTGAGGAGTGGAACGCAACTGGATGAATTGTCGGAAGCTGCAGACAAAGAACCGCGACCGCTTACAGAGGCGACACTGCAGAAAGACAAAATTTCGGAGGATGAACAACGTCAGAATCCGCGACCGCGGAAAATTTTCCGCGACCGCGGTTTGCTCCCTGATAGTCTAGATTTTCCAGACGCAGAACCGCGCCCGCGGTTTTGCTGTTGACGTCCAAGATGACTACGTTCGCCTGGATTTCCCTCCATTCAGTTCGTACAAGCCCGTTGCGCCATTCCCTGAGGCTTTGAAGGACACTAGAAGGCCGGAAAACGACAAGGAGATTTTCGAGACCTTCAGTAACTGTGAGGTAAACATTCCTTTGATAAAATTGATTAAAAGTGTTCCTCGTTATGCTAAATTTCTTAAGGCACTATGTATGATCAAGAGGAATCAGAAGTTGAAGGCAAAGAAAAAAGTTCAGGTTAGTGAGAATGTGTCCACTATGCTTCAGAAGCGAATTCCTAAGAAGTGTAGCGACCCTGACATGTTTAGCCTTCCTTGTACGATAGGTGACACCAAGTTCGATAGAGCCATGCTAGATTTGGGTGCATCTATTAATGTGTTACCTCTCTCGCTTTTTGAATCTTTGGGGCTTGGACCATTGCATGAAACTGGCACAATAATTCAATTAGCTGATATGTCTAATATGTATCCAAAGGGAGTAGTAAACGATGTTCTAGTAAAGGTGGATAATCTGATTTTTCCTGCTGACTTTTTTGTGATGGATATGGGACATGACAAGCATGCAGCCCCTGTGATATTGGGTAGGCCATTTCTGAAAATGGCAAACAAAAAAATTGATATGAGTAGTGGTTCACTCACTATGGAATTTGATGGGTTGAGGGTCGAATACAACATTGATGATGCAAAGAGACACCCTCCTAATTTTGATCCTAAGTGTTCGGTTGATGTGAGTAACCCAAGTTGATCTGAATAGCACTATGTCGAGCCACGACATTAACCAAGGCATTTCTCGGGAGGCAACCTGATGTGACCTTGCTATGAAGAAGGTCTCAAGTCCCGGATGAGATCGTGGTGAATCCGTAGTGGGGCGAAACAACTCCTTGAATAGGCGTCTGCGTTGATGGAGATGGCAAGACGACGGCGAGGCGGAAGCGATTGCGGAAGCGATTGCGGAAGCGATAGAAATTTGAGGGGTTGACCGTATGGGTGAAGGGGGCCACGACCAGTTTAGGGCTGGAAAAGGATGGAGATTTTGAAGCGGATTAGAAGAAGGGAGCAAGCTCGACCTAGATCTAGCGGAATTAATGGCAGAAACGCGAGGGAGCAAGCTCAACCAAGAGAATCAAGGAGGACGTTAATGGAGGCTCAATTGGAGTTTCTCTCAACAATAAGTCTGTAATATTAACGTGAAGAAGAAAGGGAACTATAAGCTAGGTTAAGTAAAAGGAAGACTCTTCCTTTTCCTTAACCAAAAAAGATTAAAAATAAAACAAATAAAATACTAAAAATACCCTAAGGAATTTCGGTCATTCTAAGTATAGAAATGACCTCCTAAACTCCCTAAAAATGCTGAAAATAATAATAAATAATATCCGGGGGAAATACTGATAAATGTCATAAATCAGAAATATCGATAACTAGGCGAATAGCGATCAATATCTCTAATCTGTAAGCTCCGGGATCTCTGCAGACTGTGTAGACGTCCCAACTGTCACTAAACTCAGAATGGATCCCTCATCTGTAGTTGGACGTCCCTGACCTGCTACGAGTCTGGTCACCAGTGATTAAGTCGCAGCTTGAATAGCTTTGGCTCGTGCTCTAGTAATGGGACCTGCGGACCTAAGACTCATAGCCTCCTCCTCGTCTGCAGCTGTCATGGTAGGCGAGGTCACATCATCCTCCCCCACTTGAGTGTGAAGCGTCCCCGCTTCACCCTCATCATACTCTGGCTCCACGTACGGTGATAGATCAGCAACATTGAAGGTTGGGTGAACACCATACTTGTCTGGGAGCTCTAGCTGGTAGGCGTTGTCATTGATGGCCTTGACAACACGGAATGGTCCATCACCCCTTTGGTCGAGCTTAGACTTGCGGTTGGAAGGAAAACGCTCCTTCCGCAAGTGAAGCCAAACCAAGTCGCCAGGAGCAAAGACAATCCTACGTCGTCCTTTGTTCTTCTGGGCCGCATACTGTGCTGCTCTGCGCTCCAGCTGGTTGCGCGTCCGAGTGTGCAGTTCCTTGATGTGAACGGCCAATCTGTCAGCTGTGGTGCTGTCTGTATCCTTCCGAGGATAGGGAGTCAAGTCCAGCGGCGTCAGCGGGTTCCGTCCATAGACAACTTCGAACGGGGTCAGTTTAGTCGCGCTGTGCCTGCACCTGTTATAAGAAAACTCCATAGTAGACAGTAAGTCCTCCCACCTGCGTGGGTTACTCTTCAGAACCGTCCGAAGGAGGGCTCCAAGAGTGCGGTTGGTCACCTCTGTCTGACCATCCGTCTGTGGGTGGTAGCTCGTAGAAAATAGGAGTTTAGTACCGAGCTTACCCCACAAGGTTCTCCAGAAATGGCCGACAAACTTGGTGTCCCGATCACTAACAATAGTGCGCGGAATACCATGCAGTCTCACGACATTGTCGAAGAACAAATTAGCAACGTCAGTGGCGTTACTAGTGTTCTTACAGGCAATGAAGTGTGCCATCTTAGAGAACCTGTCTACGACCACAAATATAGAATCTCTACCACGCCGAGACATAGGCAACCCAGTGATAAAATCCATGGATAGATCTTCCCACGGGCCAGCTGGAATCGGCAGAGGCGTGTAGAGACCATGCGGACTAGACCTGGCCTTAGCCTTATGGCATGTCACACAACTCTGACAATACTTCGTAACATTGTTGGCCATTTTAGGCCAGAAGAAGTGTTCGCGAAGTGCTGCCAGCGTCTTAGACACGCCAAAGTGACCACGACTATGTGCTTCCTCAATCAGCAAATTTCTGACAGAGGATGAAGGAACGCAAAGCTTCCCACCTTTGTACAGAAATCCGTCATCAAGGAAATACGTAGCATGTTCACGACCAGTGGATTTACATTGCTCATAGAATGTAGAAAAGAAAGGATCAACAGCATAAAGATCCTTGAACAATGCAAACCCAAATAACTGAGACTGAAGCTGATTAATGAGGACGTACCTGCGAGAAAGGGCATCGGCTACCACATTCTCCTTACCTTTCTTGTGAACAATGAGGTAGGGGAACGTCTCCATGAACTCAACCCAGCGAGCGTGGCGTCTGTTAAGAGTCGTCTGGCTGCGCAGATAACTAAGAGCTGCATGATCTGAGTGAATCACGAACTCTGCAGGCCACAGATAGTACTGCCACGTCTTCAGAACCCGAATCAGCGCGTACAACTCCTTGTCGTACGTCGGGTAGTTCAGCTGGGCACCTGCCAGCTTCTCTGAAAAATAGGCAATCGGCCTCTTTTCCTGCAGCAAGACACCTCCGATGCCGAAATCAGAAGCGTCGCATTCCACCTCGAACCGACGGGTGAAGTCAGGAAGCTGCAGCAGTGGCGCGTGGCACAAGGCATCCTTCAGGGCGGCAAAAGCAGCATCATGCCGTGGAAGCCAAGTGATAGACGCTGCCTTCTTGGTCAGCTCGTGTAATGGGGCGGCTATAGTGCTGAAATCACGAACAAACCGTCGATAAAAACCAGCCAAACCCAAAAACGAACGTACCTGAGTAGGAGTAGCTGGCGTCGGCCACTCCTGGATAGCGCGGATCTTTTCTGCATCCACCTGTAGGCCGTCCTTGCTGACGACGAAACCTAGGAAGTTTGTAGAAGGAGAACAAAATACACACTTGCCAAGATTGGCGTATAAGCTCTCTACTCTCAAACACTCTAAAACAAGGCGAAGATGCTCAGCATGGTCATCTAAAGTCCTAGAGTAAATAAGAATATCATCAAAATAGACAACGACAAACTTACCCAGAAAAGCTCTCAAGACATGGTTCATCAGCCTCATGAACGTAGAAGGAGCATTGGTCAGTCCAAATGGCATGACTAGCCACTCATACAGACCATACTTCGTCTTGAAAGCCGTCTTCCACTCGTCCCCCTCCTTCATGCGAATTTGATGATAGCCGCTCTTCAGATCAATCTTGCTGAAGAACTGCGCTCCATGCAGCTCGTCAAGCATGTCGTCGAGGCGAGGAATGGGATGTCTGTATTTGACGGTGATCTGGTTGATGGCACGGCAATCCACGCACATCCTCCAAGAACCGTCCTTCTTAGGCACCAATAGGACGGGAACAGCGCACGGGCTAAGAGACTCGCGCATATACCCCTTCTCCAACAGTTCCTGCACCTGCTTTTGCAACTCCTTTGTTTCCTCTGGAGAAGTTCGGTAGGCAGCTCGGTTGGGAAGAGTAGCTCCTGGTACAAAATCGATCTGGTGCTCAATGCCACGAAGTGGTGGAAGACCATCTGGCAACTCGTCCGGCATCACATCCTGAAACTCCTGCAAAATTGACAAAATACAAGAGGGAAGTGCGGACTCTGAAACAGGTAGGGCAGTAGGAAGAGCAATGAGTAGGAAACAGGGAGACTTGCCTTGGATGACGTTGGAAACCTTTCGGCGTCGCGCCAAGAGAAGGCGCTGCTCACAAGTGCCTTTCAGCGCAGAACTACCTTGTCCACCCTTCTGATGATGGACTCCAGAAGGTACCTGTTGACCATTACCACTACAGTGAGGAAATTTAAGACTAATGGGCTGGTCACTTACCTGTCCTGAGTTGCCTTGGGTACCCGAAGAAGATGCTGCAGGAAGTTGTAGGGAACTTGGCTGGAAGGCTGTAGGGGACTCTGGAGGGGGTTTTCCTGCGTCCTTTGTAGCCTGTATAGCCTTGTTCCTCTGTCTAATAGCATGGTCCTGTAAAATCTCATTCGGAGTCATAGGTAAGAGCGTCACGAGCTTGCCATGGTGAGTGAACATGTAACTGTTCAAAAACCCATCATGGAAGACGCGACGGTCAAATAGCCAAGGACGCCCTAACAGAATATGGGTGGCATCCATGGCGGTAACATCGCACAAAACAGTGTCTGTATATGGTCCTATGGAAAAAGTAACGGGACACTGTAAAGAAACATTGTTACCTGGTTGGTCTGAAATCCACTGCAGACCGTAGGGGTGAGGATATGGCTGCGTTTGAAGATTGAACTCGCGGACGACTCTCTCATTTATAATGTTGCAGCACGACCCGCCATCTATTATCAGACTCAGCGACGCATTCTTCATACGACACCGGGAATGAAACAGATTCTCCCTTTGGTCAAGCGGACCTCCTTCCTTGACGCTGAGGACGCGTCTGGTGACCAAGGCATAATGCATGACGTCTGTATCATGGTCACTCGGCCGGATCACCTCATCAGTCAGCTCGGCAGACTCCTCCGGGACGTTCTCCTCTTCATCCGAGAGGCTCTCGTAGTCTTCAGTTTTGGCGGAGTAGAGGACACGCTTCTGATTGGGGCAATCCTTCTGATAGTGTCCTCGTCCACCACATCTGTAACACTCTCGACCGCTGGAACGATCTGTACGGCCTGTCTCAGCAGAGGCCGATGGCTTTTGGCGCGCGGAAGAAGGGGGCGCCGGCCGCGGCGTCGTAGTAGACGCAATACCTGGACGATCCTGTCTAGGCACAGAACTAGAAGAAGAGTTAGTGCGATAAGAATTGACAGGGTTCGAGGTATACCTTGGTGAGGGAGAAGACGAAGACTGCCAAGGCTGTTGTCGACGTCGCTGCGCTTGAAGATAGAGCTTCTGCGCAGTATGTACTACGTTGTTGAGGTCTCGGATTGGCAGAACGTCAACCTGATCCCTGTACGGCTGTGACAAACCCGTGACAAAACGTGTACGTAGAGTATACGGAGTAACACTTACCCCGGCTTTGAAGTACATGTCTTCTAAGCGAGCAAAGAACTCCTGTGGCGTATCACGACCCTGAGTAGCAAGTGCAATGGCCGTCTTCATATCCTCTCGGTATGTTGTCGGCACGTACTTGCGCGTCATGAGGGCTACTAGCTGTTGCCACTCTGTCACAGGTGGCCACCCCATGCGTGCATGCTGTTGGACCAGTCGGTTCCACCAGGTGTGCGCTGCTCCTTGGAAATGCAAGGTGACGATCTCCACCTTCGCATGCTCCTCATATTGATAGTGTTGAAGAACATGGCAGGTACTCTGCAACCAATCTATGAAAGTAGAAGGATCATAAGTACCAAGGAAGGGTTCGATTTTCACCTTAATTTCTTGGCGATACGTAGCTGGGGGTGGGTATCGTTGTTGGGCTGCAGCGGGAGCATAGAAATTCTGTTGTGGAAGCCCCTGCCGCTGCTGTCCAACTGGTAGTTGTTGCCGTCGCCGCGCTCGTGGGGGACCGGCAACCCCCTGCTGCTGATATTGCTGTGGATGACCCTGTGCAGCGTAATAAGCAGCCTGATTCTGTGGCTGCTGTGGAGGAGGAACCCAACCTGTATGATGAAACTGCTGCTCTGGTGGGTCCTGTAGGGGTGGGTGATAACCTGCAGAAAACCCATAGGCCCCTTCTTCCTCATCCTCAAGATCAAATTCATGGAATCCTTCATCTGAATCTGACTCAACAGGAGAAACAGTACTCTGATGGTCAGCAAAAGAATGGACATTGAAGGTTTCAGAATTTACCTGATGTCGACTTGGATGAGCCGTGGGGTGTTTCCCTTGCTTGCTTGTGGAAGCATGTGGTTCTGTGCGTCTGCTCTGGCGTTTGACGGCACTGTCATCGACCGGTGCATCCTCCTCTGAAGATGACTCATCATCGTCCTGCTCGTCCTCGTCCTGAGAGTTGCGTTCAGGAATTGTCAACTGGGCTGATTTGGAGCGCACCTTCTTCTTCGACGCGCTACTCTCTTTCTGCGATCCTTTCCGCTGATGCTGCGTAGGAGGATCGGATATCAGAACGCCCTTGCCCTTTTTCTGCTTCTGGGCTAGGGTACTCTGGTCGTCACGGTTGTTCGGTGACGGAGACGGCATCACTCTACTGAGCAGATCACGCATGGCTGCAAAATTCGCTTCTGAACGTTCGTCGGAACGTTGCTGATTGGCCACCAATAGCTCAATGGCCGTAGCCAGTTGATCGACCCGACCCGTATCCTGTCCGTCATTGGAGTTCACCATTATCCTGAAAAGACAACAGACCCCAACAGAGCAAAGGAAAAACCAAAAACAAAGCAACAGAAACGAAAGAGAAGTCGAACTACCAAGATATCACAACTGAAAACAAAGCTGATATGGCCGTGAGGGCGGGAAGGCTAAGGATAATCACACAACAATCACAAATTGCAGCGATAACTCAGCAAACAAATTGTAGATATAAATTGCCGCAATATAAGCCTAGATATGCCAACAAGACTATAACAGCCAAGACAGTGAGAGAGAGGAGATGAGAATTGAATCAATAACGATAGGGTAACGATTACCTTATTTTGGCTTTGCGCACCCTATATCTCTTCACCGTTGCCACCTAAGTTCGGCTTTTCTCACAAAAAGCTCTTGCACTCTAATACCCCTACAGAAACCTCAACTGCTGTTGCCAGGATATAACGGAAGGCACAGAATTTAATCCGGCGTGAACCTAGGCGTCCCGGCTAAGCAGCTGCAAACTAACAAAAGCGGATAACTCACGCCAAAGTCAGAAGGATAACTGTAAAAAGTGAATGCAGAAACCGACACAAAAAGGAAAATAAAATAAAATAAAAGGACTCAGATCCCTGCAATCTAATACCCCTACAGTAACCTCAACTGTTGTCGCCCGGATATAACGGTAGGCACATAATTTAACCCGGCGTGAACCTAGGCGTCCCGGCTAAGCAGCTGTAAACTAACAAAAGTGGATAACTCACACCAAAGTCAGAAGGATTACTGTAAAAAGCGAAAGCAGAAATCGACACAAAAAGAGGGAAAAAAAAAATTAAAATAAACAATACCAAAGTTCTGCCGTAGGTGCAAATTTCGGACCCACGAAAAGAACCCGGATCTGGGAGCTCCGTGCTCGTTGCGCTGGGCGGGGGAAAAGAACCCGGTTTGTCAACATCCGGGATAGAAGACGCTGGCAGCTGGGCGCGCGCGCGCGGGCGCGGATGGCTGGCTGGGCGCGACGCTGACGCTCGTGATGGAGGCGCGGCGCTGTTGCTTGTGGGCGCCGAGGGCAAGGTGCCCTAAGAACTTGCCCAAATTACAATTTTTTTTTTGATTGCCTTGATTTTTTTTTTGATTGATAATTTTTTTTTGGCAATTCTTCAGATCTGGCTTTTTCTACAAGGAAAGATCTCAGCCTTTTTTTTTTTAATTAGAGAAATTGCAACAATAACTCAAGAACCCTAATCTTCAACGGCGAAAATTCTTCAACGAACTCCCTTGTGCAGATCGGACTCCAAAAAATTTATTCAAAAATATTCTAGACACCAACACACTCAATTGATTCAAGTTGGAAAGAAGAAGATCAAAGAAGACGCAGATTAATGGCAAAAAGGTCAAGTACATCAATTCAACCTATATACATGCAAATCTAGATCTATAATTCAATCACCAAATTACCAACACAAAGAGCAATTGTTGTGTGTAGGGGACAAGGTAAGATCACTAAAAATCAAGCAAACGATTTTTTTTGAAGCAGATTTACACCAAAAACGAGTTTTCAATGCAAATCTACAATGGTTTTTTTGATAAAATTAATTCGGCCTTCAAGAGGAATTTTTTTTGTTTTGAAATTTTCGACTTTAATAATATAGATCTGAATAAGAAAAAATCGGAATTATCAAGAAAAATGCAGGAAATTTTTTTTTTGAATTTTTTGACACGAAAATAAGGTTGTGATAAGCAAGGAATCGATTCGACTTACAGATTCGAAGGCTCTGATGCCAGTTGATGTGACCTTGCTATGAAGAAGGTCTCAAGTCCCGGATGAGATCGTGGTGAATCCGTAGTGGGGCGAAACAACTCCTTGAATAGGCGTCTGCGTTGATGGAGATTGCAAGACGACGGCGAGGCGGAAGCGATTGCGGAAGCGATAGAAATTTGAGGGGTTGACCGTATGGGTGAAGGGGGCCACGACCAGTTTAGGGCTGGAAAAGGATGGAGATTTTGAAGCGGATTAGAAGAAGGGAGCAAGCTCGACCTAGATCTAGCGGAATTAATGGCAGAAACGCGAGGGAGCAAGCTCAACCAAGAGAATCAAGGAGGACGTTAATGGAGGCTCAATTGGAGTTTCTCTCAACAATAAGTCTGTAATATTAACGTGAAGAATAAAGGGAACTACAAGCTAGGTTAAGTAAAAGGAAGACTCTTCCTTTTCCTTAACCAAAAAAGATTAAAAATAAAACAAATAAAATACTAAAAATACCCTAAGGAATTTCGGTCATTCTAAGTATAGAAATGACCTCCTAAACTCCCTAAAAATGCTGAAAATAATAATAAATAATATCCGGGGAAAATACTGATAAATGTCATAAATCAGAAATATCGATAACTAGGCGAATAACGATCAATATCTCTAATCTGTAAGCTCCGGGATCTCTGCAGACTGTGTAGACGTCCCAACTGTCACTAAACTCAGAATGGATCCCTCATCTGTAGTTGGACGTCCCTGACCTGCTACGAGTCTGGTCACCAGTGATTGAGTCGCAGCTTGAATAGCTTTGGCTCGTGCTCTAGTAATGGGACCTGCGGACCTAAGACTCATAGCCTCCTCCTCGTCTGCAACTGTCATGGTAGGCGAGGTCACATCACAACCCGAGGTATGTAATTCTTTTCTTGTCTTTTCAAGTTTTGATTATTGTTGTTTCGTTTTAGACTAAAACGCAGGTGGGAGTTCGAAGACGGAGTTGCCTCACAACAGATGCGAAACCGCGATCGCGGCCCAAAAACTGCGACCGCGGTTTGACCACTGTAAGTCCACTTCTTAAAAAAAACGAAAAAAAAACCACGGGCGCGGGTGAAAACCGCGATCGCGGCCCCGTTGCCCAGCTTTATTTCGCTGCTGAGATGATGAAACGCCATGCTTTAGCTGATGAGGAGGAGCAACAAGAGGATTTTGCAGATATGCCGGTTGATACTGCTTTCATTGATTATGCATTTTCTGCTGATAGACAACACAATGCAGCAGGCATTTCGAGTGATCCTACAGACCCCGGAAGACAATATGGGGAGTGAATAGCTGAGCTTGATGAGGACATGCAGATGCTCCGAGATCAGTCGTTGGTGCAGTGCTTTCACATCAAGTAGTGGGACACCTCTGCTTCACATAGATGGGAGGCATCTAGGGGACCGACAACCAATGAGCTTAATTTCATTGCCTCCCACCAATGCACCAGAGACTCTTATTTCCATGACTTTTCGCCGCCACGCCAACCACGACATCCGAGACGCAGACCACCTCGACATCGCTAGTGGGTATCTTTCTTTCCCCCCAGAGTTTCATTTTTCGTCTTTCATTACATTGAGGACAATGCAATATTTAGGCATGGGGGAGAGAGTTATACTTGCTGGTAGTCTGTACTACTGTTTTTCTTATATAAAAAAAGAAATAATAAGAAAATCCTGAAATAAGTCAAAAACTTGAAAAGGCGGCTTAGGCAATAAGCAGGTGGCCCGGACCAGCATTAGGCTGGGGTAAAAAAAGGTTAAAGAGCGATGTGAGGACTGGTGAGCTCATCTTTGAAAAATGAAATGCGTGGCTAGGTGAAAACCCGAAAGGACGCCTAGGCAAAATGAGTGAAAAGAAGAGGAGTGATTATTAGGATTCATTCATTCTGGCGTGGCGACATAAGTGGTAGAGTCATAAGGAGGATTCGGGTAGGTCACTTTGTGAGTTGTAAGAAGATAGACTGGAGCTAGGATTAGATGATCACATTCACTCTATGGTGTTCGGGTTAAGCTTGGGGGAAGTACTCTGCTTTCCTTGATCCTGGTGTGTTGTGTTGTTGCCCTAGAGATTCATGTGTAGGTACGGTTCTTAGTGGAGATTGTTTTGATGTGCTTCCTGAGACCTTGGGTATTTCATTAGAGGAGTAGGTTTCTATTAGCTTACTCGAGGACGAGCAAGATCTAAGCATGGGGGAATTTGATATGCTCTACTTTGTAGTGCGTAACTATGAGCTATTACTAGGACATTAGGTACCATTTGTGTGGGTTTAGGAGACAATTTATGAGAATGGAGTTGTAGAGAAGAAGTGGCTTAATGGAGGATTTTGGTGAAGCATTAGGAGTATGAAGCCACCGAGTGAAGGCCGCGAGCGCGGAAGAGCAGATGGAGTCGCAACAGAAAAAAACCGCGGGCGCAGAAATATTTCCGCGGGCGCGGATTGACAACAGAAGCAAGATGAGGAAAAGTGTCGAACCGCGGTTGCGGTTTTATAACCGCGGTCGCGGGTCCTTTCCTGGCGCAGAGCAGAGATCGGATTTTCGTCCGAGATCTTTTATTTATTTTATTTTATTTCCTTTTAGAAGATCGTTATCGTTATCTTTAGAAATTAGGTTTTGCTAAGTCTTTATATTATGCTTTTAGAACATCATATTGGGGAGTTCGTTTTTCTCCTTCTTCTTCTTTTCCCTTTTCTTTGTTTTTATCTTTGTTTTGTTTTTTGGCTAGACAATTGAAGCCTTGGTTTGAATTTGATTGTGAGATTATTCCTTTACTCTATCCTTGAATGTTATTGATTCTCTTGTTCTTCATCCCATTGAGTTTTATTGATTTCTCTAGCCTGATCAACTAGTAGTTATTGGTATTATTCATACTATATGATTAGGGTTTTGAATTCTATTGGTTTATCTATTCACCATTCTGTTGTGATTAGTATTATTAGTATTGGTTTCCCTAGCCTGACAAACTAGTTGAGATTGGTATTATCTATAGTGATGGTTCCCCTAGTCTGGTCAACTTGTTGAGATTAATATTGTTCATCCCTAATTCAGAGTAGCAATCACGGTTTACAGGAACTAGTTGTGAATGTTTATTGTGAAGAGAATTGATTGCATGTCGAGTATTGACTGGTTGTTAAGTATTGCATGAGCCTATTTATTCTTGAGCTTACTGTTGCTGTTAAATTGAATCTTAATAGTTTCTTGATTGTTTAATAGTTAGGATTATCAGGACTGGTTGGACTGATAATTAATTTAGAACAAGGATTAGGACATTCATTGATGATTGTCAACCACCCATCAACAAGGATTCAAGGCTTTGACCACCAAGACGCCGATGCATCAATGCCACGACACTCAAGCATCGACCATGCTTCGATTCCAAGGCATTTATGCGCGCGTCTATATCCAAGCCTCTAAGGCTTTTATCCCTTTCTATTTTGGTTATTTAGTTTCATAATTCTAGCATTGCCTTAAGTGAGTGTGAAGAGCCATTTGCATATGGGCTTTAACTCACTAAGGCCCATTAGAGTTTCATTTTGTTTAGTGGGCGTGTGGACCCATTTGCATATGGGCTCCTAGTCCACCAAAACCCTAGAACTATATAAGCCATTCCTTGGTTTCCTTGTCATTTGGTTGAAGATTATAGAAGTTGACATTTCCCTTAGGTTGAGTATATCTCCCTAAGGCCTTCCACTTACTTCTATCAACCCAAACTCTCTCAAACACTCTTCTCTCTCAATCTCTCATCAAATCTCATACTCATCATTCGAACCACAAGAACACATTCGGTCTTTGCTCTTCACGGCCAAGGAACCCCCAAGGAGGGTCTCCTTGGGCTTGCCGGCGCCGCCACCTCCTTGGGCCCTCTCGTCCACACCTCAGTCCGGCACCCTCCCTCTCTCTCTTGGCCACCATTGAAAGACTCCCAAGCTTAGGAAGGAGAAGAAGGCTCCCCTTGGTCTAGATCTAGCTTCTAGAGGAACAAAGCCTCACCTTTGGAGGGTTGTTTCTCATCAATTGGTATCAAGAGCCAAAAGCCCAAGCTAAGTCATCTTCTTCCTTGAAAAATTTATTTTTTATGGTTCTTTTCCATAGCTAGCATGTTCTCCTTTGTTGCTTCCATGGTTTCTTTTGTTTTGCTCTTTGTCTTCCTTGCTAGCTAGAATTTTTTTTCTTGTTTCTTCTTGTTTTGTGTTGAGATTGCATGCTCAGTTTTTCTCTTGTTTCCATGTCTTTTTTAATGTTTTCCATGCTATTTTAGTGCTTAGCTTAGTTGCTTCTTGTTCCCCTCCCAAAAACAGCCCCAAAAACCCAAAAAAAAAACTTTCCGGCGACCGGACCACCACCTCCGAGGACCGGACCACCGCGGCTGCCGCCTTACTGCCACCACCACCACCCCTACAGCCTCCATATTGCTGCCATGGCCGAAATCCTGCCCTTGCTTGCTTGTGCTTGCTCCTTGTTTGAATTGTTGTCCTTGGTTGTACCTTGTCCTTGATTGTACTATTGTACTTTTGGGAGGAAGGCCATTCCCACCTTCTCCTTGTCCTTCTTGTCTCCTTAGCCTATTTTAGGTAAAAGCCAAATTGTATATCTAGATGATGGGTTAGTGGATGATGGGCAAGAAGATTCCTTAGTGGGTACACATAGGGCTAAAAATGAGGTGGCAAAGGCACGTCCCTTTTCTCCTTATTCCAAGCCTTGTCACACACTCCATTTGGTGACTTGCCACGTCTACACATAATAAAAAATCTGCATACCCTTGTTGCCCTTCCCTACACAAAACAAAAGTGTTGTGACCCCACTCCTTGAATTAAAACACATTCCCATTTCGGCCTTGCTTCCTTTGTATTAGAAAGAGCCAAGTTTATTTCAAGAGGTCCACATAAAAGGCAAAGGACCCAATCAAAAAAAAAAAAAAATACAAAAAAAAACGAAAAGAAAAGAAGAGAAAACAAAGCAAAGGAAAGGTCACATCTCTTTTCTTCTTTCAGTTTGGGCCACAACCCTTGATGGGCTCTCTCACCCTCACTCGGTAACTTGGGCCACTAAGCCCTCCTCTTCATGTTCGTCTAGCCTTTGCCATTGTCCATTCGTGCCTTTGGGGCCCATTAGGTGGTCGTTTTACCCTCACCATTGGCCTTGTCTTCCTATGTTTCACTTTGGCCTTTCATCCACTTAGCCTAAGGAATACAAGTTGACTTGGTAATAACAGGTTTTTGTCGTTCTAAAAACTGCTATGCAAAATATCCAAACAAACCTTAAACCGTAGTCCTAGGTAAGTACGGGTCAAATCCATAGGGAGACGGATCTATCTTAATATGCCATTCGTATGTCAAACTAAAGTAACCAAAGGGGGGTTTTGTGAGTTTTAGTAATCTAAGCATGCAAAGGTAAAACAACTAAAGATGATGAATTCAGTAATGGGAAAAGCACTCAGTCAAACAACATCCACTATTCGTGTGACAAGTTGATCATAGATACTCATTCAAAATCTCATGCAATGGTGATTCCAATTCCTTTTCAAATATAACTAATAGCACAACCAGATACTATTAGCACTAACTAATTAAACAACCCTGAAACTATCAAGATTCAGTTTAACAGCAGCTTTATGGATATGAATATAGTTGGATACAATTCTAGCATAAAACAACCAGCTTTTATCCTAGAATCTAAATCAGTTCTCTTCTGCATAAGACTAGCACAACCAGATACTAGCACGATGCAGTTGCTACTCTGAAATAGATATGCTCAACCAGTAACAATCTAAATCTAGCAATAGACCAATAACGACAAACCCTAGTTGCGTCCAAATAGAGATTATCAATATCAATCATAAGCAACTTAAGCAAGAGAAATATAAAAACCATGCAATAGATTAAGAACGAGAATCTCACAACTGAATCAAAACGAAAGCTTCAGCGTCTGACTAAGCCAAGGAGGCTTAGTTCTTCATAGCAAATACGTAGAATGAAATTAGGGTTTTAGAGAGTTGATGATAGGCAAACAAGCCTTTCTCTACCCTTAAATACTAAAAACATTCAGTCAAAATTAACGTAAAAAGAAATTACTAAAATGTAATAAAATAATCCAATTAAAACATATAAGGAAAAAGTGACTCGGCGGCCTTCAGACATTCACGGTGGCCGATGCAACCTTCACGGCGGGCGCCGTCGCTGTTCTTCGGTTCAGCTCCTGCGATACTTTCGTAAAAACACCATAACTTTTGATTTCCAACTCGGATTGCGCTCATATTTTTAGGACTTGCAGTAGACTTCAAGATCTAACTCCTCGAATTGGAATCACTCCATTTGGACATCTGAGTAGAGAGAACGAACCGATTGAATTAAGCATACCGTTCTTCTATTCTTCATTGCACTCCCTTGGCGTCTACTACTGGTGGCTTCCTCCTCAGTGTCTCATATGATCTCCAAAACCGCTCAAACACCTCCAAAAACACCAACTTCGCCCCCAAACACCATGCATATGAATGTGTCTAAATCTACCCGAATGGCACCAATAAATCCTCTAATGACTCTTAGTTAAGCCCTACAAAATAGTGCTTATCAAACTCCCCCATGCTTAGACCTTTGCTCATCCATGAGTAAACTAATAGAGAGTCTACTCCTCCAATTCAGCATCCAAGGTCTCAGGAAGCATATCCTCCAACTAAGAGTCACCTAACCCATGCCAAGCTCCTGGCACCAATCTCATTTACAACACGTCAACAACTCAACAGCTTAAGGGGCAAGCAGAGTACTTCCCCCAAGCTAAACCCGGACATCCAATAGCGTGAGTAACCTCTAATCCTAGCCTCCATCTATTGCTCCTTATGTCTCCCAGAGTGACCTACCCGACAATCCTTCTTTGTCTCCTCTTCTTATGACGCCTCGCCAAGAATAATGAGAAATCCTAAAATCACTCTTCTTCTTTTCGCTCATTTTGCCAAGGCGCCTTTTCGGGTTTTCACCAAGCCACTCATTTCATTTTCCAATAGATGCTCACATAAACTCACGTCACTCTTGACCTCATATTACTCCAGCCTAATGCTGGTCCAAGCCACCTGCTTATTACCTAGGCCGCCCTTTCGGGTTTTCGACCTATCCCAGGATTTCAATGATAGCCTTTTTTCAAAAAAAAAATTGGCTTTTTCTCTTTATTCTTTTTTCTCCTCAACGACGTAGCAAGAATAGAACTCTCCCCCATGCTTAAACATTGCATTGTCCTCAATGTAATGAAAGACAAAAAAAAAAGCACAGGGGAAAGCAAAAAATAACTCACAACGTCGCCGAGCGGGCTTGGACACTTCCTTTGTTGCTGGCGGTCTTCACAATATGCCCAGGTCTCTAGTGTCGGGCGGGGGTCTGCATCTCAACTCTACCGTGCAACCATAGGGAACCACTGAAAGGTGTGGTGGTCATTAAGGAAATCAGGGCTGCACGGCCTTCCAGGAACACATGGTGGAGCCTAGATATGATCTTGATGGGGGCTCTAGTGTTCCTCCTCCTCAGCTGCCAATTGTAGGGCCATCATCGTTGTCAATTACAAAGTTGGGCTAATGTCTCCTCCTTGACAACATGATGCGCACCATCTCTCCATGGGAAACTCGGACAGCTGGCCTCCGGTGGAACTTTTTTTTTTTACCTGAGAAAGTACGGCGGTCGCCATAAGGGATGTGGCGGTCGCCGTAAGGGGTGCGGCGGTCGCCGTAATTACGGCGGGTGCCGTAAATAAACGGCGGTCGCCGTTCTCAAGTCGTGGCCAACTTTCTTGGCGAGGCATTTATGGCGGGCGCCGTAAGGTTGGCGGCGGGCGCCGTGAACTCCTGCTTCACTTTTTCGCGCTTCCTGCAGGTTAGTTCGACACTAACATCGGGTTGCCTCCCGAGAAGCGCCTTGTTTACTGTCCTTGGCTCGATATAGTGCTCAACCTCTTCAACTCGGGTTGCTCCTATCACTTGAACTCCTGAGGTCTATATTAGGGGGATGCCGCTTTGTGTGCTCCATGTTGAGCCTTTCCCCCATGCTTGTGCCCTTCATGATGGTTGGACCGCTGTTCATATCTATGAATGCACTTGACATCTTCAGAAATGACCTACCCAACATCTCAGGGCCTGCATGTTTGTTCTGCCCCGCATCCAGCATGTAAAAATTCGTCACCTGAATTAAGGCCTCCTTCTTGTGCTTCCCCTTTGGTTTCTTCTTTATATTGCACAGCGCCCTTAAAAACTCTGTGTAGCGAGGGATGCAATTTGCCAGTTCGATCAAGGGAATGGTTGCCTCGCAGATACTGAAGGTTTCATATAGCTCTTTGTCGTTCTTCAGCCTTCGAGTATCTTGTACTGCCTCAGGGAGGGGCGTGACGGGGTGCAGCGCAATGAGCGGGGAGGAGTTTAGACGCACATACTCATCATAGGCAGCCTCGATTGGGTCGGGGGCTGCCGGGGCATTTTCGAGAGGAACGAGCGTCACAGGATCGTTTTCGCGATCGCGACTCTCCTCCTCTTGGTCGCTGAATTCCTCCAGTCCCATAAAATACTCTTCTTCATAAAGCACAATGCGGTCCAAAATATCGTCTGGAATACCCATCTCCTCAGTGGGTGAACCGAGGTCGAGGTATACCTCCCGCGGTCTTGGGTTCTCTTCTGCTTGAGATGGAAGTTTACCAGAATCCTCCGCTTCAAGTTTACTCACCGCTTGAGACATCTGTCCCACTTGCCTTTCCAAGTTCTGAATGCTAGCTTGTGTAGTTTCTTGGAATTGCAATGAGCTTTTAGTCAGCTTGGCAATACTCTCATTGAGATTGACGTTGCTCTGCATCAGCATCTTCATCATATCTTCCATGGAAGGTGATGGGTTTGAGCTCTACCCTTGAGGTCTTAGCACAAACGGCTGCCTAGGTTGTTGAGGATTACCCTGTTGTTGCACTTGACCTTGATTCTGTTCTGGGTCTTTCCACCTGAAGTTGGGATGATCCCTCCAACCTGGATTGTATGTATTGGAGTAGGGATCATATTGCAGCTCCTGATAGGAGTGGGGAAATCTATCCATCTCTGTAACAAAATCAAAAAGGAAAAAACAAAAATCAATAGCACGGGTGTGGACCGTAAGATAGGTCCACACAAAAGTTGACACACAAATCGCACACAAAATAGATTATTGCCTCCCCGGCAACGGCGCCAATTTGATAACAGGTTTTTGTCGTTCTAAAAACTGCTATGCAAAATATCCAAACAAACCTTAAACCGTAGTCCTAGGTAAGTACGGGTCAAATCCACAGGGAGACGGATCTATCTTAATATGCAATTTGTATGTCAAACTAAAGTAACCAAAGTGGGGTTTTGTGAGTTTTAGTAATCTAAGCATGCAAAGGTAAAACAACTAAAGATGATGAATTCAGTAATGGGAAAAGCACTCAGTCAAACAACATCCACTATTCGTATGACAAGTTGATCATAGATACTCATTCAAAATCTCATGCAATGGTGATTCCAATTCCTTTTCAAATATAACTAATAGCACAACCAGATACTATTAGCACTAACTAATTAAACAACCCTGAAACTATCAAGATTCAGTTTAACAACAGATTTATGGATAGGAATATAGTTGGATACAATTCTAGCATAAAACAACCAGCTTTTATCCTAGAATCTAAATCAGTTCTCTTCTGCATAAGACTAGCACAACCAGATACTAGCACGATGCAGTTGCTACTCTGAAATAGATATGCTCAACCAGTAGCAATCTAAATCTAGCAATAGACCAATAACGACAAACCCTAGTTGCGTCCAAATAGAGATTATCAATATCAATCATAAGCAACTTAAGCAAGAGAAAGATAAAAACCATGCAATAGATTAAGAACGAGAATCTCACAACTGAATCAAAACGAAAGCTTCAGCGTCTGACTAAGCCAATGAGGCTTAGTTCTTCATAGCAAATACGTAGAATGAAATTAGGGTTTTAGAGAGTTGATGATAGGCAAACAAGCCTTTCTCTACCCTTAAATACTAAAAACATTCAGTCAAAATTAACGTAAAAAGAAATTACTAAAATGTAATAAAATAATCTAATTAAAACATATAAGGAAAAAGTGACTCGGCGGCCTTCAGACATTCACGGCGGCCGCTGCAACCTTCACGGCGGGCGCCGTAATTACGGCGGGCGCCATCGCTGTTCTTCGGTTCAGCTCATGCGATACTTTCGTAAAAACGCCATAACTTTTGATTCCCAACTCGGATTGTGCTCATATTTTTAGGACTTGCAGTAGACTTCAAGATCTAACTCCTCGAATTGGAATCACTCCATTTGGACATCTGAGTAGAGAGAACGAACCGATTGAATTAAGCATACCGTTCTTCTATTCTTCATTGCACTCCCTTGGCGTCTACTACTGGTGGCTTCCTTCTCAGTGTCTCATATGATCTCCAAAACTGCTCAAACACCTCCAAAAACACCAACTTCGCCCCCAAACACCATGCACATGAATGTGTCTAAATCTACCCGAATGGCACCAATAAATCCTCTAATGACTCTTAGTTAAGCCCTACAAAGTAGTGCTTATCACTTGGTTTGAAGGTGCATTGGTCACACTCCCAATTGGCAAGTTACATATCATACCTTTCCTTGACAACCCTTGCAGGAGCCATTGACTTGTCTTGCTTATGTCTTAGTCTCTTTTCTTTTGATTGCCCTTTGCTTGCCCTAGACCTCACTTGTCTTGTTGTGTAGACATCATTGTGTGTGTTGTTTGTTTGTTTGATATTCCCTTCTTGCATTTCCCTTGTTTGTTTTATTTGGTCTTGTGTTATGTCTTACCACTTTCCTTGGAACATTTGATTGGCGTTTTCCTTTGGTTTTCCTAGGTGACGAGGCCATGGACTATCCGATGGAAGATGAGTTCGATTATCTCCTTGAGAAAGCCGTTGGGTTTGAACAATACCACCGCCCTCGACCTCGAGCCTCCTATGGTGTCCCCGACCGCAGCTCCAAGCGCCCCTCAGCGCCTCATTCCGTGCCACCAAGAGGAGGATATGACCGAATGTCATCCGGTTACCGGCATGCTCGAGCTCGGCCCCAGTCGAACCTTTATGTGCCTAGCCAGCCCGAGGGCCATGGTGTAGGGGTGTCCTTCTACTCCTTCACCGGTTGCAACGACGGTGGTTTCGAGTTCTTGGCATGGGAGCGCCACACACGCTATGTCTTTGGCCGCTCGGATTATGATGTTCGCGAGGAGGTGCGCATCGCCACTTGGTACTTCACCGACTATGCCCGTACGTGGTGGACAAAGGTGCAAGAGTCCCTACGTCTCGGAGGCCTCCCACCCATCGACACTTGGGCCCAACTCGTCTACGTCATGGCTCACCACTATGCCCCGAGATCCACGCTAGCCAGCCCAAGTGCATGTGAACGCGCCTTCCCGATGCTCAACCACCACATCTTCGACCATGAAGCCCACGGAGAGGCTACTATTGACGTGGTTGCTCCTTGGAAAGAGGCCCAAAACAACGCTGCAATTGGCACGCCTCAACATGCCTTGGTCGCACCTCAGATCGTTTCGGTTGTGCCTTCTTGTTCCATGGCCGCGCCTCAGTTTGCCTTGGAAGAGCCTCCATGCGCCTTGGTCGCACCTCAAGTACCCTTGCATGCGCCTCAGCCTCCTTTGGACGTGTTTGACATTGACTCGGGCACGCCTCACATGGCCTCAGCCGCTCCTCACGACGCCTCATCCGCGTCGCGCCATGACACCTTGCATGAGCCTCATCGTGCCTTGTTCGAGCCCCAGCATGCCTTGGTCGTGCCTCAAAGCACCTCGGCTATGCCGTGCAGCGCCCCTGCTGCGCCTCAAGGATCCATGACCGTGTCGGGGGGTGCCTTGGTTGCGCCTCAGTGGGTGCCTCACCCTATCATCACTCGCAGCTCCATGAGCTCTTTGGCTACGCCTTGGGTGAATGCCACACCTCTTGTTCCTTCTTGCTTGCCATTCTCACTCCAAAAGGAGGTCCATGCTATGGATGATGAGCCTTACAAGCTTCCAAGGCCAGCTCTTAACCCCTACAACGGAGACGCTCCAATGTCCCCTATATTTAGGGAGGTACCTTCTTTTGTCTCTCCTTTTATGCCCTTGAGTGATACTTTGCATGCATGTCCATTTACACATTTGGATAGAGCTTTATTTATGAAGACACACTGTTTTGCATCTAGGACCACGCATTCTTGTTTGCATTATAGTTCCATGTCTCACTTCATGCCGGCAAAGTTTTACTTATTCCTTGATATTTCCTACATGCCTAAGTATGACAATTGTTTGACTTGTTGCATCATGAAGCATATACTTAGGCTTAGGAAGAGTGATGCCACTACTCTTGCACATGACCTTACACTTCCTATGGCATATACCTCTCATGTTATTGCATGTAGTGCCTTAGGCAATACAAAAGGCTTGAGTGTTATACCCTTGGATTTGGCATACTCATGTTTGCTTCATAGCTCCCCATCCTTGTTGCATGAGATGTATTCACTTCATTCCTTTCCTCTCCTAGTGACGTATGTTATGTGTTTTGCATATTCCATCCTCCGGCATACCTTTAGGACGCGTCATGTGTTGATTATGCGTACCCCATACCATGATAATGCCCTTATTATGCGTCTTTGCCATGTTGATTTTTGGGCCTATTATGGGGGTACGGGCTGCCATCTCTCCGCCTTGTCCTTGAGCATGCCTAGATCCTCCCCTAGGTTTTCTTTGCAAAAGGTTTGTCATGTTGTTTGGGGACCTTTGAGGATTATACCTAGAGCGCTTCCTTGGAACCCCTTACCCATGGAGTATCATGTTAATTATGGGCCCTTATGGAATGACCATACATCCCTTCCTAGGCACCTCATGCATAAGGTATTTCAAGTTGACACGGAGCCTTTGAGGATAACCCCGCACCTAGCCTCCTTAGGGACCCTTTCGGTAGGACCTCACCTTAGCTTGTCTCTTGGTTGGTGGCCCCGTGCTTGGGTGTTTGTCCCATTGATTTGTCCTAGGTATCGCCCTCCTGACCCTAGCATTCTTGTATTCTCTTATACCGGAACTTGGGTGGTTGTGTATCTCACTCTTGTAGTCGGGTGGCCAACTCTTAAGAAGCGGAGAGATTCTCTTTGGGTGCTACTAGTTCATCTCTCCCACATGGCCAACCCCCTAACATGTAGGATCTCACACATTGCCTTGAGGATGGCCACTATTTTCCTTTTCCACATATGGCCACCAGACCTAAGCCCTCCCATCACCTACCCCATTAGGGTTGCGCATGAACCGACCCCATCTCCCTTTTGGACCGTGCCTAGGGCCCTTCATAGCACCACCCCGGGGAGTAGGATATTCTCACATTTTGTTGTTGAGTTGCTTTGTTGTAGGACCATGTCGGCGGCCACCTTGCTTAGGGCCTTTTTGGCGTCCCCTTGGAGTACACATACCATGGCGTTGGGAGCTCTTCCAAGTCGTCTTATGGACGCCTACTTGCCTTATGTGCCCCTGGTCCCCAATGATCGAATTGAGGACAATTCTCCTTCAATAAGGGGAGAGTGATGAGTGTCAACCACCCATCAACAAGGATTCAAGGCCTTGACCACCAAGACGCCGACTCATCAATGCCACGACACTCAAGCATTGACCATGCTTCGATTCCAAGGCATTTATGCGTGCTTCTATATCCAAGCCTCTAAGGCTTTTATCCCTTTCTATTTTGGTTATTTAGTTTCATAATTCTAGCCTTGCCTTAAGTGAGTGTGAAGAGCCATTTGCATATGGGCTTTAACTCACTAAGTCCCATTAGAGTTTCCTTTTGTTTAGTGGGCGTGTGGACCCATTTGCATATGGGCTCCTAGTCCACCAAAACCCTAGAACTATATAAGCCATTCCTTGGCTTCCTTGTCATTTGGTTGAAGATTATAGAAGTGGACATTTCCCTTAGGTTGAGTATATCTCCCTAAGGCCTTCCACTTACTTCTATCAACCCAAACTCTCTCAAACACTCTTCTCTCTCAATCTCTCATCAAATCTCATACTCATCATTCGAACCACAAGAACACATTCGTACTTTGCTCTTCACGGCCAAGGAACCCCCAAGGAGGGTCTCCTTGGGCTTGCCGGCGCCGCCACCTCCTTGGGCCCTCTCGTCCATACCTCAGTCCGGCACCCTCCCTCTCTCTCTTGGCCACCATTGAAAGACTCCCAAGCTTAGGAAGGAGAAGAAGGCTCCCCTTGGTCTAAATCTAGCTTCTAGAGGAACAAAGCCTCACCTTTGGAGGGTTGTTTCTCATCATTCATGAGAATTGAGAACTAGGGATAATCAATGATTGATCAACCAAACTGAAGGTGGGTGTTTGTCTAGCCAAGCTATTTATGTTTTATTTATCATTTTCTTAGTTAGATTCATATAAGGGAGAATTGCAAAAACTACCAGATTTTAATAGGCCGTTTGCAAAAATATCAGGTTTTGAAAAGTATAGCAAAAATGCCATAAAGCTGCAAAAGTTGGTTTTCAGAAAAAACATAAATTCATATTTTCATTTACCTTTTCTTTTAGTGAAAATTATAATTTTAACAACCGTTAATTATACTTAATTGATTGATAACAGGTTTAGGCTTCTCCCCCTCATCCCCTCGGCTTCTCCCCGACGGCCTCCTCCAACGGCCTCGTCTACTGGCTCTCCGACCTACCCTTCTCCGACCTTCCACCTCCTCCTCCGCCACCGCCTCCCGCGGCTCCACCTCCTCCACCGACTCCTCCACCTCCTCCTTCTCCTCCGACCTGGCTCTCCTCGCCGCCGGTATCGACGCCACCTGCGACTCCTCTCGTCCCAGCTCCGTCGCCGAGGATGACTCCGGCGCCGGAGACCTCCTCACCAGGAAGCTCAATCCGAACAATAATTCGTCGATGATGAAATCGACCTCCAAAAACTACTTCTCACTCTTCAGATTATCGAACGTGTTCAAGAAGGATCCGAAATCGGCGGTCCGGGATCCTGAACAATCCGAATCTGGTCCGGTGAAGAGGACGAGCTCGTCGTCATCTTCGTCGGCAAAGGATATGTTCCGGAAGTACTTGAAGAAGGCGAAGCCGTTCTACGAGAAGCTCTTGCAGAAGCAGCAGAGAAGCGCGATAACGACGTCATCCAGGACTTCATCCTCCAATACGGCACCGTTTCGCTCCAAATCCTCGTCGATCAACAGATCTGCAACAGCCTCGGGGGTAGATCAGGAGATCACGGGTGCTTCCTGCTCGACACATTGATCGCCCGCCGTCCGGTCAGCCTGGACCTCGCCGGTCAGCCAGTGGCGGTGGATGCGGAGAGAATTTATGTCTCTGTTTCTGATTCTGGAGATGAATTTGTGAATTTTGCCTTATTGTTTGAAGAAGCAGCAAATGATGGTCAATCACTCAATCTCCTGCCCCACCAGAGTCAACGCCGTCAATTGAAAATCAAGAAGAAGAAGAAGAAGAAGACCCATATGAAATTCAACAAACAGTCATCGGAAAAGACTCCATCTTTGAACAAACAGAAGACAACAACAATCAACCGTCGCCATTGGAGAGCCAAGGAGGAGAACTCGAAGGAGTAGCAGAAACCCAGAGCAGCAGATCTGCAGAACAGAGCCCACTTGAAAGGAAGAGGGAAAGAAATACTCGAAATTGTGAATGTGAATTTGGTGAGAGTAATTAACTTTGGATTGCTGGAAATATTATAATCTTTGGCACAAATTCTGATGGAAAAGTTATTGGAGATTGGTAAGATTGGTTATGTTTATTTTTGTTGGTATTGTGTACCTTTTATGTGTGGGTTGTAATCATGGTTGTCCTTGCCAAGACATTTGGTTCGGTTTTAACTTGTTGAATTTGACATAGAAGGCTAACTTCATTTCAAGTCACATTTATACGAAAATATATATACATCACCACCGGGATAGAAAATGAAGCATTGTTGTCTCGCCTTCCAGTATGCAATGGATAGAATAGACCACTATCCTTCATCATAAACCAAGAAACAACCTGTGAGAATATGCCAAAATTAAATGGTGGATTATCACCATCTATCGTAAATTGAGTATCAAGAGCAGAGCCACTGATGTTGTGTCATTTAGTGTAGCCACTCATTTCCTGCAGATTGCTACTACAATACAAGGAGTGTGTAGTGCAGGTTGAATTATTGCTAGAACATGCTTGCCGCCAACAAGTATCAGTTCGCTCTATCACTAGCAAGTACCAGAAAGCACCAATAAGCTGCAAAATATGCATTCAGCAAGCCAAAATATTACACCAGGATCAAAGCACTTTGTCAATACTGAATGTTTGTTTCAAATTTAAAGTTAATATAACAGAGTAATGACCTGACAACGTACAAATATGGCCTGATAAAGTGAATATTGCTTTGAAATTTGAAATTGACTAACATTTGAAATTCTGTGATATAACAGAGCATTGACCAGACTTCGTATAAATGTGACCTGAATTCGTTTAAATATGGTCTGACAAAGTACATAATGCTCTGTTATGTAACAAAATTTACAAAAATGAAGTTTTAAATGTTAGTCGGTTTTAAATGTCAAAACAATATACATTTTATCAGACCACGTTTATACTGAGGCACTGAAGAGTGTACAAGAAATTCAAATGTTAGCCGATTTCGAATTTTAGAGTAATATTCAATTTATCATATTTTGAATTTAATGAATCGAAATGTGTTTTTTTATCAGACCACATTTATACTGAGGAATTGAAGAGTGTACAAGAGATGATTTCAAATGATTCAAAAGTCGGGTTTAAGTAACTTGAGCATGGAGAAGATGATGGTGTGGTCAGATTTTTAATTTAATGAATCGAAATGTGTTTTTTTTTTGTCGAACAAGGCTTGGTGGTGATGTACACATGGGTTGCTTTGATCTTGAATGAACACTGAAGTTGAACGCGGATCAATATGCCTCATTCGTGTCATACCTTGGTGGTGCAAAGCTGGTACTCTATAATGGTCCATAACTAATAAATGCAAATTTAAGTGTTTCAAATTTAAAGGTAAGTAATATAACAGAGCAATGACCTGACTACGTACAAATGTGACCTGACAAAGGAAATATTGCTCTGAAATTTAAAATTGGCTAACATTTGAAATTCTGTGATATAACAGAGCATTGACCTGACTTCGTATAAATGTGACCTGACTTCGTTTAAATGTGGCCTGTCAAAGTACATAATGCTCTGTTATGTAACAAAATTTACAAAAATGAAGTTTTAAATGTTAGTCGGTTTTAAATGTCAGAGCAATATACATTTTATCAGACCAATATTCAATTTTATCAGACCACGTTTATACTGAGGCACTGAAGAGTTTACAAGAAATTCAAATGTTAGCCGATTTCGAATTTCAGAGTAATATTCAATTTATCAGGCCACAGTTGTACGTTGTCAGGTCATTACTCTTTTATATTAACTTTTAATTTAAAACAAATGTTGGTTGGTTCCGTATTGAGAAACACTTAAATTTGAAACAAACGTTGGTTCTGTAATGAGACACAAGATCACCTACCTTGTCCAAGAAATCACATGTATCTTTATCTTTTATTTCCCTCTTCTTGGTGTATCATTGTTTGAACTTTGTAAAGATTTCACATTTAGTTTATTTGTATGAGTGATGGTTGGAAATTGATGGTCAATTTGATGCCTTAGTTGCTGCAGCTTGTCTCTTGCAATGCAGTAATTCTTAGACCTTAATTACCCTAGCTTGTACTTTGCTTTTGAATGAAAAATGAAGTTGAAAAGTAAAGTATGTAATTATACCTTCTCCATAATGGACCATTATGGAGAAGGTACAAGTTTGAAAATGTCAAAGAAGTCACCAAGATAGGAATGATTTTTTTTAAGTGAATTGAAATTATGCATTAGAACTGGAACATGTATTTTGTGTTGCTTATATCTCTCCCTTCCCTTTTGTCCTAATATTTTTAGTGATTATCAATTCAACGAGGATCACGACTAATAAATGCAAACTTAGGTATTTCTCATTACGAAACCAACTAATGTTCGTTTCAAATTTAAAGTTGATATAATAGAGTAATGACCTGACAACGTACAAATGTAGCCTGATAAAGTGGATATCGCTCTGAAAATTTGAAATTGACTAACATTTGAAATTTTGTGATATAACAGAGATTGACCTGAATTCGTATGAATGTATCCTGATAAAGTATAAATGTGGTCTGATAAAGTAAACTGTATGAGTTTTGCTTCTTAATTTGGAAAGCAAATACTATATTATAGTAAAGGTTACAGTTTGATGAGCTTAAAAAATGCAACTTAAAAAAATTCAAATGCTAGCCGATTTTAAATATCAGAGCAATATTCAGTTTATCAGGCCACATGTATACGTAGTCAGATTAATGCTCTGTTATATCACAAATTTCAAATGTTATCCGATTTTAAATGTCAGAGCAATATTCACTTTAGCAGGCCACATTTGTACGTAGTCAGGTCATTTTTTGTTATATTAACTTTAAATTTTAAACTAATTTTCCATGCCTCTTACAATAGTCATGTGTATATTTTTAAATTGAAAGAAATAATTTTATATTTAAAACCATATAATTTCACAGTTACATACACTGGACTATACGGAGGTGATTCGATGTCGTTTGGAGATGATTTCAAATGATTCAAGAGGTGGGTTTAAGTAACTTGAGCATGGCGAAGACAATGGTGTGGTCAGATTTTGAATTTAATGAATCGAAACGTGATTTACTTGGGGTCGAACAAGGCCTGGTGGTCATGTATATATGTTCGTATAAATGTGGCTTGAAATGAAATACACAAATGCGAGGTGCCCGTAGACTTCATCAGCAATCACCAAGATTCCCATCTTTGCAGTTTCAGCAATCTGAATTCACAGTTCCAATAAACTCAAGTACTCAACTCATCAGCAAAATGCAAGTAAAACTCATCTGAGAGAAACCGTGCAATCCATAAGAACAATTAAGATGTTTCAAATCACAGGACAGGATCGCATATAGAAACTCATATACAAAGATTGCAAATAATAAACACTGCAAAAAATGCAGACAACTTAACGTAAGAAAAGAAACAAAATTGAAAAGGTTACAACAAGAGAAATATTGTACTCACATTCATATAAGAGGAAGTTGACCAAGTCCAACTAATAAGGACCCTTCAAGAGAATTCAAACTCAAGTTTTTGTCTCCATAAACAGTTAAGAGTATTGATCAGCTTATTGGAAACTATGAAAAAGAGAGCTAATGGAAAAGCTGGTGGATAACAAGCAAGAACAAGAGGTATTTGTGTTACATAACATAGAGCTAATGGAAAAGCAGGCCACATTTGTACGAAGTCATACCACATTTATACGAAGTCAGGTCAATGCTCTGTTATATCACAAAATTTCAAATGTTAGCCAATTTTAAATTTCAGAGCAATATTCCCTTTGTCAGGCCACATTTGTACGTAGTCAGGTCATTACTCTGTTATTAGTTATGGACCATTATAGAGTACCAGCTTTGCACCACCAAGGTATGACACGAATGAGGCATAGTGATCCGCGTTCAGCTTCAGTGTTCATTCAAGATCAAAGCAACCCATGTGGACATCACCACCAAGCCTTGTTCGACCCAAAAAAAACATCTTTCAATTCATTAAATTCAAAATCTGACCACACCATCGTCTTCGTCATGCTCAAGTTACTTAAACCCGACTTTTGAATCATTTGAAATCATCTCCGAACGACATCGAATCACCTCCGTATCGGCCCACGTTGTGCATAGAAAATCGGTAACTATGGCACTTTGAAGCTATTTTTCAACGCCGGTGGAAGATCCTAGACTCTGCGACCTATCTTCGGAGAAACCTTGTAGCCTCACAAACCCAACAACACCGCCCTTGCCACATGGTGTTGTCGTTCGACCAGCCAAATAGCTACTTAAAAGATGGCTAAAGAGAGTTGTTATCGAGGTTTCTTGCTCTTAAGCAAGTCACATCTGAACTAGCTAGCACTTCCAGCTCCTCTTGCTCTTAACAAACTTCTGAAGTTCCTGCTTCATGTTCACGCACTCCCTCTTCATGTTCATTCACCGCGCTTCTCTGTTGCTGCTTCTGCGAGAGCTTCTCATAGAACGGCTTCACCTTCTTCAAGTACTTCTGGAACATCTCCTTCGTAGACGAAGACGACGACGAGCTCGTCCTCTTCACCGGACCAGATCCGGATTGTTTGGGATCCCAGACCGCCGATTTCGGATCCTTCTTGAACACGTTCGAGAATCTGGAGAGTGAGAAGTAGTTTTTGGAGGCCGATTTCGTCGTCGACGACTTATTGTTCGGATTGAGCTTCCTGGTGAGGAGGTCTCCAGCGCCGGAGTCATCCTCGGCGACGGAGCTGTGACGAAAGGAGTCGCAGGTGGCGTCGATACCGGCGGCGAGGAGAGCCAGGTCGGAGGCGAAGGAGGAGGTGAAGGAGGTGGAGGAGTCGGTGGAGGAGGTGGAGCCGGTGGAGTCGCAGGAGGCGGTGGCGGTGGCGGAGGAGGAGGTGGAAGAGGATGAGAGGAGGAGTGTACGAACCATGGAGATCCGAGGGGAGAGGTGGAGAGGGAAGAGCTGGCCTTTGTAGAAGAGCTCATCGGCGGGGCAGAGGGCGGCGTAGGATTTCCGGGGGGGAGACGGCGATGGTGAACTCGAAGTCCGACGAGGAAGAGGAGGAGAAAGAATGGGTGGGAGAAGACGAGGAAGGGTTTAGGATTTGGGATTGATTAGGTTTAATATTTGGGATTGATTAATAAGATTAAGATTTTTTTTACCTTTTCTTTTTAAAAGTTTTAATGATTTATCTGATTTTTCTATTTAAAAGAAAAGTTAAATTTTACCCTTAACAATAGCAAAAATATCACAATCCGTACAAAAATCTGATATCCTTGCAATACTTTTCAAAATATGGGTTTTTTGCAAGTTGGCTTTGAAATTCTGGTATTTTTGCTATTACGCCTTCATATAAACTCCCCCCTTTGTCTTTGTTATCGATTGATGAACGATTTGGCAAACATGATATATAGCTTGATTCTCTGTGGGATTCGACCTTTACTTACCAAAGCTACATTAGTTAGGTTTTTGAGGTTTACTTTGTTAAGTGTATGCGACAAAATACCTATGAACGACCATCCCATATGACCCATTAGAAGCCAACAAATTCATGACTAGAACACCCACCAAGAATAATAAAGCAAGAAAAAAAATGGAAAGTCACTCATCGGATGGATAGAAGATATATATTGAGATAATTAACTTTCTGGTCCTGTATGATGGATTCTTGAGTGAAGCGGTAGGTACTATTGCACAGTAAATGTATGTTGGATACAAAAATCGTGCATTCATGTAAAAAGCCCCCAGATTGTAATTAAATCCAAAAAGAACAACTCATGTACTAAAATTCGCGACGTCAACATATGTGAACACTGATAAAGCACAATGAAAGACATCCTCGTTGAAATGTTCCCTGAACGTATGAGCTATGGACACCACAACACAACAACTGTCGTCATACCAAAAAACCATTTGTAATAAGTAATGGCATGTATCAAGCGTCGTATTGCAAAATCTTATTTTTAACAGACAACACTTCTTAACGAGAAATAAACTAACATGCGATGTATGAGAAACCCTCCGCAGTGAACAAGGTTCATCTGATGCGGCGGTTATTCAATTTACGGATGACGGAGAGTACAGCGGTGATCAATCACTTGAACGAGTTCAACATGACGGTCGCACAACTGAGTTCAGTTGAGATTGATTTCGACGATGAGGTACAAGCCCTAATTCTGTTATCTTTTTTACCAGAGAGTTGGAGTGGGACAGTTACTGCTATTAGTGCTTCGGCGGGGAAGGAAAAGATCAAGTTTGATAAAGTCAGGGACCTGATTATCAGCGAAGAAATTCGCAGGAAGGTGTCAGGTACTGCTTCGGGATCAACCTTGAGTACGGGGAACAGGGGCAGATCAGATTCTAATAAGTTGAATCGTGGTAGATCGAAGTCAAGAGGGAAGGATAAACCCAAAGACAAGAGCAGGATCAAGTGTTGGAATTGTGATGAAAACGGTCATTACAAGAGTGAATGTAAGGCACCGTTAAAGGATAAATCAGCGAATTCAGCCACTGAAGATATTGCAGATGCGTTGATTCTGAGCGATTCAACCACAGGAACCACTGCTGATGCATCGATTCTGAGCGCGAGCAGCCTATTGGAGTCTTGGGTGTTAGACTCTGGAGCTTCGTTTCACTCATGCAGCAATGTTGATATATTGGAACGCTATACCTCTGGAGATTTTGGAAAAGTCTTTCTTGCTGATGATGAGGCTTTAAAAATCGTAGGGAAGGGTAATGTTCAGATCAAAGCACTGAATGGATTTGTGTTGCAGCTGCATGGAGTAAGGCATATTCCTGGTTTAAAAAGAAACATGCTTTCTATCGGACAGTTGGATGACGAGGGTTATGAAGTAACCTTCGGCTGCAATAGCTGGAAGATAACCAAAGGAGCTATGGTGGTAGCTCGAGGAAAGAAGGAGGGGACATTGTACATGACTAGCAACGTCCGTGATAACATTATTGTTGCAGGAGTAAACTGTGACGCAGATTTGTGGCACTGTCATCTTGGCCACATGAGTCAGAAAGGGATGAAGGTGCTATGCTCGAAGGGTTTGCTGTCAGGTCTCAAATCTGTTGAAATCGGATTGTGTGAGGACTGCGTGCTCGGGAAACAGAAAATGGTGAGTTTTTCGAAGGGAGGCAGAACCTTGAGGAAGCAGAAGTTGGAGTTGGTCCACAGCGACTTGTGGGGGCCAACACCTGTGACATCTCTAGGTGGAGCGTCATACTACATGACCTTCATTGACGACGGCACAAGAAAGGTATGGGTCTACTTTCTGAAGCAAAAGTCTGATGCCTTTGACTCTTTTAGAAAGTGGAAGGCCCTAGTAGAGACTGAGACAGGTCTTAAAGTGAAGTGTTTGAGATCTGATAATGGTGGGGAGTATGAGCTTCGTGAGTTCAAGGAGTTTTGCGCTGAGAATGGTATTCGCATGGAGAAAACCTTGAAAGGAACCCCTCCAGAGAACGGCGTAGCAGAACATATGAACAGGACCCTGAATGAACGTGCTAGAAGCATGAGGCTGAAGTGTGGACTTCCGAAGATGTTCTGGGCGAATGCAGTTAACACTGCTGCATTCCTGATTAACCGAGGGCCATCAACTCCCTTGGAGAATGGCATTCCAGAGGAGGCTTGGAGTGGCAAAGAGGTAAATCTGTCCTTTCTTCGGATATTTGGGTGCGTTTCATATGTTCATATTGCTCATGTTGAGAGAAGCAAGCTGGATGCCAAGTCTATCAAATGCACGTTTATTGGATATGGTGGTGATGATTTCGGATACCGGTTTTGGGATGAGCAGAACAGGAAGGTTATTCGCAGTCGAGCCGTTGTGTTCAATGAGCAGGTGATGTACAAGGATAGTCTGGGTGCATCAGAAACAGCTAGTTCTGGACCAGAGGTTGTGGAGTTAGACATCTCAAACTCGGGTGGGAGCAAGGTGGTTCGTAATGACCAGGAGGCTGTTGAGGAGGAGCCGAACACCCCAGTAATTCCGCTGCGGAGGTCCACCAGAGAACATGGATCGCCTGATAGATTTTCGCCTTCAAACTACTATCTGTTGTTGACTGATGGTGGTGAGCCAGAGTGTTATGCAGAGGCATCTCGTGGAGAACATGTGAGCAAGTGAAAGCTCACAATGGATGATGAGATGGATTCGTTGATGACCAACGGAACCTGAGAACTAGTTGAGCTTTCAGAGGGCAAGAAGGCATTGCATAACAAGTAGGTTTACAAAATAAAGGAAGAGGCGAATGGAAGCAAGCGTTACAAGGCAAGGCTGGTTGTGAAAGGATTTCAGCAGAAATACGGTATTGACTATACTGATGTTTTTACTCCTGTGGTGAAACTGACTATTCTGTTTATTGCTGAGTATGGTGGCTGCAGAGAACTTAGAGTTACAGCAGATGGATGTAAAAACGGCCTTTCTTCATGGGGACCTAGATGAAGACATCTACATGAAGCAACCTGAGGGCTACGTGTCAAAGGGTAACGCTGAGCTTGTGTGCAAGTTGAATAAGAGCTTGTATGGTCTGAAACAAGCTCTGAGGCAGTGGTATAAGAAGTTTGACGGATTCATGCATGACATTGAGTTCGTAAGGAGTGAAGATGATAAGCACTACTTTGTAGGGCTTAACTAAGAGTTATTAGAGGGTTTTATTGGTGCCATTCGGGTAGATTTAGACACATTCTTGTGCATGGCATTTGGGGGCGAAGTCTGGTGTTTTTGGAGGTGTTTGAGCTATTTTGGATATCATAGGAGACACTGAGGAAGGAAGCCACCAAAAGAAGATGCCAAGGAAGTGAAGACGAGAGGTTAGGAGGCGAAGCCAATGAGTGAAGGCCGAGCATTAACCGCGACCGCGGGCAAGGGTGCCGCGATCGCGGTTCCTCGGGCAAGTCGAGAGTTTTCCGCAGGCGCGGAGGAATGTGAAGAGCGCGGAGCCACAAGAGGCCGCGATCGCGGGTCGTCGACGCTGGAAGTTTTGACTTTTCCCGAGTCTATCTTTTCTAATTTCTTTTCTTATTTTTCCATTTTATTTCGTTTCTTTTCTTATTGGGCTAGGTCATTTGTTAGAGGCCCTATATATACTCTCTTTAGCATTAGGTTTAAGGGAGGAGTTTCCAAGTTCTAGTTTTGCAATTTCAATTCATCGTTGCCACTTTTCATACCTTTGGAGTTCATCATGTTTATGAGGAGCTAAGCCTCTTTTGCTTAGTCCGGTAATGGAAGCATAAGTTTATTCATCCGGTTGTGAGGTTTTGTTCCTATCTATCTTATTCTATTGAGTTATATCTTTTCTCTTGAGCAAATTCTTATTTGGATGTTTGTTGGTTTATCTAGATTGATCACCTAGGTTTATTGCTTTCATTCATATTGCTAATACCAGGAAACTGTTGGGCTAACGCTCTAGTTCGAGTAGCGAGCATAGATTCTTATCTGCCACTGTGGAATTTATCTATGTAGGGAATTGATTACATGTTAAATGCTTCTGGTTGAGGTGTTATGTGTATCCTGGTTAATTCTTATGTTCATTGCTGCCTTTGGGTTGAATCACTAGTGGTGCTAGGGTTATTCATTGGTAAGGGTTCTTAGGGATGATTTCCCTATTAATCTACACACGATCAGGACAGGAATAACCGAATAGGAAGATAGGGCATAATCAAGGAACAACCTTTGAATGACTTATGTGGACATTACTTGGCTAATTGTTTTCTCTCTTTGATATTTTCATCATATACTTTGCTGTGTTTGACTTAATTGTGACCAACCAACCTACAACTCCCCCTTCTTGTTACTATTGCATGCGAACAACACATAGATTAATCCCTTCCTCTCTGTGGATTCGACCCCTGCTTACCCTAACTACTTGTTTAGGTTTTGCTATGATTTTATTTGATTGATTAGGTGTTACGACTTAAGCCTTCTATCAAATTGGCGCCGTTGCCGGGGAGGCAAGCGTTGATTTTTCTATGTGTTTGTCTGTGTGTTGTGTTCCTTTGGTGTGGACCTATCTTATGGTCCACACCCGTGCTACTAATTCCCCTCTACTTGGTTTTAATTCAGAGATTGAGAGAACCCTTTCCCAGGGTCGCAGAATAAATCGTGCTTTGGTTTTTGATAATCATGCGTTCGAGATGGCTGACGCAGAGCAGACGTTAAGACAGTTGACCGCCCCTAACATGCAGCAGCAACCGCTGGCTGTGCAGTTCCTGAGTTGGGCGAGGGCGTAAATTTTGAGCTGAAGTCTGGGTTGATCCACTTACTCTCCCACTTCCATGGGATGAGTGGTGAAGACCCCAACAAGCATCTTGCTGAGTTCCATTCGGTGTGTAGCAGTATGAAGCCGAAGAACGTGACGGAGGACCAGATCAAGCTGAGGGCCTTTCCTTTTTCACTAAAGGATGCGGCCAATGACTGGTTCTACTATCTCACTCCAAGGAGCATTGACACTTGGGTCAAGATGAAGAAAGCCTTCCTGGAGAAGTACTTCCCAACTACCAAACTGAACAGCCTGAAGCGAATTATCAGCAACATCGAGCAACAGTCTGGTGAATCGCTCTATGAGTATTATGAGCGGTTCAAGAAGATGATATCCAGTTGCCCCTTCCACGGCTATTCTGAGCAGGACCTCGTACTTTATTTGTACGGTGGTCTTCTTGATGAAGAGAGAAGGATGGTGAACGCTGCTTGTGGGGGGAACATCCTCAACAAGACTCCTGTTGCAGCTTTTGAGATTTTTTTTGAGCTTTCTGAAGGGTCCAACAATTCAGTAAAAGGGCGGGCATCCAATCTGTGAGAGCTGCAGAATCTCAGCCCAATTCTACTCTTCTTGCTGAAATGGCTGAGATGAAGGAGATGTATGATGAGAGGTGGCTTGCAGCAAGTCAAATCATGTGGGTTATGCTATGAAATGACGCATCTAACTGATGTATGCCCCACCCTGCAAGAACCAACTGCTGAGGTGAACGCCATTGGCGGATATGGCCCTCAAAGGCCAAAATATGACTCGTACTCCAGCACCTACAATCCAGGGTGGAGAGATCACCCAAATCTGAGAAACGGGAACCAGCAGAACACTCATCAAGGGCATGAGACCTAGGATTTTCAGCAGTACCCCCAGCGGCAGTTTCAAGGAAGCCAAGCAGATCAAAGACCACAAGAACGGGGAGTTGCCCGCATCACCAATCTTGAGGATCAGGTCAACACACTGGCGCAGCATATGAATACTTTGGCGTAGACCGTGGGAACCATGCATCAAAACATGGTTCAGTTTCAACACGAGACCAAGTCCAGCATACAGAACCTAGAGAAGCAGGTGGGGCAGATCTCCCAGACAGTTAGCAAGCTTGAAGCTAGAGTGTCACGAGCACTCCCATCTCAAACTGAGATAAATCCTAGGCAAAACGTCTACTCCATGACGTCAAGGCCCAGATGGGAGCTTGAATAAGAAAAGATGGGAGCCAAGAAGTACGAGAACGAACCGCGACCGCGGGCAATTTGCCGCGATCGCGGGTCTGTTGAGCAAGAGAATGGGCAAGATGTGCCGATTAAGCGCGATCGCGGGCAGGATAGCCGCGACCGTGGGGCCCCAGTGCAAGAACCGCGATCGCAGGGTGAAAACCGCGATTAAATTTCGGAAAACGGGTCGTCTCCATTTACTTTCATGATGCGGTATGTCTACCCGGAGGGATATTTTTACATCCCAGTGTCATTCCCTGCAGCACTAGAAGATGATGAACCCATTGAGGGGCTGAAGGGAATGTTCGAGACATTCAGGAATTACAAGGTGACCCCCCAATTGAGCAAAATGATGCCTCGCTTTGCAAACTTCTTGAGGGAGCTATGCAAGCTCAAGAAGGAGCAAAAGGAACGGTCAAAGAAAAAGGTGAAAGTCAAGAAGGATGTCTCGGATATGATGCAAAAGAAGATCCCGAAAAAGTGTAAAGATCCCGGAATGTTTAGCGTACCCTGTAAGATTGGGGAAACCGAGTTCAGCGAGACATTGCTGGATTTGGGAGCCTCCATCAATGTCCTACCACTGTCCGTCTATAACACCCTCAATGTCGGACCACTAGAAAGCACGGAGTTTGTCATCCAACTGGCTGATAACTCTGTCATCATTCCAGAGGGCGTTGTGAAGGACGTTTTGGTGAGCGTCGACACCCTCGTCTTTCTTGCGGATTTCTTCGTCATGAACATAGGGAAGCGAGGAGGATGAGTAATGCTAGGGAGGCCTTTCATGAAGACCTCCAACACAAAGATCGACGTGGGCATAGGTACGGTAAGCATGGAGTTTAACCGGAGGAAGGTAGAGCACATGCTGGAGACCATTCTGGAGCATCCCCTAGACTCAAGAGTGAAGAGCGCGGTTGCAGGAGGCAACCCAGATTGAGAAGGATGAAGCGATATGTCATGCCATGACAATAACTAAGGCGTTGTCCGAGAGGCAACCCGATGTATGTATCTTTTCCTTTGTCTTTCTTTCTTCATTTTGCATTATTTTTTGGTGTGTTTTTGCTTTGTTTTTGTTTTTTTGTTTTTTTTCTGACTAACCTGCAGGGAAGAGACCCATGCTCATTGAAGAAGGTGTTTCCACACCAATGTAAGTCTCTCCTGTCCTTGCACTAGTCACCCCCGAAAAAACCTTAAACGGGGGCAAAAAAAAAAAACAATTTGTTGTTGTACGAGTACGAGTTGTCCCGCAATACCATGGAGAGGGGTGCGCATGTTGCCAACGGAGGAAGTTTTCGCTACACAAATTTTTGGCAACGATGGCGGCCCCACAGTCGACAGCTGCGAAGGAAGACCACTCATGGCCCACACCCCGTTCATATCTGGGCCCATTTTTGGTGGTATTTGAAGGCCGTGCAACCCCGTTATCACTGTTCAACCACTACTCACCAAGTGGTACCTTATGGTTGCACGGTAGAAGATGATGTTGGAATTGATGAGGCACCCGCCCAACACCAGAAACCTGGGCATTTATTAAGAAGACCGCCAGCAACAACGGAAGTGTCCATGCCGACTCAGCGACATTTGTGAGCTTATCCCTTCTTTTCCTTGTGCTTTATTCTTTTGTCTTTCATTACATTGAGGACAATGCAATGTTTAAGCATGGGGAAGGGTTTTATATTTCCTATGTCGCTGAGGAGAAAAAGAAAAATAGCCAAAAATTGAAAAAAGGCTAAAATTGAAATCCTAGGATAGGTCGAAAACCCGAAAGGGCCGCCTAGGTAATAAGCAGGTGGCTTGGACCAGCATTAGGCTGGGGTAAAAATTGGTCTAGAGTGATGTGAGTTATATTGTGAGCACATCTATAAAAAAAATATGAGTGGCTTGGTGAAAACCCGAAAGGGCGCCTTGGCAAAATGAGTGAAAAGAAGAAGAGTGAATTTTAGGAATCCTCATTTTGGCGTGGCGACATAAGAAGAGGTGATATAAGGAGGATTCGGGTAGGTCACTCTGGGAGGCATAAGGAGTCATAGATGGAGGCTAGGATTAGAGGTTACTCACACCATTGGATGTTCGGGTTACTCTGCTTGCCCCTTAAGCTTGTTGAGTTGTGGATGTGTTGTGAATGAGTTTGGTGCCAGGAGCTTGGCATGGGTTAGGTGACTCTTAGTTGGAGACATGCTTCCTGAGACCTTGGATGCTGCATTGGAGGAGTAGACTTTCTTTTAGTTTACTCGAGGACGAGCAAAGGTCTAAGCATGGGGGAGTTTGATAAGCACTACTTTGTAGGGCTTAACTAAGAGTTATTAGAGGGTTTTATTGGTGCCATTCAGATAGATTTAGACACATTCTTGTGTATGGCGTTTGGGGGCGAAGTCTGGTGTTTTTGGAGGTGTTTGAGCTATTTTGGATATCATAGGAGACACTGAGGAAGGAAGCCACCAAAAGAAGACGCCAAGGAAGTGAAGACGAGAGGTTAGGAGGCGAAGCCAAGGAGTGAAGGCCGAGCATTAACCGCGACCGCGGGCAAGGGTGCCGCGATCGCGGTTCCTCGGGCAAGTCGAGAGTTTTTCGCAGGCGCGGAGGAATGTGAAGAGCACGGAGCCATAAGAGGCCGCGATCGCGGGTCATCGACGCTGGAAGTTCTGACTTTTCCCGAGTCTATCTTTTCTAATTTCTTTTCTTATTTTTCCATTTTATTTCGTTTCTTTTCTTATTGGGCTAGGTCATTTGTTAGAGGCCCTATATATACTCTCTTTAGCATTAGGTTTAAGGGAGGAGTTTCCAAGTTCTAGTTTTGCAATTTCAATTCATCGTTGCCACTTTTCATACCTTTGGAGTTCATCATGTTTATGAGGAGCTAAGCCTTTTTTGCTTAGTCCGGTAATGGAAGCATAAGTTTATTCATCCGGTTGTGAGGTTTTGTTCCTATCTATCTTATCCTATTGAGTTATATCTTTTCTCTTGAGCAAATTATTATTTGGATGTTTGTTGGTTTATCTAGATTGATCACCTAGGTTTATTGTTTTCATTCATATTGCTAATACTAGGGAACTGTTGGGCTAACGCTCTAGTTCGAGTAGCGAGCATAGATTCTTATCTGCCACTGTGGAATTTATCTATGTAGGAAATTGATTACATGTTAAATGCTTCTGGTTGAGGTGTTATGTGTATCCTGGTTAATTCTTATGTTCATTGCTGCCTTTGGGTTGAATCACTAGTGGTGCTAGGGTTATTCATTGGTAAGGGTTCTTAGGGATGGTTTCCCTATTAATCTACACAAGATCAGGACAGGAATAATCGAATAGGAAGATAGGGCATAATCAAGGAACAACCTTTGAAGGACTTATGTGGACATTACTTGGCTAAGTGTTTTCTCTCTTTGATATTTTCATCTTATACTTTGCTGTGTTTGACTTAATTGTGACCAACCAACCTACAACTCCCCCCTCTTGTTACTATTGCATGCGAACAACACATAGATTAATCCCTTCCTCTCTGTGGATTCGACCCCTGCTTACCCTAACTACTTGTTTAGGTTTTGCTAGGATTTTATTTGATTAATTAGGTGTTACGACTTAAGACTGCTATCAGAAGTTGACCATTGTTGCTACTTCAAGAAGTTTGACAACGGCTACATCATATTGCTATTGTATATTGATGACATGCTGATAGCAGGCTTGAGTGCTCGAGAAGTGGACAAATTGAAGGAGCAGTTGTCTGAACGATTTGCTATGAAGGATCTTGGAGAGGCTAAGCAGATTCTGGGTATGCAGATTGATCGAGATAGGAAGGCTGGAAAGTTGTATCTATCACAAGCTGAGTACATCAAGAAGGTCTTGAAGAGATTCAGTATGCAAGATGCGAAGCCAGCCAAAGTTCCTTTAGGTAGCCATTTCAAGCTATCTAATAGGGACTCACCTAAGAGTGAAGAAGAGTGTGTCCAGATGCAGAGGACTCCATACGCTTCAGCAATTGGCAGTCTGATGTATACAATGGTGTGTACAAGGCCAGACATTGCACATGCAGTGGGAGTTGTTAGTCGCTTCATGGGGAATCCTGGGAAGGAGCATTGGGAAGCTGTGAAATGGATCCTTAGATACTTGAGAGGTACCACTAAGCAAGCCTTGTGCTTTGAAGGCAAGGAAGTCGTGCTAGTAGGGTATGTGGATGCAGATTTGGCATCAAGTGACCTCAACAAGAGAAGGAGTACAACCGGGTATGTCTTTACATTGGGTGGTACTGCAGTCTCTTAGGCTTCTAAGCTGTAGAAAGTTGTAGCCTTGTCTACTGTAGAAGATGAGTATGTTGCAGTGACTGAGGCTAGTAAGGAGATGGTATGGTTGTAGAATTTCTTGCGTGAGTTGGGAAAGGAGCAGGGGGACAATATTCTATACAGTGATAGTCAGAGTGCCATCCACTAGGCTAAGAATCCAGCATTTCACTCGAGGACTAAGCACATAGAGTTGAAGTATCACTACATACGGCATCTCTTGGAAAGAAAGGTTTTGCAGTTGATGAAGATTAGAGGAACTGAGAATCCTGCAGACATGTTGACTAAGGTTGTGACCTTAGAAAAGTTGAAGCTTTGCATGGCTTCAACTGGCCTTGGTAATTGAGTTGAAGGCCAGACACTACTACCGGATATGGGTTGATGTTGAGGACGATTATGATTGGAATCAGTCTCCAGGTGGGAGATTGTTAGGTTATGGAGCCTGATGGGCCTAATTAGGGTTTGTGTATTGGGCCTAACTAGGGTTTCATCCCTTTTGCCTATTTAAACCTAATTGTTCATTATAACCGTCATCACGAAAAAAAAAAAACCCTCGCTTAGTAGTGCCCCCAGACGTAGTCATATTCTGTGACGAACTGGATAAACAATTCGTGTGTTCTTTGTCTTGTTTTCTATTCGTTACTGCGTTCGAATCCTAACACGGATTAACAATCATCGTTCATCACCACAATTAAACATTGCGCAAACAAATGCACCACAACAAGTAATGATAAAATACGCCAATTTTGGGTACGTCTATACTCTATACATGTAGCATCAATTTGGGACATTTATTTTCTTGGTTTTAGTTACATAATGTATTACAATACTTTTGTGTGTGGACACATATCTGTTAGGATTCGAACGCGGTAACGAATAGAAAACAAAGCAAAGAACACAAGAATTGTTAACCCAGTTCGTCAAGAATTGACTACGTCTGGGGGCACTACCAAGCCAGGGTATTTCTCTCTCAATATTGTGATAACAATGACGACGACAACTTAAAGATTACAATTGATCAACTAGGGTTAAATAACAAACACGGATTAAACCTAATGGGCCCAAAAACTCAACACGCGAGAAACGGCCCAGCGCCCACCGCGGGGCGGCGGCTCCCACCGCGGGGCGGCGGATCCCACCGCAGGGCGGCGGATCCCACCGCGGGGCGGCGGATCCCACCGCGGGGCGGCGGATCCCACCGCGGGGCGGCGGATCCCACCGCGGGGCGGCGGATCCCACCGCGGGGCGGCGGATCCCACCGCGGGGCGGCGGATCCCACCGCGGGGCGGCGGATCCCACCGCGGGGCGGCGGATCCACCGCGGGGCGGCGGATCCCACCGCGGGGCGTCAGTCCCATCGCGATCCGGCGGCAATTCTCAGTTGCCATCCACTGCAAAACCGACACCCACCGCGGGGCGTCCAGTCCTACCGCGACCCGACGGCTCCTCCCAGTTGCCTTCTCTGCCTTTACGCGTACTTTCTTTACGCTTCAGGCTCCATAACCCAACAATCTCCCACCTGGAGACTGATCCAATCATAATCGTCCTCCTCATCAACCCATATCTGGTAGTAGTGCCAGGCCTTCAACTCAGTTACCAAGGCCAGTTGAAGCCATACAAAGCTTCAACTTCTCTAAGGTCACAACCTTAGTCAGCATGTCTGCAGGATTTTCAGTTCCTCGAATCTTCATCAACTGCAAGACCTTGCGAGTCTTTCGCGTCACAACCAGCCTTGCTTTGTAACTCTTCCTTCTATTCGCCTCCTCCTTGAATCTGTAAGCCCACTTGTTATGCAATGCCTTCTTGTCTGCTGGAAGCTCAACTAGTTCCCAGGTTCCGTTGGTCATCAACGAATCCATCTCATCATCCATGGCGAGCTTCCACTTGCTCACATGTTCTCCACGAGATGCCTCTGCATAACACTCTGGCTCACCACCATCAGTCAACAAAAGATAGTAGTTTGAAGGCGAAAATCTATCAGGCGATCCACGCTCTCTGGTGGACCTCCGCAGCGGAATCACTGGGGTGATCGGCTCCTCCTCAACAGCCTCCTGGTCGTTACGAACCACCTTGCTCCCACCCGAGTTTGAGATATCTAACTCCATAACCTCAGGTCCTGTACTAGCTGTTTCTGATGCATCCAGACTATCCTTGTACATCACCTGCTCATTGAACACGACGTCTCGACTGCGAATAATCTTTCTGTTCTGGTCATCCCAGAACCGATATCCGAAATCATCACCACCATATCCAATAAACGTGCACTTGACAGACTTTGCATCCAGCTTGCTTCTCTCAACACGATCAATATGAACATATGAAACGCATCCAAATATCCGAAGAAAGGACAGATTTACCTCTTTGCCACTCCAAGCCTCCTCTGGAATCCCATTCTCCAAGGGAGTAGATGGCCCTCGGTTGATCAAGAATGCAGCAGTATTGACTGCATCCGCCCAGAACATCTTCGGAAGTCCACACTTCAGCCTCATGCTCCTAGCACGTTCATTCAGGGTCCTATTCATACGTTCAGCGACGTCGTTCTCTTGAGGGGTTACTTTCAAGGTTTTCTCCATGCGAATTCCATTCTCAGCACAAAACTTCTTGAACTCACGAAGCTCATACTCCCCACCATTATCATATCTCAAACACTTCACTTTAATGCCTGTCTCAGTTTCTACTAGAGCCTTCCACTTTCTGAAAGAGTCAAATGCATCAGACTTTTGCTTAAGAAAATAGACACATACCTTTCTTATAGCATCGTCAATGAAGGTCATGTAGTATGACGCTCCACCCATAGATATCACAGGTGCTGGCCCCCATAAGTCGATGTGGATCAACTCTAACTTCTGCTTCTTCAAGGTTATGTCGCCCTTCGCAAAGCTTACCCTTTTCTGCTTCCCGAGCACACATTCTTCACACAATCCGATATCAACGGATTTGAGACCTGGCAGCAAACCCTTCGAGCATAGCACCTTCATCCCTTTCTGACTCATGTGGCCCAGACGACAGTGCCACAAATCTGCGTCACAGTTTACTCCTGCAACAGCAATGCTATCCCGGACGTTGTTTGTCATGTACAACGTTCCCTCCTTCTTTCCTCGAGCTACCACCATAGCTCCTTTGGTTATCTTCCAGCTATTGCAGCCGAAGGTTGCTTCATAACCCTCGTCATCCAACTGACCAATGGAAAGCAGGTTTCTTTTCAAACCAGGAATATGCCTTACTCCATGCAACTTTAACACAGATCCATTCGATGCCTTGATTCGCACATCACCTTTCCCCACGATTTTCAAAGCCTCATCATCAGCAAGATAGACTTTTCCGAAATCTCCAGAGGTGTAGCGATCCAATATATCAGCACTGCTGCATGAATGAAACGAAGCTCCAGAGTCTAACACCCAAGACTCCAATGGACTGCTCGCGCTCAGAATCGATGCATCTGCAGTGGTTCCTGTCGTTGAATCGCTCAGAGTCAACGCGTCTGCAATATCTTCACTGGCTGAATTCGCTGATTTATCTTTCAACGGTGCCTTACATTCACTCTTGTAATGACCGTTTTCATCACAATTCCAACACTTGATTCTGCTCTTGTCTTTGGGCTTATCCTTCCCTCTAGACTTCGATCTGCCACGATTCGACTTCTTAGAGTCTGACCTCCCCCTGCTACCCGTATTCAAAGCTGATCCAGAAGCAGTACCTAACGCCTTCCTGCGAATTTCTTCGCTGATAATCAGATCCCTGACTTCATCAAACTTGATATTTGCCTTCCCCGCCGAAGCACTAACAACAGTAACTGTCCCGCTCCAACTTTCTGGTAAAGAGGATAACAAAATTAGGGCTTGTACCTCATCGTCGAAATCAATCTCAACTGAACTCAGTTGTGCGATCGTCATGTTGAACTCGTTCAAGTGATTGGTGACCGATGTACTCTCCGTCATCCGCAGATTGAACAACCGCCGCATCAGGTGAACCTTGTTCACCGCAGAGGGTTTCTCATACATCGCGAAAAGAATTTCCAGCATACCCTTCGTCGTCTCTGCCTTGACCGTGTGATGCGCCACGTTCCTGGACAGCGATAGGCGGACCACGCTCATCGATTTCCTGTCCAGCAACTTCCACTCTTCGTCCTTCATGTCCTCCGATTTCTCACCCAGCGGCAAATACAGATCTTTACCGTACAGGTAATCCTCGATCTGCATCTTCCAGAAGCCGAAATCCGTTCCATCGAACTTCTCTACCGGTGGTTTTCCGCTTCCCATCGTCACCACCAGAACCAGCTCTGATACCAGTTGTTAGGATTCGAACGCGGTAACGAATAGAAAACAAAGCAAAGAACACAAGAATTGTTAACCCAGTTCGTCAAGAATTGACTACGTTTGGGGGCACTACCAAGCCAGGGTATTTCTCTCTCAATATTGTGATAACAATGACGACGATAACTTACAACGACTTGAAGATTACAATTGATCAACTAGGGTTATATAACAAACACGGATTAAACCTAATGGGCCCAAAAACTCAACACGCGAGAAACGGCCCAGCGCCCACCGCGGGGTGGCGGATCCCACCGCGGGGCGGCGGATCCCACCGCGGGGCGGCGGATCCCACCGCGGGGCAGCGGATCCCACCGCGGGGCGGCGGCAATTCTCAGTTGCCATCCACTGCAAAACCGACGCCCATCGCGGGGCATCCAGTCCTACCGCGACCCGACGGCTTCTCCCAATTGTCTTCTCTGCCTTTACGCGTACTTTTTTTACGCTTCAGGCTCCATAACCCAACAATATCCAGATCAGACACGGCTGCACCAGTCCGAGTTGCAATAAAATCTTCCTGATCAAACACAATCCATTTCAAACCAACTTACGTTCGAAGTTTTAGCATTAGCAAAAGACAGAAAACCGTATCATGTTGAAGTTGAATGTCTCTATATTAAAAACAACTTGTCTTAGTCTAACTTATCAACCGATTGAACTACTTTAGGAGGAATGCATAAAAGTACAATCGACGACAGCAAGAAAACAAACTCAAATCTATAGCACGGGAAAAGAAATGTACTACAATATTTTTTCAATCGCTGAACGAAATAATCATATTTTTGGAACCACAAAGATTACCCTTTTTTAGGTCTTATCACTTGATTTGATCTATCAGAATCGTTTTACGTTGAGATCAGAATACTATTAACCTAACAAAAATTAATCTCAAAATCTCTGAATAAAACGCTTAAAAAAACTTATTGATTAATTGAACATTGGTACAGAGATTAGTCTCTCAATCATCTTTTAGATTTAATTTTGATACCCTATCAAAAGTCTTCAGATCACTTATCTGCATCTAATTATACACCTTTTTCGAATTACAAAAAACACAGGATTATAATCCAAGAAATAAAGTAAATAACATTTGACATTAAACAAATTAGAACTCGTTTGATATCCATATCAAATATATGAGATATCGAATATAAATATCGATATAAATATCAAGATATAAATATGAGTGATATCAAAATATCGGATATGGTATTCATATCAAACATGGCCCTTCTTCCCTTGCAAAAATGTCACCGGTAAGGTGGTTGAAATGCTCCATCCCACTCTTAAACAATCCACCTTCTGTTTCTTCGATGATTTCGAGGGAAGCCTCCTCCTTCCTCTGCTAATACAATAAGCAAACATACACACTACTCCATCTCCATTTCTCATCTTCTCTCTCCTTCCAGCAATTCATCAATGGCGAACCTTCTCAGCCTCAACACCTCCATGCTCTCCTCCTCCCAACACCTCCGCCGCCCGGCGCTCCATCTCACCACTACCCGGACCCGGATCGATCCCCGAATCAGGGCGAAAGTCCGCGAGATCTTCATGCCGGCGTTGAGCTCCACCATGACGGAGGGAAAAATCATTTCTTGGATCAAATCGGAGGGCGAGAAGCTCTCCAAGGGAGACGCCGTCGTCGTCGTCGAGTCCGACAAGGCTGATATGGACGTCGAGACCTTCTACGACGGATTCCTCGCCAAGATCATGGTCGATGAGGGTTCCGTCGCCCCTGTCGGCTCCGCCATTGCTTACCTCGCCGAGTCCGAGGATGAGATTGCCGCCGCCGTCTCCCTAGCGGCTTCCTCTAGCAGTAATTCCGCTCCTCCCGCCGCCGCCGCCGCGATTGAGGCGGAGGCGCCTGCAATTGAGGAGGCTCCTGCTCCTGCTCCCCAGCCAGTAAAATTGGCAGCGGCGGCGGCGCTTTCGTCGCATCCGGCGTCGGAGGGGGGAAAGAGAGTGGTGGCTTCACCCTACGCGAAGAAGTTGGGGAAGGAATTGGGGGTGGATTTGAGGACTGTTGTGGGAACGGGGCCGAATGGGCGAATTGTGGCTAAGGATGTGGAGGCGGCGGCGGTATTAAATGGTGCTGCGGCGCCGGCGGTTGGTGTGGAGCTGGGAACGACGGTGCCCTTCACTACACTGCAGGATGCTGTGAGCTCGAGTATGGTGGAGAGTCTCAGTGTTCCGGCGTTTAGGGTTGGTTACACAATCACCACTGACGCCCTAATTGCCTTGTACAGAAAGGTAATATCTTGATCTTGATCCTAACAATGGCTGATTGGGATGTTGAATTCTCTGGTTTATTGCTTGGTGGTGTTTGATCTTTGGATTTGCAATGCTTAGGCTGATAATGTTACTTCTGTATTGTGCTGTGTTTAATGATGGTGGATTTGATTGGGAATTGCTCAGATTAAATCCAAGGGAGTGAATATGACTGCCCTTATAGCTAAGGCTACGGCATTGGCTCTGGCGAAGCATCCGGTTGTTAACTCGAGCTGTAGAGATGGGAAGAGCTTCACCTATAATAGTAAAATCAACATTGCGGTTGCAGTGGCTACAGAGGATGGCTTGCTCACACCCGTGCTCCATGACGCTGATAAGGTCTGATTTTGTGTGGGTTTGAACTGAAATTATAGCTTGTCTTGCTTATTCTTGGATATGATTATATGGAATTTGCTATATCTTTCTTCCTTTTCTTCTAGGTTGATATTTATACACTGTCAAGGAAGTGGAATGAGTTGGTTGAGAAGGCTCATGCGAAGCAATTGCAACCAAATGAGTGCAATACAGGTAATGGGGTGCCGTTTGGCATATTCAAAGCTTTAGTGCTTTTGTCTAATGTTAGAAATAGAACTTCCTAATTTCCAATAAGGCGAATGTTAGAACTTAGCAGGATATCATTATGATTGTGTAAATGCAGCTTGTTTATAGTGGGTCTTGAATAACTGTATCCAATACTTGTTTACTGAACTGGTTTGAAATTCATTTAGTTATAATGTCGACTTCATAGAAGGGGAAAGCTACTGCTGTTTCTATTTGGTGTCGTGCTAACTGTCAGTACAAGCATATTTATCATCTTTGACAAAGATTGATCCCTGTCATCAGAACATTTATATCCATATATACATGCATTAAAATTGGACCGAATCTGCTGATTCTGTTGGATTTTGAGATGTTTCTTTTGCATAAGCAAGTTCGAATTTCTCCAGTTCTCGCTCCATTAGTAAACTGGCTTGTCGTTTCTATTTATTCTTTGATTATCTAAGACTAAGACTTCCTTATATTGCTTGCTTTCCTTGTTACTTCATTAATTATATGCAGTTGATTCTTGCAGGTACATTCAGCATAACAGACCTGGGAGTGTATGATGTAGACCGTTTTGATACAATTCTTCCCCCAGGAACTGTATGTACTTCTTCTGAATTTGAGTGATGAGCTGCACTTTGTTGCAGGAAAACAACGGGACTAACACTGTATTATTATGCTTGAATGGTGCCTTACAGGGTGCCAGCATGGCTGTTGGAGCGTCTGAGCCCACTGTTGTTGCAACTAAAGATGGTCGCATTGGCATGAAGCACCAGATGCAGGTAAAACATCTGAAAAACTACACCCTATTCCGAACTTACGGTTGTACTAAAAGTGAGATGTTGGAAGTTGGAATCATAGGTTTCCTTTAAAAAAAACTCCATTGTTGAATGCAGGTAAATGTTACAGCTGATCATCGGGTCATATACGGTGCTGATTTGGCTGCCTTCCTGCAAACGCTTTCGAATATTATTGAAGACCCCAAAGATCTCACATTTTAGAATAAAGTCCCTTAAAAGGTGTAACCTTCCTTGGATAATTTTCAATGCAGCTTGTTAGATTATAAAGGGCAACATAGTGCACAAGAAGGAATTTTGAGATTGATTTTTTTTTGGCTTCATTGTGTTCTCTTTTTTCCTTGAATTTGATTCGTTCACATGGGGTTAACAATCTTTATAAATTGCTGCCAAATTTGCAAGAATTCATGTGATCTACTTATCTCAATTCTCAGCTGGGTTAAGTCTTTTTCGTTCTTGGCTTGATCAGAATTCTACTAGTCTTGCATTTAGCAGCACCCTTGCTGTACTCTAATCTCTACTGCCTCGTCAAAGTCCATGATTTTTGGCCCTTCTGTCTGAGGAGAATATCATGATTTGAGCAAAGAATTGTGTTTCCTTGGGTTAAGGTGAACCCTAGAAGGGTTTTTGCAAGGGTCCATCTTTTAGTGGAGACAAGACTAATTGAAAGTGAAAGCTTTGCCCTTTGCCAAGTATTCTGATTTCGCTCTTATCAATCCGTCGGTGGATTTTTATTGTATAATGACTACGCCCATTACCTTGTCTTGGGGCCTATAGAGGCGATAACTCGAGGGATTTGTGAGACAAATACGTGATCACAGAACTCGTTCTCTGTTACTGCATCATGTAATCAGAGGCGATCAGATTAGATATAATCATTTTTTTCCCGTTCTCAAAGTCAATGTTGATTGTGTGATTAAACCCCTCAATGCAGATTCATATTAAAGAATTACAAGAGTTGTAGTAGTTGAACCAAAACTTGTCCAATACCACAAGAAACCCAAATCTTCCAAACACCAAACCCACCTCCTCTTAAATCCCCTGCAGCCCCAAAACCTCTTCTTTACAAGCACTTCTTTAGAGCCCTCAATGATCACCACCACCACAGAGGAGTTCACCTTTCCTGTCTTGGTCAGTGCAGCCGGAGCCTCCATGGACTCGCCTCCCTTGTGGAGGCATGTGGGTCCCGCGCAAGCTGCTTCGACCTCCTCCGCTTCCACCACTTCCTCATCTAAAGAAGAAGGAGACGAAAGAGAGCAGCTTCATTCCTCCTGCATACACACAAATGTAACCCTCAAGGCCCGCCAAAGAAAGAGCTTCTCCGGTGTAGGAGGACACGACACAATGGACTTGCTGTGGGAAAATTTTAACCAAGACCTGCCCAGGAACCGAAACCCATTCGAGTGCAACTCCGCCACCACTGATGATGATGATGATGATGATGACGGTGGCCTTTTGGAGTTTGGGTGTGTGGCAACAGCCCTCAATCTGTCCAAAGCTGTTACTGGTAGCGCCCGTCGTGGTGCTGATGGTGGTAGGGCGGTGATAGCCAAAAACAAGAAGCTTAGGTTGGTGGTGCTTGCCAAGGTGCTCAAGAGGTTGTTTTTGCTTCAACATCAATCTCTAAAGAAGAGGTCTTGGTGATTTATATATATATAAAAACTCTTTTTACTTCCCATCTTCAACATGAGTGTTGTTTTCTTAACCTCCAAGGGTCATCTGGGTTAAACTTAAACCAGTTTGACGTTGTACTAGCTCTTTATTCGTCATTGAGAAAAGATTGTAAGTTCATATATGTAGAGTAGGCAGTCCAAACTCCAAAATGGTGGTGATCAAACTCTCTTAATAGTCAATACAGTATTGAAGACTGCAGTAAGTCTACTAGTTGACTTGTTTCATGAATCATGATCTAACAGTGAGCTGTAACACTTTTGGACCAACAAATGAGAAGAGAACATTTCCAAGGAAAATATGATGAATCAAATAACCAGGATTATAATACAAACTGTTTATCAGAAGGTTTACATTTACTGTTAAAAAAAATTACATAAAATGCACCAGTGGCCATCATTGTTCACAGAAGTAGATTTGGGGGTATAAATTCGACAGAATGATCTTTCTTCCTGCTTCTAGAACAAATCAAAAGAATAGGAAGGGGGGAGAAAAACCTGGGTACAAATGAAGGAGAGGTAAAAATAGCGATGAATCTCTTAACCCCGTGTGAAGATGTGGTGCTTGTATGCTGGTCTTTAGTGTAAGTCCCATGTCAATACTGTTCAGGAACTTGCACTCCTGCTTTCCGTCGTAAAATGGAAGTATATAATGTGTTTTCTGCTCGGAATTAAGGACAAAGAACGAATGCACCAGGGTATATGTATGTGCAGTGCAAAGAACAACTATGACTCCTCATTTCACTCTGTTGCATCTTGGGAAGTGACATGTTTCTCTTCTGATCTATGATGAAATAACTTTGCCATTTTTCGCCTCTCACAATCCTGTCATGATAAATCGCCAGTAAAAAAGTGAGCATTTCGTTCTATGGTCACCGCTTTTATTAGCAGGAAGACGGGAGTTCTCACCTTGAACATGTGGAGATAAAATGGCTTGGTTGGATTCTTCTTTCTCAATTTCTGGTATGTATATGCAAAACTTAATTGGTCTCTAGGAGTAAAACGCTCCACCTCGTTGAACCAGAGACAGGAAAACAAGTTTGACATGGGTGTATGCGCCCTTATGATAAAGGAGCCTTCAGGTACATCTGTGGAGAGTGAAGGTAGGAGCACTCATTAATAATTAAATGCTAAAAGCGTTATTTTACAGGTTTAAAAAACTGACAGATTGAAGATAATGAATATACTCACTGCTAGGAAGCAGCTTTTGGGGATCTGAGGCATTAAATCTTTTCAACCCATCTGCCTGGTAGAAAGCAAACTGTTGATCTATAATTGTATGGTTGTACTTATTAAGCTTCTTATTCTGTGCAACCTCTTCCCACACACAATGCCGATCATAGTGATTTGAAATTGCATATTCATGACCTTTTCGCCACAAGAAGTACTCCAAGATCAGAAGAGGGTCACTTTGAAGGCGCAACTTGCTATCCAACCAAATTGAGTACCTGCCAATGGTATGATTTATTAAAAATACAGGAGCAATGCCTTTGATAATGGTGTATCAAACAGGAGCAAATAATTTCATTATTTCATGTTTAAAAACCAACTCAATCCGATCATTCAACTCTATCCTTGCTAGCAATTAAAATTAGAGATAAGCATATAATTAGGGAAACTATGAAGGATTAGCACAAAATCTGTCATTTATAAATACCACAGGAATAAATCTAGTGTAACATGAAAATTAACCACTGGCTAACTCAATTCTTTCAGCTTTTCCCACTGTAACTTGCTGAGAGGGAAAGTTGATATTTTAAGTGTTCTGCTATGATAAATTTCCAACAACGAAACGCCAACTCTAGCCTAGCTGATAATGTTTTAGTTGCAGAAAAAGCAATATTCTAGTTCGACTACTTGTACGAAAATAGATAAGCAAAAGGCATGGATTTAGATAACATAAAAAGAATCCCCAAACTGATGTGTTTCATCATTTTATTCCTTACCTTGCTGAGGGGAAGAGTCGATGTGGCAAAAGCTTTGGTATTTTACCCACTCTTCGCATATCATCATATGGGAGATTTTTTACCACTACAATCTTCCACAGGCCTATAAAACCCATATCTGGCATATGACCCTCTGAAGAAAGAGTTTGCAAAGTTGTTTCATCCACAAACATCACAAAGCAGACATTTTTCTTTGATAAACGACTGACCTGAAAGTAAAGGATGAATATGAGCAATGCTTATTAACCCCTCCCTGGGACCTCTCCTCCCCCAGAAAGGGGAGAGGGCTGCAGAGACAGATCCAAACAAAAGTCTACATAAATGTGATATATTCAGAGATCCAACATACCATTTTACCAGCGGGTGATCTCAGCCGATCTGAATTTCCAAAGATGCAGGAAACCACAGCAATATGACATTTACTGATATATCTCGAGTCATCTTCAGCCAAATCAAATCCAGTACTCGGGAATCCAGGAGGACCTTTAACGAAGCCACAATTTATTTTCTGATCACGTGCTATAAATGAATCTTCACGTTCTCCCAAGGTCTGGTGCCCAGCAAATCTTGGTTCCCAGTGTTTCAATCCATCAAGCTTTTCCTCAGTTTCCGTATATTGCAAGGAAAATCTTGAAAATTTTCTATTTTCTAGGGGTTCCACTAGCTGTGCACTAGAGTTCAAGAATTTCAGGTCACAGGTCGAAGCTGCACAAATTAACAAGATGAGTATCCGTTGAAAAAGAAAAGAAAAGATGCTCTACTATTGAACTATATACTGGAATAAATAATGTACATTGTAAACTTGAAGTTCAAACTTTGCTACTCGATAATAAATATTAGCAGAAAATGCAGAATTTCTTGCTAGATATCCTAACTCAAACACCCAGAAGTATGGGAAAATGAAGGTCCAGATGCAGAGTACTAATGGCTCTTCATATGACTTCATTACAAACCTATTTTCAGACAATTAGCGGTACATCTTTCACAATATTATCCTTCAGCAAATAGAAACTTAAATCAGAAAACCATGAAAGTTTCAGCCACCAGCCTTTTTTGTATCTTCTTCATATCAGGAAAAAACACAAACCACCACTGGTGTTTTTCTTTTTCAGTGCCATTTTACATACAAGTGAATAGTAGCATTCAATGAGAAAAATAAAATATTTAACCATATATGGAAGTACCAGGCTACCAGCTAATGCATGGCTGATACCACCATAATCATGAAAGATAGGAGAGGAAACAAGAGAAACATACAGGAACGATGCTTTCTTTTTCTTCCTGATGTAGGATGAGCAGATTTTTTTGTCGTAATTCCATGTTCACCATCCTGAACACTTCTAGATTGAGCATATTTGTTACGGAGGCTATTTGAGCTTGCAGTTTTATCCTCGATTGAGGCCTTGGAGGCTCCATCTTCCTCTTCAATCATATTCCGAGTTTTCTTGGCATCAAACAGAGAATCTTTGTCTTCTTCATGGTGTGATTCTTCTAGATCAATCTCAATCCCATCATGTTTAGTATTTTCATCCTCTTCCATTTGAGCATCATGTGAATCAATCCCATCGTCATATTCATCATCTATATCAATGTCCTCATTTTCCATGTCTAAGCTCCCATCACCAGGAACCCGATTTCCAGCCTCACTTTCTTCACCTGTTTGACCAATATTCTTCAAAGAAGCCTCATATTTTTCCTCATACATCTTTAGCTCATCGCGCCCAGCTTCATTGTAAAATCCATGATGATCAGTACCCTGAATCTTACCACTATGTGACTTCTTGCTATCATTCTTCCCTTTTACTCCATGATGAACCTCTGCAGCTTCTTCCTTATTACTCTTGTCCACTACATCTTCGTTATAATCTTCATCCCTCCTCCTATCGTCCCCATCCCAATATCTTGAATCACGGCCATGAGTTACTGAACCTCGGCCAAACTTCACTTTCGACATATTTATCCGTGAGACATTGGTGAGAAAATCATTCTTGAAGTCATCATCTTGGATGATGTTATCAGTGCTTATATCTGCATCAACTCAAAACAATCAGAAGCTTGGCAAAATCCCATTGAGGAATGAAACTAAGGGATAAACAAAAATTAAATGAAAGGCCCCATGAAATGTATTATAAGGAGACTGAAGCTGGCTTGTTCGAAGGAAAATAGTACTGTAGGGCATGCTAAACTAAGCTCGAACTGCAAACATCTAGGTTTTAGCTCAACAGCAAAACGTCAAAAGACATCAGATACTAGTTTTCTGGGAACAGATCTATGGAATGACATCACCAGGTTTCTAAAAGTAGACAAGCAATCTAAATTCAGGATATTGTTAGAAGTACTATAAACTAAGTTAGAAATAATTAAACTCAGAAGCTGCTGCTGTTGCAAATTCCATCCTAATTTGTCAAACAGGCAGTCCGCAAAAACTGTAAAACCCAATCATTTCCATTAATTGAATCTTTCCAAATCCAACCAGAGAGATTCTACCTATCCAAATTTCAAGCATAAAATCTGATCGCACTACTCAACTAGAAATAACCGTGATCAAGATAGAAAAGAACATATCCTGTAATAATAATCAGCTAAATCCAGATCCTTGGGGGAGAACAAGAGAAATTTCAAGTGACCTTTCTCTCTGGAAACGTAAGTATAGGCAAGCGCAGTGAGGGCGAGGACGAGACAGAGAACAGCGACGACGACAGTGCCGATCGAGATCTTGCAAGCGGCAGCTCCCTTGTGCGCTAATCGACGGTGGCGAGGTTGCTTGTGGTTGTGGCCGCCAGCTCGGATACCGATCGCAACATGATCGGAGGCAGGGGCGGAGGATCCGTTTCCGTAATGGAGCTGGTGGTCGTGGCTTCTCCCTCCAAATCTGTCGAAGCCTGATTGCCTGTACTGAGCCATCCGCGCATTGCTCAATCAACACAGCAACATCAAGCTTCCTTTTCCACTCCTCATATCCCCAATTTCAATGCGTAGGGCAACAATGGCGAATCGATAAAAGATATAGGTTGGATATGAACCAGATTGCGTTTGCTCAGGAAAATCACAGATTTGAGCTTCTCAAAGATCGCGGCGAATTCAATCGTGATTTCCTCTGCTTGCAGGTGAAATAAAGGTTGCTGGTTGTCAGCCTGGACTGACAGTGCTGGATCTCCGATTGAAGCGCGAGAGGGGGAGAGAAGGGAGTGATCTGAGCGAGTAAAAGAGGAGAGAGAAAGCGAAGCTGATCGGCAGGGGAAAGCATACAGGTGAATTGACAGCGGTCACTGGCTGGTTGGTTTGATTATTTCTAACCAAACTTCAACGAAAACTGCATTTCACCTGTATAATCAGCCCAATCAATGAGTCCAATGGGCTTATTCACACGGCCCAATATCTCCTCTGAAACGAATGATTTTTTTAGAAACAGTGAGGCCCATTGCCCCTTTTATTAGTGAAATAATAAGGCCTTTTCCTTAGAGGGTTTTGAATTCATTAGTCTTTTAAGAATTTTTAATTAATAAAATTATCTCTTATTAATATTTATGTACTTTTTCTATTCCTATTAGTTTTTTTTTCTTCTCTTTTTTTTTGTTTTTTTTCTCTCTAAAATATTAATTTTTGAGATTTAGGATTTAGGGTATAGAGTTTAGGATGTAGGATTTAGAGGGAGAGAGAGGAAATTAGTTTCCTAGAGAGTTAGGGGGCGTTTGGTAAAAATTAGATATCGGATTGGAATGAGATATCGGGTTGAAAATATATGGATTTGAAAAGTGATAGATGAATTTATGTGTTTGATTAGTATTTTGAAATGAAGTTATATTAGTGCTTTATGGCCCATTTTGTCACCATTCCTCATTCCTTCGGTCCTTCCCTTCAAACCCAAATATTTGGAGGGGTTTAAAAACCTCTTTTTAATTGGGAGTGGGGTATGAATTTGATTCCATATTTATACTAATCAAATGTTGGGTTTTGAGTTTGGATTTCTCAACCCCTTTCAATTTCAAAGCTCAGCACCCAATCCCTCAAAACAAACAGCCCCTTAGTTTCTTTAAATAAAAAAAATTACACATGAGTCATTTACATTTACCCAACTCATCCTTTTCCTTACCTCAAATCCGTGTTTCACCCTGCTAAAACTTAATGTTTAGATTTTTTACCCCTACCAGCTTCTCACACTCACACACCAGCAGCTCTCCCCCAAATCTCCCTTATCTCTCATCCTCCCCCGTCGTCCGCCTCCATCGCCGGAAACTGCTGCCTTACAACACGATCGTCGAAGTCGAGGCGGCGGTTCACCGGAGCCTAACCTACGCCGAGACTCTCTGGCTCAATTACTCCGTCGACAAGTCCGATTACTTCCTCTTCTGCCACAACATTCTCTTCCTCTTCATCATCTTCTCTCTCGCTCCTCTCCCCGTAGTCTTCGTCGAGCTCCTCCGCTCTTCCAAGTTCGAGCGCTTCAAAATCCAGCCTAAGGTCAAGCTCTCCCCCTTCGAGATTCTCGCCTGCTACACGACCGTCATGAAGATGTTCTTCTTCGTTGTTGGCCCTCTCCAGCTCGTCTCCTACCGCTCCATCAAGGTATGTTTCTTACTTACTCCCTCTCGCGAGATTGATTGATTGTTATTTGTTAATTTTTTTTTCCTTTTTTGGAAAAAGCTAGCATTAGATCGATGGATTTGGCTTTCAATTTAGTTGTTTGTTTCCTATTGATGTCGCTAATTGGAGTGAATTCCGTGTTGCAGACTTGATATTGAGAAGTTTGGAATGAGTAATTTGAATCTGGTTAAGATGTTTTCTGATCTCTGTGACTGAGATCTGGTTAAGATGTTTTCCAGATCTTTGTGACTGAGATTTGGATATGTGCTTCAACTTGCTTGTTTAAATTTCCAAGTTGATTGGAGAAGTATATGGTTATTAAGTGCAAGGATAATAGTTTTTCTTCACTGTAATTAATGTTGGAACATTCTGTTCCACTGGGCTGCTTGTTTGAACTTGTTTTGTCTAGTATGCATGTTTTCATTGAATTTATTGATAATGCTTTTATGCAAATTGACTATGTGATTTGATTTGGTAGCATATATCTGTGAGTTAAGTTCTGATTTCCCAAAGATTGACTAATGGTCATTGTAATTTATACTCTTATTTATGGATGAGCACTTGTACAAGATTGGTGTCTGCTTCTGTGATGCAACATTCATTGTGTTATGGTAAAAGGACATAATTTGCTCAGCGGGGAATGCACCAAAACCAAGTTGTGGCTTGTCGACTTAACAAGTAGCGAGCGAATTGCCAAGACAGAAGCGCAAGGAGACCAACTCAGGGAAGCCAAGAATATAAATAGGCCTCGTTCTACTCTAGGCGATGTCTTATCTGCTCTGGCAACCAAAAGTGCACATGTACCCTTCAGGTAAATTTGATTGAACCAACACTCAACTTTATGAATTGTGCATCTCTGTGAGTTAATAAAGATATTGATCTCTGTGCAGGAACTCTAGACTTACCCACCTGCTACATGATTCCTTGGGTATTTACCTCCTTGGTTCTTGGAAATTTATTCCAGTCAAATATTACTGAAAGTTTTACATTACTGAAAGCAGCACCACCCAAGCTCGAGCTTGCTATATATCCTACTAAACATGTAACTTCAAGTTGAAAATATCTGAACTTCATATTATGTGGTGGTCTTGGTCATTGCCTTAGTAGATTGCAGTTTGCTGTTCTTCTTAATGTTCAGTTAGTGGGTTGCGGCTTGATATGACAGTTATGGTGTTTTATAATATTGATGGGTCAATTGTTTTTTCTTCTTATGAACATGATCCTAAACCTCAAGCAGTCATACCTCTTTGGAAATCAAAAATAAAGGACCCAAAGTTCCATCAAGCAGATCCAGTGTTAATAGTTTTTGATCAGTCATCCAGTAAGTTCTAATTACAGAGAATTGGTTACCTTTTCAATTCAGCCTTAATGATAGACTGTGGTTAGAGCATAGTAGTTCCATTTGTGAAAGCTTGCGAAGAACTTGAAAACTTACAGCCTTCTTAAATTCCATGTCTTTTCTAAAAATATTTTGCTCAGCATTGGTTGTTTAGGCTATGTTCGGCTTGTCAAGATTTTAGTAATAAACCCCCAGCCTAAGAAAGAGTGAAATTTTGTTTGCTTTATACATGAAGGTTGTTAAAATTGTGATTCAAACAGAACCCAGAATTCTGTTATTTTAGCAGCTGTTAAGCAGCTATGTTTAAGGCATTTTAATTAATTGTTTTAGTTATTTAGCCCACTAAGTTAGTGGTTAGTCAGTCGTGATTAGTGGGAGTAATTAGGGAGTTTGTTAAGCCTAAGAGTCTATTTAATCTATGAGTTAGCGATCCATGAATGTAACTGAGATGTGCAGTTCAGTAAAGAAAAGTTCAGCAAACTGTTCTAAAAAACTCTTGTTCTCTGTTGTGTTTCTTCCTCAAATTCTGAGTGTTTCTATCAATCTTTTCCAACAAATTGGTATTAGAGCTATACTAGGGAAACAAGGGATCAAGAGTGAGTTGTTTATGATGCAGAACAACAATGGTGCAGGGTCTAGATTCTCACAATTGCCCATTTTTAATGGTGTGAAATACCAGTTTTGGAGCCTCAAAATGAAGACTTTATTCAAGTCTCAAGAGATGTGGAGTTATGTGGAGGAAGGCTTCGAGGATGATGATCCAGAAAACCCAGATCTCCAACTAAGAGAGAAGAGGAAGAAAGATGCCAAGGCCTTGTTCATGATTCAACAAGCCTTGGATGGATTGCTTCTACTACCACATCAAAAGAAGCATGGGATATTCTGAAGCAAGAATATCTAGGAGACAAGAAGGTGATGACAGTCCGGCTGCAATCATTAAGGAGAGAGTTTGAAACTGCTCTCATGAAGGACAAGGAGTCTGTCCAAGACTACTTGTCAAGAGTTTCTGGTGTGGTACAACAGATGAAGTCATATGGAGAGAAGATGTCCAATCAACATGTAGTTGGGAAGGTCCTGAGGAGTCTTACAAGCAAGTATGACCATGTTGTAGCTGTCATTGAGGAGTCAAAGGACATGGAGGAGTACACCTTTGAAGAGATGATGGGATCACTGTAGGCCCATGAAGAAAGGTTGAATAGATCAACTGAGAACAAGGAGGAAAATGCCTTTCAAGTGAAGGAAGAGGCTCTCTACAAAGGGAAGTCAAAGGATGATGACTCCAATGAGCAAAGGAGTTCAGTCCAGTGCAAGTATTGTAAGAAACTTGGTCACAAAGAAGATAATTGTTGACATAAAGGAAAGCCACAATGTTTCAAGTGCAAGAGATTTGGTCATGTACAAAGAAATTGCAGGTTTGATCATGAAAATGAGCCAAGCATGGCACAAGTACCAAGAGAGGAAACTCTCTTTTGAAGAAGATGAGAAGTGCATCAAAGACAGAAAAAGATGAGAAGTGCATCAAGATTGAAGATGGATGAGAAGTGCATCAGGATTAAAGAATGAAGATAAGTTTGAATCAAGGGAGGGTGTTAAAATTGTGATTCAAATAGAACCCAGAATTCTGTTATTTTAGCAGCTGTTAAGCAGTTATGTTTAAGGCATTTTAATTAATTGTTTTAGTTAGTTATTTAGCCCACTAAGTTAGTGGTTAGTCAGTCGTGATTAATGGGAGTAATTAGGGAGTTTGTTAAGCCTAAGAGTCTATTTAATCTGTGAGTTAGCGATCCATGAATGTAACTGAGATGTGCAGTTCAGTAAAGAAAAGTTCAGCAAACTGTTTTAAAAAACTCTTGTTCTCTGTTGTGTTTCTTCCTCAAATTCTGAGTGTTTCTATCAATCTTCTACATGCCTTAACACCCACACAATTTCAAATCACAATATTAAGAGAATGTCGACCTCGAGTGAAGATTATGTATCCGGTCATAATTCGATTAATGAAGATCATGTATTGTTACTTATACGCTTGATTTAAATTTATTTCAAGTAAAGTATTTTGAGTTGGTTTAGTTGGTGACATATTGTGGGTATGTTAGCGTAGAACATTATGTTAGAGTAGAATATTAATATATGTTTGAGCTTAAAACATTATGTTAGTTAGAACATTATTGATGCGTTCCTGCTTGTGAATGTCAGATCGTGATCTTGGTGGTGAGTCGTGCGTGTCGAATCTGATGTTGAATGGGTGGAATGCGGTGTCTGGGGTCTCACGTGAGTAAGGAAACGCGATGATGGTGGCGAAGTGTGACTCACAGCCTCAGGGCTAGGCGCGAGAGTTAGTGGCTCGAAGGGTCGAGCGAAGCCGTAGCGTCGGCAGCGGAGAGGATAGACTCGATGAAGATCGAGTGGAGGCCGTAGCGTCGGCGGCGGAAGAGGAGATGCGAAGACAGAGATAAGTGTTTGACGTCCAATCAAAGGAAGGAGGCAATATGGCTCTCAAACTTAAGCTTTGATTAATAATGAACGTAACCTCGGTGATGCGAAGACAAAGATAAGTGTTTGGCTGGATGCTTTTGAGGGAGAACGCGGTCTCTTGAGTTCCTTGGCTAGCGACGACACGCACAATCAATGATTGTGTTGCGTTGGCGATTGCTTTGGAACGCGATCTTGTTATTGGACCTTCTGAGCGAATGCTCATAGCTTCCTCTTCCTCTGTGGCAGTCATGGTGGGTAGGGGCACATCACCCTCCCCCACTTGGCTGTGAAGCGTCTCCACTTCACCATCATCGAATTCTAGCTCCACATATGGTTCCAAGTCGGCGACGTTGAAGGTCGCGTGGACACCGTAGTCTGGTGGAAGCTCGATCTCGTAGGCGTTGTCGCCAATGGCCTTCACAACACGGAAATGACCATCACCGCGTTGGGCCAGTTTTGATTTGCGTTTAGCTGGAAAACGGCATTTGCGAAGATGCACCCACACCAAGTCTCCTGGGGCAAATATAACGCGGCGGCGCCCACGGTTGTGCTGGGTGGCATATTGAGTAGCGCGGCATTCCAGCTGCTCCCGCGTTCGTTGATGCAGATCCTTGATCATCGTGGCGCGATTGGCCGCGCTAGTGTGCTCATTGTCCTTCAGAGGCCGCGGAAGCATGTCGAGTGGAGTCAAGGGATTTCTTCCATAGACCACCTCGAACGGTATGAGCTTTGTCGCAGAGTGCTTGGACCTGTTGTAAGAAAACTCAACAATTGCAAGTAAGTCCTCCCAATGCTTTGGGTTGGGTTTGAGCATGGTCCTAAGGAGGGCTCCTAGAGTGTGATTGGTCACCTCTGTTTGACCATCTGTTTGTGGGTGATAGCTAGTTGAAAACAAAAGTTTGGAATCCAACTTTCCCCAAAGTGTTCTCCAGAAAAGGCCTACGAATTTGGTATCGCGATCACTCACAACAGACCTAGGGATTCCATGTAAACGCACCACGTTGTCAAAGAACAACGCGGCGATTTCACTAGCAGTGTGTGTGGTCTTGCACGCGATGAAATGTGCCATTTTTGAAAACATGTCCACAACAACAAAGATGGAGTCCTTACCCTTACGAGAGAGATGCAAACCTGTGAAGAAGTCCATGGACAAATCTTTCCAACAGCCTAATGGAATAGGCAATGGTGTGTAGAGGCCATAGAGATGGGAACTAGATTTTGCGCGTTGACACGTGACACAACTTCTGCAATATCGCGTCACCTGTGTGGTCATGCGCGGCCAAAAGAAGTCCTCGCGAAGAGCAGATAGTGTCTTGGTAACCATAAAATGACCGCGGCCTTCATGGGCTTCTTGGATGAGAAGTTTTCTAATGGGTGAGCTAGGAATGCACAGGCGTCCGGCTTTGTAAAGGTACCCCTCATGTAAAAAGTAGGTCTCAAACTCGCGGTCCCTAAGGCAATGTTCTACAATTGCCTTAAAAAATATATCAGTCAAGTATAAATCCTTAATCAACGCGAAGCCAAGAAGTTTAGATTGAAGATGAGTAAGGAGAATATACCTGCGAGAAAGGGCGTCAACGACCACATTCTCCTTACCTTTCTTATGCACAAAGACGTAGGGAAACGTCTCCATGAATTCTACCCAACGAGCATGGCGGCGGCTGAGGTGGGCTTGACTCTTCAGATAGCTGATGGCCGCGTGGTCCGAGTGGGTCACGAACTCGCGTGGCCAGAGATATTGTTGCCAAGTCTTGAGCACGCGGACAAGAGCGTAGAGTTCTTTGTCGTAGGTGGGGTAATTCAAAGTTGCTCCTGTGAGTTTCTCGCTGAAGAACGCGATAAGCTTCTTCTCTTGGTGTAGGACTCCACCAATCCCCACATTTGACGCGTCACATTCCACTTCAAAGTGCTTGGTGAAGTCTGGGAGTTGAAGCAGTGGCGTGTTGCACAACGCTTCTTTCAACGCGTGAGTGTGGTTCTCTTTCCAATTGACCGCGGCGCCTTTTTTTGTGAGCTCATGGAGAGGCGCAACGATGGAGCTGAAGTCGCGAACAAATCTCCTGTAGAAGCCTGCCAAACCAAGGAAGCTTCTAACCATTGTTGGAGTGGTAGGTGTTGGCCAATCCCGTATGGCATTCACTTTGTCTTCATCAACGAGGAGTCCATCTTTGGATACCACGTAGCCCAGGAAGTTGGTAGTGTCGGATGCAAAACGACACTTTTCAAGGTTGGCATACAAGTGTTCGCGTCTCAAGCACTCTAATACAAGCCTAAGGTGCTTTACATGGTCATCTAGACGACGCGAATACACCATAATATCATCAAAGTACACTATAACAAATTTCCCCAGAAATTCCCTCAACACATGGTTCATAAGCCTCATGAACGTGCTTGGCGCGTTGGTGAGACCAAACGGCATGACTAGCCATTCATAAAGCCCATATTTTGTCTTGAATGCGGTCTTCCATTCATCACCCTCTTTCATGCGAATCTGGTGATAACCGCTCTTCAAGTCAATTTTGGTGAAGTGGATCGCGCCGTGCAACTCATCGAGCATATCGTCGAGGCGCCGTATTGGGTGCCTGTACTTTACTGTGATCTGATTGATGGCGCGGCAGTCGACGCACATGCTGGAGAAAAGGACTTTCTTGTAGCCGCGATCCAGAAGTTCTTGCACTTGGCGCTGTAACTCCTTGATTTCTTCTGGTCCAGCGCGATTCGGCAGAGAGGCACCAGGCACCAAATCAATTTGGTGTTCAATGCCTCGTAATGGGGGGAGACCTTGTGGAAGCTCCTCTAGAAAGACGTTTGTGAACTCATCGAGCAACCCGGTGATCGCGCTTGGCAACGCGTCATTGTCGTGGTTCTCCGACATGCATGGCGTTGGCACCAATAGGAAACATGGTGCCTTGCCGCTCAAGGTGGCAGTGAGGTCGCTTGGCCGCGCCAGCAACAGTTTGTGCTCACAGGTGCCTTTCAACTTGGTACTTGTTGGAGCGGTCTTTGGACCTTCCCTTCCACGCGTTCGATCATTGGACGCGTTGTCGCTGCTAGAGGCTTCGTGCCTTGTGGAAGAACGCGAGCTCCTTGTACTTGGATCTGGAATTGGGGAGTTCCCAGTATCTTGTTTGGGACGCGTCTGTTTTGACGCGTTCTTTTCTGCTTCCATTGCCTTTTGTCTATCATGCTCAACCTGATCCTGTAAAATCTCATGTGGAGACATGGGTAAGAGCGTGACGCGTTTTCCGTGGTAAGTAAACACATAAGTGTTTAAATAGCCATTGTGAAAAACGCGCCTGTCGAATTGCCATGGGCGCCCCAGAAAAAGATATGTGGCGTCCATTGCAATGACATCACAAAGAACTGAATCTGAATACTGTCCAATGGAGAAAGAAATTAGGCATTGACGAGTTACAGTGTTACCAGAACTCGATGAAATCCATTGTAGCCCATAGGGTTGTGGGTAAGGAGTGGTTGGCAGGTTGAAATGGTTGACCACCTTTTCATTGATGATATTGCAGTAGCTGCCTCCATCGATTATGACACTCAAGGACGCGGTCTTAACCAAGAAACGCATGTGGAAGAGGTTCTCGCGTTGTTCGACAAGGGTGGCTTCCTTAACAGTGAGGAGACGGCGCGTGACAAGGCTCAGAGGTGTGCCTTCATGTAGCGCGGTGGCTTCACAAGTGTAAGCCTCATTGTCATCTTTGAATCCTTCCACGATGGTCTCAAGGGCCGTGTCCTCCTCCTCATAAGACTCATATCCCGCGGCGATGCTGGAGAAAAGGACTTTCTTGTTGTTTGGGCAATCTCTCTTGTAGTGTCCTCGTCCTCCACACTTGAAACACTCCAAGTCACGCGCGCGCTCTGGAGCTGGTGTTGATCCCTTTGTTGGCGTCACGCAAGGAGCATTGGTGGTAGATGTCGCGGTCTTCCCCTGTCGGCTTTGAGTTGATGCGGTGGTTCCTGTGGGTGGACCGCACACATTAGTAGAAGGGAATTGACCAGAGTTAGAATCATACCTTCGTTGACCTGAGGTTTTCCAAGAGGATTGGCGGCGACGCGATTGTTGGTTGTGGATTTGCATCGCGGTGTGAGTCAAGGTATTCAGATCCTTGATTGACAATATCTCGAGTTGGTCACAAATTGACACATTCAAGCCACTCAAGAACTTTGTTCGCAGTGTGGATGGGGCTACACTGATACTGGCTTTGTAGTACATGTCTTCCAACTGAGAGAAGAACTCTAGAGGTGTTTTGGAGCCTTGGCGCGCCATTGCGATCTCCATTCGCATCTGGTTTTTGTAGTCCGTTGACACGTACTTCTGTGTCATGACATAGACAAGTTGGTGCCACTCCGTGATGGGAGCAAGATGTCGGCGAACGTGATCGTCCACGAACCTGTGGTACCAAACGCGTGCAACGCCTCAGAAGTGTAGCTCAGCCTAATGCTGGTCCAGGCCACCTGCTTATTGCCTAAGCCGCCCTTTCGGGTTTTCGACTTAGCCCAGGATTTCTTCTTTTGTCTTTTTTTATATTTTTGACTTTTTCAATTTTTATTCAGACGACTAGGAAATATAGATCATTCCCCCATGCTTAAATATTGCATTGTCCTCAATGTAATGAAAGACTAAAAGATGAAGCACAGGGAAAGGCAGAAAAGTACTCACACCGTCGCCGAGGTGGCCTGGTTGTGGATGTTGGTGCTGGCGGTAAATCATTAAAAACACAAGTCTCTGGTGTTGCGCGGTCCTACTCAAGCAAACTCCACGTGCAACCAAATAGATCCACTGTAAGGTGAAGTGGTACATCAAAGAAACGGGGTTGCACGAGCCTTCAACGAACACAGAATTAGAGCCCAAGTGTAATCGTGTAGCGGGCTCTATCGCTCCATATCTTTGGAGCTCCTCCTTATCAACTGTCGAATGTCGGGCCATCATCGATGCCAAATAAAAATGTCGGGCTAATGTCGCCTCCTTGGCAGCATGATGCGCACCATCTCGCGTAGAAAAGCTCGGACAGCTGGGCCGCGATCGCGGTTTTAAGGTCGCGGAAATCTTCAGATTTTTTTTTTGATTTTTTTTTCAGATGAGGGGACTTACAGTGGACAAACCGCGGTCGCAGAAAAGTTTCCGCGATCGCGGTTTCGCGTCTGGTGCGAAATGAACACCGTCTTCGAATTTTGTCTTCGAGTCTCCTACCTGTAGGTTAGTCTAAAAATGAAACAGCAATAAAGAAAACTAGAAAAGAAAAGATATGGAAAGAAGTATATACCTCGGGTTGCCTCCTGAGCAGCGCATTGGTTAGTGTCGTGACTCGACATAATGCCCTTCAAATCAGCTTGGGTTGTCCACATCAACCGATCACTTGGGGTCACAATCAGGAGGGTGTCTCTTTGCATCATCAATGTTGTATTCGACCCTCACCCCATCAAACTCCATAGTGAGTGAACCACTACTCACATCAATTTTCGTATTCGCCGTTTTCATAAATGGCCTACCCAACATCACAGGGGCTGCATGTTTGTCTTGCCCCATATCCATCACAAAGAAATCAGTAGGGAAAATCAGCTTATCGACCTTTACCAGAACATCATGCACGACTCCTTTGGGATACACATAGGACATATCCGCCAATTGAATCACCGTCCCTGTCCCATGCAATGGTCCAAGCCCCAAAGATTCATACAGCGAGAGAGGCAATACATTTATAGATGCACCCAAATCCAACATGGCTTTATCGAACGTGGTGTCACCTATCTTGCAAGGAATACTGAACATGCCTAGGTCACTACACTTATTGGGCATCCATTTTTGCAGCATAGCGGATACATTCTCACTCACCTGGACCTTCTTCTTTGTTTTATCTTTTGACTTCCTCTTAATCTTGCATAACTCCTTCAAAAATTTCGCATAACGAGGAATGCTCTTAACCAGTGTAATTAACGGAATGTTTACCTCGCAATTGCTGAAGGTCTCAAAGATCTCTTTGTCGTTCTCCGGCCTTCTAGTATCCTTCAGTGCCTCAGGGAAAGGCGCGGGTGGCTTCAGCGAACCGAGCGGAGGAAAGTATGGATGAACATAATCGTCGTGGACGTCATCAGGGAAACCGCGGTCGCGGTTCAGCATCGACAAGCTTGGGATCGCCAGTGACGAATCTGCGGTCGCGGATGTCATTCCGCGGTCGCGGATCGTCTTCAGAATTGTTGGGAGTCTTTGGAGGAAATCCGCGGTCGCGGAAAATCTTCGGAAATTTCACCGCCTTCAGGAATGTTTCCGCGGTCGCGGCTGTGCATTCCGCAGTTGCGGATTTTGTTCTGTTGCCCTCGAACGTCCTCGCCAGTAAGCAATTCGCGGTCGCGGATTGCTTACAACTCCATTCTCCTATATTGTGTCCTAAACACACATAAATGGCACCCCAAATACTAGTAACAACTCCTAGTTACGCACTACAAAGTAGAGCGTATCAGCGCCTTACGTACAAGGTCTCGGACGAGTGCATACAAATTCTACACAAACAAGCTATTAGGGCAAAGGAAGAAAAAATATACGAGGAAGAGTATTGTTATGTATGGTGGAGATCCTCTCTAGGGTTGCCTTGCCCACACACGATCAAGAGATATGTAGAGCCAAGTAAAATTCATATTTTATGGAAATAGATAAAGTGGGAAGGAGTGCGTCTTGAAGAGATCGAAGTTGATGCTGATACGCACCTCACATGAGAAGAAGTCCTTCTGCATGCCATGATAGATGAGTTTCAAATAGGTAAAATGCCCCATGAGCTCTTGTTCACCCTCGCGGCAAGGTACAACGTATGACTATCGAAGCTCGAGCCCGAGTACTTTGCAAGAGCCCCCGAGCGGTGAGACTAAGAAGGGGAGACCTAATAAGAAGAAGAACTCGACCAAGAGGGGTTTGAGCCCAAGGCGGATGAGCAGAATAAGAAGGAGGAGCAAAAGAAGGCGGAGGAGAAAAACACGACGGAGGATACCAAGAAATCGTCTGTCGGATCTCCAAGCCGTCCTCCGAGCAGTCAAGGGCACATCAGAGTTTCAAACGCCAAAGAGAGTGCCACGAGACCGATCCCACCGAATGGTGTATAAGGGCCTAAAAGACCGAATGAGATGATTTACCTCGATTTTAATTGGGGCCGGTCAAATATTGGCTCGTTCATGTTCGGGCACATTTTAAGAGTACAAAACGTACTGGGCGATGGTCATTGTGGGTACCGTTCCTTGGCTGTACTATTAGGATTGGGCCAAGAGAGTTATGACTATGTGCGATGGGAGATTTCAAAGGAACTATAAGTACGTCGAGACCTTTACCAACCCGCGAGTTTGTTGACCGATATTGACCGACTTATCAGGTTATTCAATCATATGGGACCTTGCTGGGAGGATCACTAGATGAAAATGTCGATGGTTGGGTTGGCGTTTGACACCGGATTCCAAGTGGCTCTTGTCTTTCTATCATGGAGTGGACCTCATACATGCTTCCCCATGTTTGCGACCCCGGGCACAAGTCCTCCCATTACAGTGCATGCGATAGCCCTAGTAGGGAATCATGATCATATTGTCCCGGTAAGCATACTTATAGTAGATCATTTTTTACCTTGTGAATTATTGCACTCATTCTAACTTTAAATTTGTACAAGTTTTGCTAGTAGATAATCGTTGTCCTATCCCATCCTCGTCTGCCGTTTGGACCAATTACAAGGATAATAGTGTTGAAGGATGGGATATACCGTTTAAGGAAAGGATGAAAGACTATTTCGAGTAACGTTCAAATCATGGTCGTTCCGGATTGGTCATGTAGTTTCAGATTTTTTATCCAACTACTACAAATGTTCGATCGAGAGGAGTTTGGATATATTCGATGGATGTAAATCTACTCCTTTTTCAAATTGTAAAATCAATTAGAAAAATATTGACGGGATGATTTGAAATATTCAATCGATGTAAAATAGTCAGTGCATCAAACGCACCGGTTGCGCGAGACACGGATTGAAAGTCAACGCAGGTGCACGATATAGTTCCAGTCTGTAAAATAACGGGTTTGTGGATGTGCAGCTGTACAGACCTGAACTATATTGTGCACTTTGCACAATCCTTAAGTGCCACGTAGTAGACTAGTAGTGCTTGAAAGGTTTTAAGGTTTAGGGTTATGAGACCCTAAACGCTAAAACCCTAAAAAAAACTTGATGAAATCCCCCTGACAGCCCTTAAGTGCCACATTGTGGAGCTTAATAACCCTTTAAGCACCACAATGGCGCATAAGGGTTATGAAGGGGAATTCATCGGGGCTTTTAGGGTTTGGGGTTTAAGGACTCATAGATTACAGTTCAGGGTTTGAGATTCATGGGTTTAGGTTGGATAAAGGAAATCTAGTCGCTAGATATGGCTGAATGTAAAATCAATTAGCAAAATATTAAGTTTTGTCCATTGTGATGGGGTTTTCTCCAAATTCTATTTTTAAGGCGTAGTCGTTTATTTGTAGAGGGTGTTCGTTTTGGTAGAGCATTAGTGACAACTTTCCAATCTTGATAATGGATAAATGCCATGTTAGAAGGGTTGATATTTCGTTGTGGGTTGGCTTTGTGGAATAAAATAGAGTTACAGTTTCGTCATATTGTCCACCATAGGAAGTATATAATTTCCGAAGATGTATTTGGCATTCTAAATATTTCAATACCCCATAGGAAGTATATAATTTCCGAAGATGTATTTGGCATTCTAAATATTTCAATACCATAACAAAAATCTGAAGTGTGTTAAAACACGGAAGCATTGTCTGTTTTAGTCTCAATATTATTTATCATAGTATATAGGAGCAAGTGAAGAAAAGATGGGATAGATCTTCAATATCAGAATTACATAAAATGCAGTGTGAAGAATCCTAGCATAATGTCGGTTAAGACATTCTGTAGTGGCAAAGCATCAAGAGTGAAGCAAATGTTTGCTTCCCTTAATAACTTCGTTCGTATGTTCCATTGTGACGCGTAATTTGCTCTAGCAGAATTAACCAAGTAAATGTTTGCTGCCCATAATTGATATTTTGGTTCAGGCTACAGTGGATACAAATCTCAAATACACATCTTTAGTAAGGTCTATATTAGCCAACTCTAACTCTTTCAAGAACAAAATCCTCTCAAATAAAAGATGGTGTTCTTGACCCATTGTGTTGTTCTTCTATTAGATATAGAGCGAAATAAGGTAAAAGCAGAAGAATGAAAAAAAGAAGGAAAAAAAAAACGAGTTGCATCCTTGTATAAAGCCAACACGAGCTAGGGTGCAGAAGAGTTTCGTGGATGGCCGACCCCTAAGGCGTCGGCGAGGTTGAACTGGAGGCTGGCTCTCAGAGTTCTTCCTCCCGTTCCCAAGTTGCCCTTCCTCATCATCGCAGCAAACTCTCCATAGTCTATTCGTCCATCCTGTCAAAAGGGCAAATTGGTCATTTTGCACATGAATCAGCCTAGACACTAAAACTTACTGTGGATATGAGCATATGCATGCTTTGTGCTGCTACAGTGGTACTGCACCATGCTAATGCTAGTATGATGAAGATATGGGCTAGAAAAACGAGAGTGAACTCACATTGTCCTCATCAATTTCTCTGACGATCTCTTCAAGATGAACTTCTTCGAGACCAAATTCTCTGCAGGCCTGTTGAAGCTCATCAACGGTTATGTACCCACTCCCGTCTTTGTCAAAGTAAGAGAACGCAGCGACCAAGTTCTCTTCCCTCTCGATCTTGTTCATGTGCAAGGTTGCAGCAAGAAATTCGCCATAGTCAATGGTTCCATTGTGGTCAATATCAGCCTAGCAACAGACATTAGAGCAGCAAATCAGTAAACTAGGGTGATCTTCATTCTTCACCACAACTGAGCAGAACCAATACAAGTATGAAACAGCGAGCAGAAGCTTCATGTTACCGCATCCATAAGAGACTTGATCTCGGTCTCCCCCAGATCAGATCCGACCCTCTTCAAACCGACTTTGAGTTCTTCAAGTGTTATTGTCCCACTTCCATCCGTGTCGATCATCTTAAACAACTCCTTTAGACCACCAATTTCTTCCTCCGAGAGCCTCTCCGCTATGACCTACGACAGAAAATTTCACTAATAAATTTGCTGCAAGAAGTTTAGTCGCACAAATTGTAGCTAAAACATGGAAATTTAAAAACGTAACACGAGTGTATACTTGATCTATTGGAATTGCTTGTACAGCACACTGTAACACTTACTTTCCGATGAATGCAAGCGAGTGTACGCAAATTGAGTATTAATTTGCACATCACCGAAGAAAAAGTTCTTGAACATACTGGAGTTGAAGTATAAGGAGAGATGAAATAAACATACCCGCAAGGCCATCTTCTTAAGCTTGTTCATTGCTGAGAACTGCTTCAAGCGTGACAAAACAGCAGAATCGAGAGGTTTGTCTGGGGCAACTGTATCATCCACAATCCACGGATGACCTGCACAGCAATAGAAAATCCGACTTCAGATGACATAAATAATGTAAAAAATGTCTAAAGGGAAGATACTAAAACAACTCCAATGGAGAAGCAAAAGCTTATCAGCAACTGAGCTCACAGAGAACTTGATGAGCAGTAAAACGCGCCCTTGGATCTCTATCGAGCATTTTACGTATTAAATCCTTTGCGCTATCTGAAATACTAGGCCATGGCTCAGAATCAAAGTCTAACTTTCCATGCAAGATCTGTCGGAAGATCCCTGAATCGGTCTCTGGGCACGACAAAGGAATACAAATGATTAAACCAGTTGAGGGTGCAAAGTGTATGTTTTGGAGAATGAGATATCAAGAAGGCGAATGTCTGGTGACATTTACCTGCCCAAAACGGGGGAACCCCGCTCAACAAGATGTAAAGGATAATTCCGGCGCTCCAGACATCGGATTCGTGCCCATATCGTTTGCACAACACCTCTGGAGCAACGTAGTAGGGGCTTCCAACCACATCACCGAAAGTCTGCCCTGCCAAAAATGTTAAAAATCCAACATGTTAATCATATACATAGCACCATTAGAAGAGCTCAACTTCATAGTTGCAATTGTGCCACATATATTACAGCTGAAAAAACCGAATTGGAAATCAAAAACATAAAATAAAAATGAACCCAGCTGAAACTAATCTAAAAACCTGAAGTTTTTTCAGATCAGTGTCAATCACTAATCCAAAATGAATAACCCGAATTTAAGGCTAACCATCCTGTTACCAACTCGGCCAACTGAATTCAAAGGCATAGAGTGAAAATGTTGGAATCTCCCTTAAACAAAGTATTTAACAACAAAAAGCATATGAAACTCAAAGCATTTCCTAAAATTTAATGATCCCATTAACCCAAAAGTTAAGATCTTATAAAGCAGAGGTCAGTGTCATCCAAATAACATTCAAGAATCTATCACTCAAACCATCAAATTAGCTCATTTTTCACAAACAAAAAGAAGCAATTCCACAAAGGGAAATACAAGCAAGGTTAACGGCACAAGTACCCTTTATTTGGTGCACAAAACTATCATTTATCATAAAAATTGTACTGGCCACCATTGATACATTTTTCTTAGCAATTGAACCACCACACACTTATCCATACACATAATAATATAAGCGTTACAAAATATGATAAGCAACATATATGCGGAAGCAAACAAGCACAGCATCCATGGCGGAAAGAAAAGAAATACAGAGAAACAGAAAGGGGGAAACGGGCAAACTTTGTTATGGGAAAAGTGAGTCAGAAGTTGGTTACAGAGAGGCCTCTTATACAAGAGGAAAACATATCACGTGACTAGCACGTGTTACAGATTATATAAGTCTATCACCCCCCTTCAAGATGGAGGTGGTGATCAAGCAAACCCATCTTGGGAAACTGAGCACGAAGTTGAACACCAGGGAGATACTTGGTGAGAAAATCAGCTAACTGATGGCGAGTAGGGATGTGGCTTAAAGAAATAAGACCCTCCAAAAGCTTCTCCCGAGCGAAATGGCAATCGAGTTCAATATGCTTCGTACGCTCGTGAAACACAGGGTTGTGAGCAATGTACACGGCAGCCTGATTGTCACACTTGACAGGAATGGGGGTGATGTTGTCAACAACAAGATCACTAAGAAGGCGAGTCAGCCAAGCGAGCTCAGCACAAACACGACGCAAAGACCGATACTCTGCTTCAGCAGAGGACAAGGAAACACTTTGCTACTTTTTAGACTTCCAGGAGACCAAATTACCACCCAAGAAAACAACATAGCCACTAACATACCGACGGGTATGAGGACATGTTGCCCAATCAACATCACAATAAGCCTGAAATGCAAGAGAAGGAGTCTGATTGAGTAGCAAAGCACTATGCTGAGTACCGCGAAGGTAGGCTAAAACATGTAAAGCGGCAGCATAATGGGGAAGGCGAGGAGCTTGATTGAATTGACTCAAGAGCTGAACAGCAAAAGCAATATCAGGACGAGTGTTCACCAGAAAATTCAATTTACCAATAAGCAGGCGATAACGGAGAGGATCCTCAAGCAAGGAACCATCATCAGGGAGCAAGCGGGTGCGTGAATCCAGTGGACTAGCAGCAACTTGAGAGGAATCAACAGAAAATTCATTGAACAGTTCTCCAATAAACCTCCGTTGACTCATAAACATGCCCTGAGGTGTGGGAAGGAATTCAATGCCAAGAAACAAAGAAAGAGACCCCAAATCCTTAATGCGAAACTCAAGATCAAGGAAAGCCTTTAACGAATGCAGCTCGGTAATATCATCCCCAGTAAGCAGAATATCATCAACATAAACGGCAACAAATACGAGAGAAGTGGAGGTCTTCTTAAAGAAAAGAGAGTAGTCATTCAGAGATTGTTCATAACCACGAGTACGCAAGGAGGAAGACAACCGAGCATACCACTGGCGAGAAGCTTGCTTCAAGCCATAAAGGGACTTTCGAAGGCGACAGACAGAGGAAGAATGAGGAACAACAAGGCCAGGGGGAGCCTTCATGTATACTTATTCATCCAAATCTCCATGCAAAAAAGCGTTGTTCACATCCAATTGAAAAATAGGCCATTTCCTCTTTAAAGCAACTGAGACCAATACTCTAACAGTGGTCATTTTTATAACAGGAGAGAATGTCTCTGTATAATCAACTCCCTCCTGTTGTGTGAAGCCTCACACCACAAGTCTAGCTTTGTACCTCTCTATGGTACCATCAGCCTTCTTTTTGACTTTATAAACCCATTTACAGCTGATAGCTTTCTTACCCCTTGGGAGAGCCACAATATCCCATGTGTGGTTGAGATCGAGAGCTGCAAATTCCTCTTTCATAGCCTGTTGCCAAACTGAAAACTGACAAGCCTCATCATAGTTATAGGGTTCAATAGCAGGGAGATCAGTAGAAGGCAGGGTACTACTGGGAAAATGGATTGTAGAGGTCAAAGTATGGGAACAAAAGAATTCATCATCAACTGCCAATGAACACACATAATCAGACAAGTAGGTGGGAGTAGTATGAGACCTGGTAGATCGTCTCAAAGAGTAGATGATGAGGTAGGCATAGGGTCATCAGTAGGTAGAGGAGTGGTTGGGAAAAGTAGAGGTACAAAAGTGGATGTGACAGAAGATGTGTGGAAAGGAAATATTGTCTCATGAAACACAACATCTCGTGAGACAAAGACAAGCTTTTTCTCTAAGTCAAACAATTTATAACCCTTCTTGCCAAAAGGATACCCCAAGAAAACACAAGGCACAGCTCTAGCATGAAATTTGTCTCTACCATGTTGAAGTGTAGAGGCAAAACAAAGACAACCAAAAGATCGAAGGTGAGAATAATTGGGTTTTTTGTGGTATAATAGCTCGTAGGGGGTCTGGTTGTGCAGAAGCTTGGAAGGGATGCGGTTAATAATGTAAGCGGCTGTCAACACACTTTCTCCCCAGAACTTCAAAGGGAGCTTTGCCTGAAACATTACAGCTCTAGCAATCTCCAAAACATGTCTATGCTTTCTCTCGACAATGTCATTCCGTTGAGGAGTTGCTATACACGAAGTCTGATGTTCAATACCCCTCTCTTGAAGGAATGCTGAAGTCTCTTTACTGGCCCCAAGCTCAAGTGCATTATCAGAACGAACAACCTGAACTCTTCTGTCAAACTGAGTTTCAACCATAGCCAGAAATCCTTTAAGCATAGCAAATGCATTGCTCTTAGCATATAACAAGTGGAGCCAGGTGGATCTTGTGAAATCATCGACAATGGTTAAAAAATATTTGTAACCATTGTAAGTAGTAGTGTGGTAAGGTCCCCAAATGTCAATGTGAATCATCTGGAAAGGAGATGAATTGGAAATGGTGCTAAGAGGTAAAGGGAGCCTAGACTGCCTTGATTTAGCACACACCAAACAAGGAACAACTTCAGCCTTATTAGGAAAAACAGGAAAGGATAGAGAGGGAAATTTATAATATGGCAGATGCCCCAAACGTACGTGCCATAAAGCTGCATCAACATGAAAGCCAAAGTGTTTATCCTGTACCTTATTGCTAGTATTAGCCTGATCTTGGTGCTGCAAATCAGGGCTAAGAAAGTACAAGTCTCTGCTGGCCTTACCAATCAGCATCTCCTTCTTCATAAAAGGAGCATGCAAAGTACAGTGTCGAGGTGTGAAAATGATATCACAATGCATGTCTTTGATCAACTTCCCCACAGAGATCAAGTTACACTTGAAGACAGAAACATATAAGACGTCTTTCAACAACAAGTTTGGCAAGACATGGACTGTCCCAACTGTGTCGACTGATAATGTCTCTTTGTTTGGCAAAGAGATAACATAAGGCTGTGACAAAGAACGTGTGGTAGTAAACAAGGATTTGTCACAACACATATGACAACTTGCACCACTGTCAATGATCCAGGTAGAATGATTAAAAACTTGTGTGGTGAATGATGTACCTGCGAAGCCTACAAAGTCATCCTGAAGATCATCCTTCCCTTTACCAGCATTAGCATTCAAGAACTGTAATAATCGTGTCAACTGCTCAGTTGTGAACTCAGGAGAAGCTCCTAATGAGCCCACTGAACCAGCAAACCTTTGTGGACTGAGATCTGGCTTATTTGTAGGCTGAGTGTTCCTTTGCTGAGGAGATTGTGTGTTTGGATTTGTGTTCTCTCGATAGTTAGGTGGAAATCCAATAAGGAAGAAACAGCGATCGACTGTGTGGTTTGTCTTCTTGCAATTTGTGCAGTATAATTGCTTCTTCTCACCACTGTTTTTCTGTTGTCCTTGTGGAGCATTAGAAGGACGAAATTGCTGTGATGATTTTGGAGGTTTAGTCTGAACGTGCATTGAAGCAGATTCAGAATTAATCAACGAAGTCGACTGGAGCTCTCTTTGCTTTTCTTCTTGCAACAGTAGAGAGTAAGCATGGTTGACATTAGGGAGAGGTGACATCATGAGAATTGTTCCTCTAACTGTGGTATAGGCATCATTCAGTCCCATCAGAAAATGCACAAGTCTCTCATCTTCATCACATTTGATGAATTCTCGAACAGCTCCACAAGTACATTTAGGAAATCGCCTTATACTACCAAGTTCATCCCATAGAATTTTCATCTTTGTGAAATAGACCGAGATAGAACTCGAACCTTGAGTCAGAGAGTTGAGATCCTTCTTCACGGAGTAGAGTTGAGCTCCACTCAATTGGCCAAAACGAGCACTCAAGTTCTCCCAAACTCCATAAGCTGTGTCGGTGTATATGACGCTTCTACGAATTTCAGCACTCAAGCCATTAATTAACCATAACTTGACCATATCGTTGCAGCGATCCCAGCGATCTATCTTCGGATCATCTTGAAGAGGTCGTTTCAAAACGCCAGTAATGAAACCGAGCTTGTTCTTCGCCGACAACACCATTCTCATGGAGATGCGCCATTCACCAAAATTCTGGCCATCAAACACCTGAGAAACAAGAGATAGGCCTGGATGATCACTGGAATGCAAGTAGTAAGGATCATTGTTGCCGTTTCCCTGATTCGATCTGGTATCGTTAAGCGTCATAGCTAATTTGGAGTCTGATGTTTGAAGAAGGAAGAATTGTTTCTAGGTTTTGACTTCGATCGAAAGATCGGAAAGAAAAGATGAGCTAGGATCTTCAATCCTGGTGCTCTGATACCATGTCAACATATATGCGGAAGCAAACAAGCACAGCATCCATGGCGGAAAGAAGAGAAATACAGAGAAACAGAAAGGGGGAAACGGGCAAAGTTTGTTATGGGAAAAGTGAGTCAGAAGTTGGTTACAGAGAGGCCTCTTATACAAGAGGAAAACATATCACGTGTTACAGATTATATAAGTCTATCAAGGCTCCAATTTCAACTTGTTAAAGGTTATTTAAAATGAATGTGGGGTTAATTTCCTTAGAAATGGACCAAATGGTAATTCTGTAGTCCAGGGAAGGTTTTGCATAATTTATCCTACAAAAATTCAAAACATAGAATCCACAACATCAACAACACAACAGCCAATCAAGAAGAAGAGGGCAAACCAACCAGGCTTGTAGAAAACAGACAAGCCGAAATCGGTAGCCTTAAGCTTCGCGTCTTCATCCCCACTCTCAAACAGGAAATTCTCAGGCTTGAGATCCCTGTGCATCACCCCAAGCGAATGGCAAGCCTCCACAACATCAACCACCGTCTTCATCAGGATCGCCGCTTGCCGCTCGCTGTAATGCCCTTTCGCCACAATCCGATCGAACAGTTCCCCGCCAGCGCAAAGCTCCATGACCAAATGCACGAACACCGAGTCCTCGTAAGTCCCCTTGATCCTCACCACGTTGGGGTGCTCCGACAAATGGTGCATTATCTGAATCTCCCGCCACACGTCCTCGTAATCCTCCTTGCACAGCAGCTTCCTCTTCGGGATCGACTTGCAAGCGTACGGTACCCCCGAGGATTTCTCCGTGCAGAGGTACGTTGTCCCGAATTGGCCTTGCCCTAGCTTCTTCCCGATCAGGTAATGTTCTCGAAGCTTCGGGGTCTCGTAAGGGAGAACGGAGATCGCTGGCTTCGACATCGCCGACGACGGCCTCAGCCTCCTCGGATTAGGTCTCCCCGACATTGTATTTACTAGTCGAAGTTCGTTGGATTATCTCGATTTTGTTATCTGTTAGGGCTTGATCGTTGATGATGGTGGTGAAATGAAAATTTGGGGAGTCTGATTTGAATTTGGGAAAGGAATCCATTGTTTCTCCTCGCTGTGTCTCCGATTTTTTTTGGGGGGGGGGGGGGGGGGGGGGGGGGGGGGGGGGGGGGTGTGTGAGTGGAGATTTGAGTGGATTGCATTGCTTGCTTGAATTTCGTGTTCATTTAGGGAGCGATGATCAGGAAAATTCGTAAGCTTCACTCAATCATCGTCCAAAAAATTCCCCCTACAGAAGAGCCATCCTCCCAAAATTTGCGTCGAGGCAGTCTGCTAGATAGCGGGGTCATAATGACCAGGTGAGCAAACGGATATATCCGATTCGGTCCGGTCCGGTATGTCGGATATCCGATAAAAAATATTCACGAAACTCCTATCCGTATCCGGTCCGTTTCGGATCGGATATCCGGTAAATATTAATCGGATTGGATATTCGACTCGGATATCCAAATTATCCGATTACTAGAAAACCTATTAAAAATTAAATCAAAATGTTACTTTTTCTAATTCAATCAAAACTAACAATCCGCAAAGTGCAAACTAAATGTCAAACATTAACACCATTTGCAAGTCTCGATAGTTTTTTCAAACAATTAAATTTGTCAACCTTTTTAAATTGAGAACCATAAACGTATATATTATATAACAAGATGAATTGACAAGTATATATAAAGTTGTAACTTTAACTTATATAATCAAAATTCAATTCAATAATGAACACTCAGTTTTGACAAAAAAACATATTTGCTCTGTTTAGTGAGGCGACAATTAGTACATGAATTATTGATTTAGGATTTTAATTTTATAAGAATAATAATCAAGTTTTTTTTTTAAAAGAAATAAAATAAGGAATGTTGTATTGGAGAATTGAAGTGGGTCTAATTACTTAAAAATGTACAAGCACATCATCTAAACTAATTAAACATTGTATACTAGTTATAAAAACATATATATTATATATTAATAGTACCGGATTTCCGGATATCCGGTAAGCAAAATATTCTGATCCGTATCCGGTCCAAGTATCCGAAAAAATCACCCAGATCGGATCGGATTCGGATAAAAATTAAACGGATGTTTTCGGATACAGACTTTTAGAGTTCGGATTGACGGGTTATCGGATCGGGTTGGCCGGATCGGATATTTTTGCTCACCCTATTAATGGGCCCACCAATGACCTGTGGGGTGCTGGCCCAACACCGTGCAAATCCAGATTCCAGACTCCAGTATTCACTATTTATACGGAAATGAACTAGCTTAGAGCATAGCTAATAGGGTTTAAATGGTGGTTTTTTGGGCTTTTGGAGGGGTTTTTCAACCCAATATACATTTATATTAAATTATAATTATGTCATTTATATTAAATTACAAAAATACCCTTTATATTAAATTATTAATATACCCTTTATATTACATTATAAAAATATTTATTTTATTAAAGTTTATATTTTTATAGAATTTATTAAATAAATTTTAATTCAAGTGTTTAGTTATAGTATTAATTAAAAATTAATAAAACTAATATTAAGACTTGAAGGAAAATAACGACAAACATATATATTAAAAACAACAAACGATGGATGCATAAATTGAAGAAAAAAAATTATAATGAAATAACATAAACTGAAGCAAATTACCTAATTTAACGAAAAACATCATTAGACAAAGTGCTTTCCATGCATGCATATCAGGAAAACTATTCCCCACATCTTCTAAATAAGACGAATAACCCTTAGTAACAACATCATCCTCTGACTCCCCAGTGCCTTTGTTTCTACTAGCCGTTGCATAATAGCCATTAAACTTAGTTACACTTTTACTCATTACATGCCATCTATTCTTACAACTTTTCGTGTTTCGCTCTGGTTGGCCTGGTTCTCTATAAGTGTTCCAGTAGGCTGTAACTCGCTTCTAGAATGAGGCTGAAGTTTGGTTCGTGTTTTATCGCGTCCTTACTGGTGTTGACGTACCCACTGATGAGGATCAAATCTCCAGCCTCACCCTAGGAGCAATCTTTTGGGTTTAGTGGAGTCATCGGCAACACGACCATGACCTCTATGCTGCGTTTCTTGGGGTGAATCGTCAAGATCTTCGGGTTGTGTGCTGAAGATTGGGACCTCCATGGATTGAGATCCACCCCCAGTTGTGGCTTCAGTTTGTGAATTTTAAGAGAGGAGATTCGCATAATATTGCACATTAGAAGGATCATATGAATCTAGGGACAAATCTTGAAAGTTAGTTGGATAGTCACCAAGGTTTTGATTCATGGTGAGAGATTGAGAAGAGGGAATGTGAGTTTGGAAAGAGAGATATCAGATTTTAAGAAAAGATAGGAATGAGTAGAGAATGTGTGAGTTTTGCAATGAATACTACATCTTATTTATATGCACATAAAAAATCATTGACCATTTTTCTATTTTGTGAAAATATTAATTATATATAAATAATTTTAGTTAGTATATTTTTATAATTTAAACTATCCTAAATAATAAAATTATTGTTTACTTGGATTTAATTATATCAAGACTACCCTAAATTCATACATAAAATTTATAAAGTTTCTCCACAATGTCATTTTAATGTACAGAAATGAAATTAGTATATATTTATATTTTAAACCACCATAAATAATATTAAAATAATTTATTTTCAATTAATGATATACAATATTCAATAAAAAAATTAAAATATACCAAATATATTTGAAATGAGTGTCTATGAATAGAGAAAAATGAAACTAGAATTATGGTATTTTTTATTAATATTTTAACGTTTATTCTTGGTCGTCTGTTGGAGCGCCACGCGTCGCTCATCGGACGCGCGGCGCAGCTCCAATGATGGAGCGACGTATGGCGCTTCCTTTAGTAAGCAGCCATTTGGCTGCTTACTCAATGTCGCATCGTTTTAGCCCTTTTTGGTCCAAAACGACGCGTTTTGTTCAAAGCGGGACAAATTTTCTTTGCCCCAACCGAGTAGGCTTAAACTAAAGTAAGTTTAAGGCATGTTTGGTTGGGGCTTAAAAAAATGGCTTTTTATAAGCCTTTAGGGGGCTTAAATGGCCAATTGAATATTTTATTCCAAAAAAATCCAAAAGTCCCCATTTCAGTTCACCATTAGCTTTGCTTATTGTAAGGCTTATTGGGGGGCTTTTTGAATTTTTTGGATTAAAAAATTCAAAGATTCCAATAATCTTTGCCCAAAGGCTTAAAATTGGGCCAAATTTTAAGCCCTTTGAAGCCCGGTTTATTATAAGGCCACGTTTGGATTTGAAAAAAAAAACACTGCTCCTTGAAACCAAAAAAAAGCCTTGCCCTTGTTCAAAACGACGCGTTTTGGCCCGAAAAGGGCCAAAACGCATCGCTTAAAGCAAGCAGCCAAACGACTGCTTGCTTTAAGCAGCACCACGTGGCGCCGTTTGACTGGGCGCGCGAACGCGACCCAGATATCGCCGCGTGGCGCGTAATCGGACGGCCAACGATTTTCGCTGGCCGTCCGTTTTTATAATCTTAAAATTTAAATATTTTTCTTATGTTACATTAAAAAATATATTACTATAATTCTAATTGCATTTTTCTCTATCCATAGACACCCATTATGATTATGTTTCTAATATTTTTGATATTTTTTATTGTATTTTGTATATTATTAATTGAAAACAAATAATATTAATATTATTTATGATGGTTTAAAATATAAATATACACTAATTTATTTTCTTTACATTAAAATGAAATTATGGATATTTAAACTATAAAATGTACTAACTAAGATTGTTTAGACAAGTTTTAATATACACTCATTTAACTTCTTTACATTAAAATGACATTATGGATAGTTTAAACTAAAAAAATGTACTAACTAAAATATAAATATACACTAATTTAATTTAATTCATGTATGAATTAATTTAATTTGAAATGACATTTAGTAAGATTAGGTAAGATTATTCATATTAAAATAATGGTGGAGAATTAGGTAAGATTTTTGCCCTATAAATAAGTTGTAGTGGTCTCATTGTAAAACTCACACTATCCAATATCTCTCTTTTCAAGCTCTTCTTCTCTTCTAAATCTCTTACCATGAATCCAAACCAACCTGTCCTTAGATTCGTATGATCCGAATATGCCATTTTATGCGAGTCTCCTCTCACAAGGTCAAGCCACAACCGGAGGTGGATATCAATCCATGGATGAACCAAATTTCAGTACACAACCTGAAGTTCTTGAGGATTCACCCCAAGAAACTCAGCATATTAGTCGTGGTCGGGGTCGTGGTCGTACTCGTGGCGGTGGCTCCACTAGATCCCCAAGAAGCTCATGGGGTCAGGCTAAAGATATGATCCTCATCAGTGGGTTCCTAAATACCAGCAAGGACCCAATAAGAAACACAAATCAGTCCTCAGCCTCATTCTGGAAGCGAGTTTCAGCCTACTGGAACGAGCATAAACAACTAGGCCAACCAGATCGAGATGAGAAAAGTTATAAGAATAGATGGCAGATCATCAACAAAAGTGCACAAAGTTTTAATGGCTTCTATGCAAAGGCTAGTAGAGACAGAGGCAGTTGGGAGTTAGAGGCCGACGTTATTACTAAGGCTAAATCATATTATGTTGCTTTCAACAAGAAGGATTTTTCCGATGAGCATGCATGGAGAGTTCTTAAAAGATGAGCCAAAATGGAGTCAATATTTTGTGAAAGAGATTAACCAGAACAATCCAAGATCTGGAAGTGCATGAAGCTCAAAGAGATCGAGGTCTGATGTGGAAGGTGATACTCTAAATGCAAATACTCCGACAAGTGGTTTCAGTGGTCATACTATTGAGCGTCCAGAGGGTATCAAGGCCGCTAAACGCAAGGGAAAAAAAGCGACATCTACAAGTTGTGATCAAGAGGATGAGCGTGCTAACGAGATGGTAAAACTAAAAGATGGGTGGCTTCGTAGAGCGCATGAATTGGAAATGGCAAAGGAGGCCCGCAAGAGGGAGAAGCAAGCTCATGAATTGGCAATGGAGAATGAACAGAATAAGAGGGCGGTTTTCCAGCAGAAGTGGGATTTGCTCTAGTGGATGTCAGCACAAACTAATCTTGGAGAGGATGGAGAAGCTGCCAAACAAAAGTTGTTCAAAGAACTCTCTAACATGTGATGGTTTTATTTTCAGACTTGTATGTTTTGATTTCCGAATGCATGTTTGATCTTGTAATGCATGTTTTAATCTTGTTTTATGCATGTTTCATCTTGTAATGCATGTTTCAATCTTGTTTATGCATATTTCAATCTTGTAATGCACTTGTCTTAATGTAATGTGAAGCATATGCTTTTTCGATTTTTGGACTAAAGTAATAATGATATGCAAGTTGTGGTTGGGATGTGACAACTCCTCAGAGTTGCCATGTGAAGTTGGCAGATATGCAAGATGGCATGGTCTGAAATAATGCAGAGAAAACAATAATTCTGCAAACATAGCATGTGAAGCACATGCTTTTTCGATTTTTGGACTAAAGTAATAAATGAAATACCCCAAATAAGTGGGTAATGGCATTTTGGTAAATTAATTATGGGTTTTGTTAAAAGGGGGAAAAATGAGAAATTTGGGGATAAATCCATTGTGGTTGATTTCTCTCCCTCGGTGGTCTCTCTCTCTCCCGTGTGATTTCTTCATCGAGCAGCTGCTCCCTTCTCTTCCCCGGCGATTCCAACTCCCTCCCCTGTGCCCACCCGAAGTCTCTCTCCCTCCGGCGAGCTCGACCCAGACCGGACCGCCGCCGTTCGTCCGTCTCCTCTGCTGTCCGCTGATGTTTGTTGCCCCGTCTGCGACATCTCAGGAGAATGGTAATAACGTTTTGCTCACTTATTCTTTTGGTCTGAAATTTTTAGGAGGTAAACTAGACTCGTATATCTAACTCCTCGAGTTGGAATCATCGCATTCGAAGTCCTGAGCAGGGAGAACGAATTTTTTACAAGTCGGAGCCGCTGTTGGTGATCTGCTGCGTGCTGTTGCTGTTCTGCTGAAGTTCTGCAGCGATTCCGGCGACGTGGTGCTCAATTCCGGCGAGGACAGTGTTTGACAACAAGGTAAGATCGATGTATGTGTGAGGGTTTACCTCCAATCTGAATTTTCGGGTTGATTTGTGTTGTTGATGAATTATGGTTGATTGTTGTTGTTGTCCTATGGGGACTGAATTTCTTTGCTGAATTTTGGGGTCGTTTTGGCTGATGTGTGTAGTTGGGAGTTGAACTGAGATTCGGTTGATTTTGGGGTGTGATTTGCCTAATTAATTAAGGGTTTGATTTTAGGGTTTAAATTGGGGGTTTGTTGGTAGTGGATTTGTATGAGTTAATTAATGTGAGGGATTTGCTCGGATTGATTTCGCAGGTTCGTTCGAGTGGTTTGGAGACCTCTGGGGTCGTTGCGGTTCGACTTGAGGCAAGAAGATCCTTGCCTAACTTATATATTTTTATAATTGATTTATGCTTAGCTTATGTCATAATTAAATTATGGTTGCTTGAGCTATTTTAAATTGGTTAGAATTGACTATAATTGCTTGGTTGTGATGTGTGATAATATGTGTTGGTGTGTGATAATGTGTTGATATGTGGTGAAATGTGTTGAAGTGTGATGAGGTGTGTTAAGGTGTGATTATGTGTTTGTGATTGTTGTTGATAGTGTCTGTTGACACGTGGGTGTGTTGGCTTGAGTGTGAGTGTCTGTTGACACGTGTATGTGTATTGGATTGAATGTGTGTGTGTGTGTGTGTGTGTGTGTGTGTGTGTGGTGGATCGTATGTGTGTGTTGGATTGAATGTGTGAGTGTGTGTGTTGGATTGTGTGTGTATGTGAATATGTGTTAACCTTTGCCGTATGTGATATTTGATTGATTGTCGTATATGATTTTATTTGATTGGTATCGGTGTGGTGGTGGAATGTTGTTCGATGGTGAAATTCCTTATATGTGAGGGCCTCGGTGGGTATGAACCCCCGAAGGTCGAAGGGTCAGGTGATGATAGTCTCACCAAACCGCGTAGGGTGCACGCCTACGTCGTTAAGGGCCAAGGGTTGGATGGTGAAAGTCTCATCCGGAAAGTGTGTGTTGATTGTCTCACCCGGTGATGTGGTGGTGTAGACGGAGGTATTGTGGATTGTCTCACCCGGTGATGTGGTGGTGGAGACGGAGGTTGGATTGGAGGTGTTGGTGGTTATGTGTGTTGGTTATGTGTTGAATGTTGGTTGTGTACTTGATTAAGTGGTTGTGTTGGTAATTTGGTTGTATGTTTGATAATTGGTTTATGTTGGACGTTGATTGTTATTAGTTGTGGTTGTGGGTCATTGTTGGCCATTGGTTGTGGTGGTGAATTTACGGGTGTTATAGTTGTTGATTGTAACTGGTCAAGGTTGTGAATTTATGTTGGTATGGTTATTGTTGGTAGTTGATGGAGTATGAATGTTGGTTGTGTTGTTTGAGTGTATAGATTGGTTTCCATCTTGAGGGTGTGGGCCAATACGAGTTGAGTTTGAAGGTATGAGTTGCAGTCGTGGTTGACGAACCGGCAGCACCAGAAGGGTGGCTGGCCTGGACCGTTATTTAGGTTATGATTGTGTTATGTGATAATTATCTCGTTGATGCTTATGTGTTTGTGGATGTGCAGGTTAATTGAATTTGTTGTGTTAGTACAGTAGTGAGTTCTGTATTATCGGTTAGCTTTGGTTGTAAGTCAGTAGTAAGATATGTGTATGTGCATAGAGTTGTTGTTTGAGGTATTAGTATTGGAGAGGAAGTTGGATTGGATCTTTCTATTCGTTTATGCTTGAGTATTGATGAGTTTGAGGTTGGATTGAAATAGGTTAATATCGTGCAGAATTGGATAAGAATGGATAATTGATCGGTTATGTGATAGCGTGTTATGTTTGTGTTTTGACGTGTGGTTGGATAGTTGGTTTAAGGTGTGATTGTGTATTATTGATGGTTATATGTGATTGTTGTTGAGTGTCGGTGTGGTAGTTGGTTTGTTGGATTGAGTATGGGTCTGGTGTTTGGATTATCGTTGATTGGGTTAGAATGGATTATGTTGGAGTTATTTGCGTTTGAGAGTTGAGTACTCTCTTGGTTGTTTTGGCTGGATTTTGTGACGTTATATATATCTTATATGATTGTATGTTGTTTGAACTGTTTTGGCTTGGCTAATCTTGCCATAGTCTTTCAAAAGACTGACTAACCTCGGTTTATGTGCCATGATTGGCTGGGGTATCGGGTCTCCCAGTCAATCAGGCTTTGCAGATTTAGCGTCAGCATGGAGGATCCTGATCACCGTCGGTTTTGGAGTCGAGAACTCTACTTTTGGTTTGAGACTTTGACTTGATTGTATGTATCGTTTTGGTTTTGGACATTGAAGTGGTCAAACTTGTTGTATTGGCTTTTGGTCTTTGGTTGTTGGTTTCTGGTTTGTAAATTATAGTACTTTCAGTATGTTAAGTTTGATTATGATTTCAAACTCTGGACAGGTTTTACAGGTTTTCCGCTGTGCTGCTTTTGATATATTTTATATATATGGGTTATGTTTCGCAATTTTTTATTTTACCCGCCTTATAATCCTTCCGGATTATGGCACTGTAGCACCACTGACATGGGGGTGTTACAGAAGTTGGTATCAGAGCTTTCTCTTCAAAAATGTGTTCTTTCCGAGTTTTCAACTTGAGAATTTTTATTCGTTGTGGTTGTGAACGATCGGGTGATCAGGAATCCTTGCTGTCAACCGTAGTGAGTTGTGTTGGTAAGTAAGTGCTGTTTGTGATGTTTTGTGCTAATGTTTGATATATTTTATATGTGATGTTTTGAGTTGTTAAATTATATTTTATGGTGCGTTCCCTGGTAAGTGGGACGTGCTAGAGGTTTAAGGAGTATGAGTATGGTAGAGGATGAGACCGTTGGGCTTATCGTCAAGAGGTTGATGCAGGTAGTTTAGTGGTGATGATTCGGTATGATTTGTTGTGTGCTACTGTTATTGTTAGGGTTGAGCTGGATAGATTAAGCGCATTCAGATATGGTTGTATTCAGATATGAACCTTGATGGTAGGGCATAGATGTACGATCATTGAGCAGTATGTAGATGAGTGATTGATTATGGAAACCGCTATAGATGATTCTGATCAGATTATTGATGCTTGAGGCAGTAAGAAACAGAGAACTCGGTCTGCACTTGAGAAAGTGGGATTTTACGACTATGGGTTCGGTTGAGCTGAGGAACATAATGTGTCTGTGACTTCCGAAAGATGACAGTTATCGTAACAGGAGATAAAGGTTTAGTGCATGTGTGAGAGTCATCATCCTAGAGACTCTGGCAGAATTGTTAGTGCGATGACAGCTGTAAAACTGCTAAGAAAAGGTTGGGTTGCCTTTCGAGTTGACTAATGCTTCCGTAGATTTCAAGGTTTAAGGAATTAATGTTTTTAGAAAGTACTTGGATTGGTTGCAGTGAGTTTCATTGGGAGTATTCTCGGACTGGCAGAGTACTGCATGCGATTGTGGATGGATTTTCTAAGGTTGCGTGTGACTAAGAATTTTGACTGAGACGGGAAATGTCAGGAGAGAGTTTTCGAAGGACTCAGGAAGTGTTTGATTAGTGCGTCAGTGTCGGTTTTACTGCAAGAAACAAAAAGAGTTTGTTATCTACGGTGATGTGTCTAAGCGAAGTTTGGGTTGCGTTTTGATGCAGAATGGGAAGGTCATTGCGTATGCTTTTCGTCAGCTCAAATTGTATAAGAGAGAATTGATCATGAGGCAAAGATGATTGCTAGAGTTGATTAAGGATTATGAAAAGATATTGTTTATCAATCAGAAAAGGGCTACCGTGGTTACTGATGCTTTGTGTAGGAAGTCGACTCTCGAGCAGGTGGTTGCTTGTCTGACAGTTCGGTCTGGATTGCAACAGGAGTTGGCAAAGGGTGAAAAGTGAAATTTGGTTTGAGAAGGAACAAATACAGCTGAATGTAATGGAATATTGAGTAAGATATGCAGTGAGGTTGCTCAGGGAAGAGTGTAGGAATTCTTGTTCAAGAAGATGGAGTATTGTGATTTCAGATCGATTATGTGTGTTAACTGATAAAGAGAATTGAGAGTTGATTCTCAGGGAAAGTCATTCTTCGGCGAGTCCGGAATATTCTAGAGTCAGTTATGCGAGACAGTTATCCGAACCTGTTTGATCTTAGTTTCGAGGACGAAACTCTTATAAGGAGGGGAGAATGAAATACCCCAAATAAGTGGGTAATGGCATTTTGATAAATTAATTATGGGTTTTGTTAAAAGGGGGAAAAATGAGAAATTTGGGGATAAATCTCTTGTGGTTGATTTCTCTCCCTCGGTGGTCTCTCTCTCTCCCGTGTGATTTCTTCATCGAGCAGCTGCTCCCTTCTCTTCCCCGGCGATTCCGACTCCCTCCCCTGTGCCCACCCGAAGTCGCTCTCCCTCCGGCGAGCTCGACCCAGACCGGACCGCCGCCGTTCGTCCGTCTCCTCTGCTGTTCGCTGATGTTTGTTGCCCCGTCTGCGACATCTCAGGAGAATGGTAATAACGTTTTGCTCACTTATTCTTTTGGTCTGAAATTTTTAGGAGGTAAACTAGACTCGTATATCTAACTCCTCGAGTTGGAATCATCGCATTCGGAGTCCTGAGCAGGGAGAACGAATTTTTTACAAGTCGGAGCCGCTGTTGGTGATCTGCTGCGTGCTGTTGCTGTTCTGCTGAAGTTCTGCAGCGATTCCGGCGACGTGGTGCTCAATTCCGGCGAGGACAGTGGTTGACAACAAGGTAAGATCGATGTATGTGTGAGGGTTTACCTCCAATCTGAATTTTCGGGTTGATTTGTGTTGTTGATGAATTGTGGTTGATTGTTGTTGTTGTCCTATGGGGACTGAATTTCTTTGCTGAATTTTGGGGTCGTTTTGGCTGATGTGTGTAGTTGGGAGTTGGACTGAGATTGGGTTGCTTTTGGGGTGTGATTTGCCTAATTAATTAAGGGTTTGATTTTAGGGTTTAAATTGGGGGTTTGTTGGTAGTGGATTTGTATGAGTTAATTAATGTGAGAGATTTGCTCGGATTGATTTCGCAGGTTCGTTCGAGTGGTTTGGAGACCTCTGGGGTCGTTGCGGTTCGACTTGAGGCAAGAAGATCCTTGCCTAACTTATATATTTTTATAATTGATTTATGCTTAGCTTATGTCATAATTAAATTATGGTTGCTTGAGCTATTTTAAATTGGTTAGAATTGACTATAATTGCTTGGTTGTGATATGTGATAATATGTGTTGGTGTGTGATAATGTGTTGATATGTGGTGAAATGTGTTGAAGTGTGATGAGGTGTGTTAAGGTGTGATTATGTGTTTGTGATTGTTGTTGATAGTGTATGTTGACACGTGGGTGTGTTGGCTTGAGTGTGAGTGTCTGTTGACACGTGTATGTGTATTGGATTGAATGTGTGTGTGTGTGTGTGTGTGTGTGTGTGTGTGTGTGTGTGTGTGTGTGTGTGTGTGTGGTGGATCGTATGTGTGTGTTGGATTGAATGTGTGAGTGTGTGTTGGATTGTGTGTGTATGTGAATATGTGTTAACCTTTGCCGTATGTGATATTTGATTGATTGTCGTATATGATTTTATTTGATTGGTATCGGTGTGGTGGTGGAATGTTGTTCGATGATGAAATTCCTTATATGTGAGGGCCTCGGTGGGTATGAACCCCCGAAGGTCGAAGGGTCAGGTGATGATAGTCTCACCAAACCGCGTAGGGTGCACGCCTACGTCGTTAAGGGCCAAGGGTTGGATGGTGAAAGTCCCATCCGAAAAGGGTGTGTTGATTGTCTCACCCGGTGATGTGGTGGTGTAGACGGAGGTATTGTGGATTGTCTCACCCGGTGATGTGGTGGTGGAGACGGAGGTTGTATTGGAGGTGTTGGTGGTTGTGTGTGTTGGTTATGTGTTGAATGTTGGTTGTGTACTTGATTAAGTGGTTGTGTTGGTAATTTGGTTGTATGTTTGATAATTGGTTTATGTTGGACGTTGATTGTTATTAGTTGTGGTTGTGGGTCATTGTTGGCCATTGGTTGTGGTGGTGAATTTACGAGTGTTATAGTTGTTGATTGTAACTGGTCAAGGTTGTGAATTCATGTTGGTATGGTTATTGTTGGTAGTTGATGGATTATGAATGTTGGTTGTGTTGTTTGAGTGTATAGATTGGTTTCCATCTTGAGGGTGTGGGCCAATACGAGTTGAGTTTGAAGGTATGAGTTGCAGTCGTGGTTGACGAACCGGCGGCACCAGAAGGGTGGCTGGCCTGGACCGTTATTTAGGTTATGATTGTGTTATGTGATAATTATCTCGTTGATGCTTATGTGTTTGTGGATGTACAGGTTAATTGAATTTGTTGTGTTAGTACAGTAGTGAGTTCTGTATTATCGGTTAGCTTTGGTTGTAAGTCAGTAGTAAGATATGTGTATGTGCATAGAGTTGTTGTTTGAGGTATTAGTATTGGAGAGGAAGTTGGATTGGATCTTTCTATTCGTTTATGCTTGAGTACTGATGAGTTTGAGGTTGGATTGAAATAGGTTAATATCGTGCAGAATTGGATAAGAATGGATAATTGATCGGTTATGTGATAGCGTGTTATGTTTGTGTTTTAACGTGTGGTTGGATAGTTGGTTTAAGGTGTGATTGTGTATTATTGATGGTTATATGTGATTGTTGTTGAGTGTCGGTGTGGTAGTTGGTTTGTTGGATTGAGTATGGGTCTGGTGTTTGGATTATCGTTGATTGGGTTAGAATGGATTATGTTGGAGTTATGTTGGAGTTATTGGCGTTTGAGAGTTGAGTAGTCTCTTGGTTGTTTTGGCTGGATTTTGTGACGTTATATATATCTTATATGATTGTATGTTGTTTGAACTGTTTTGGCTTGGCTAATCTTGCCATAGTCTTTCAAAAGACTGACCAACCTCGGTTTACGTACCGTGGTTGGCTGGGGTATCAGGTCCCCCAGTCAATCAGGCTTTGCAGATTTAGCGCCAGCAAGGAGGATCCTGATCACCGTCGGTTTTGGAGTCGAGAACTCTACTTTTGGTTTGAGACTTTGACTTGATTGTATGTATCGTTTTGGTTTTGGACATTGAAGTGGTCGAACTTGTTGTATTGGCTTTTGGTCTTTGGTTGTTGGTTTCTGGTTTGTAAATTGTAGTACTTTCAGTATGTTAAGTTTGATTGTGATTTCAAACTCTGGACAAGTTTTACATGTTTTACAGGTTTTCCGCTGTGCTGCTTTTGATATATTATATATATATGGGTTATGTTTCGCAAATTTTTATTTTATTCGTCTTATAATCCTTCCGGATTATGGCACTGTAGAACCACTGACCTGGGGGTGTTACAATAATGATATGCAAGTTGTGGTTGGGATGTGACAACTCCTCAGAGTTGCCATGTGAAGTTGGCAGATATGCAAGTTGACATGGTCTGAAATAATGCAGAGAAATCAATAATTTTGCAAATATAGCAGGTGAAGCATTTGCTTTTTTAATTTTTGGACTAAAGTAATAATGATATGCAAGTTGGCATGTGAAGTTGGCAGAGAAAGAAATAATTCTGCAAACATATCATGTGATACCATGCTTTTTCATTTTTTTGGACTAAAGCATATAAATGCTTTTATGGTTCGGATTTTATAGCTTTTCAAAGATCTATATAAGTGAGGACATACAAGCATTTATTCCATCCTCAAATTTCTTAAAACCCCCAATCTCTAAAAATGTCTAGTTCATCTTCAAATTTCTCAAGCTCTGACGATGGTGAGTACCAAAGACTTTTACAATAAGTTGTTGATACAGCTAATGAAGTTCAAGAACGCGCTCTACAACGCAAATACAAAGCACAAGCAGAAAGTTCACGTAGGAGATCTCGTCGTAATTACATTGATAGAGGAAGGGAACAAGGCTTTGAACAACTTTACAAAGATTATTTCTCCGACCAACCAACTTATCCAGATCATATGTTCCGACGTAGGTTCAGAATGCGCAAGGAACTTTTCATGCGCATTGTGGAAAGGCTGGAGAATGGTATGGAGTTCTTTCAACAAAGGCCAGATGCAGTGGGTAGGCTTGGCATATCTGCATTGCAGAAATATACTAGCGCTTTGCGTATGTTGTCTTATGGAGTTGATGCTGATACGAGTGATGAGTATCTCCGTCTTTCTGAAGCAACCACAAGGTTAAGCTTGGAGCATTTTGTCGATGGAGTCATTACCTTTTTTGGTGATGAGTATCTGAGGTGTCCAACCGCAGAAGACACACAATGTCTACTAAGCGTGGGGGAGTCTCGTGGATTTCCTGGGATGTTGGGTAACATTGATTGTATGCATTGGAGGTGGAAAAATTGTCCAACTGCATGGAAAGGTCAATATACCCGTGGACATGGCCATTCGACAATCATTTTGGAGGTTGTTGTATCATACGACTTGTGGTTCTGGCATGCATTTTTTGGGGTAGCAGGTACGTCTAATGATCTTAATATTCTTGATCAATCTCCTGTTTTTTATGACGTTTTGGAAGGTAGAGCTCCAAACGTTAATTTCACAGTAATGGGACGTGAATACAACATGAGATATTATCTCACTGGTGGCATCTATCCGCAATGGGCCATATTTGTCCAATCAATTCGGCTTCCTCAAGGCCCTCAAGCGAAGTTGTTTGCCCAACACCAAGAGGTTGTTCGTAAAGACGTGGAAAGAGCATTTGGAGTATTGTAATTTCGATTTGCAATAGTTCGTAACCCAGCACTCTCTTGGGATCTTGTGAAGATTAGAAAGATAATGAGAGCTTGTATCATTATGCATAATATGATCGTAGAAGATGAGCGAGATTCTTATAGCCATCATGGATACGAAATCCCAGAGTATGACGAAGAGGTAAGTGGAGAGACATCATCGGCGAATGTCCTGAATTGGACATACTCCACCGATACACCACCAAATATGAGAAACTACCTAGAACGGACGAGGGCACTTCGGAATTCAATTACACACCTCCATCTTCAGGAAGATTTGAAGGCAAACATTTGGCGACTACATGGCGAAGATTAGGGACTTTCTTGTTCTTTTTTCCAAAAAAGTTATTGAGTTATGTATCATGTAATGATGTTTGTCGTTCAATTTGGTAATTTGTTTCAGTTTGTCTTTCAATTCGGTAATTTGCTTCAATTTATGTTGTTCCATTTTAACCCTCTTTCGTTAATTTACTTCAGTTTGTTGTTTTAATATATATGTTTATCCTTAATTTTCTTCAAGTCTATTATTCGCTCTTCATTTATATTTTTTATTTATATTTAATATTTAATATATTCTTTATATTAAATATTTAATGTATTCTTTATATTAAATATTTATATAAAGAATATATTAAATATTTAATGTAAAGAATATATTAAATATTTAATGTAAAGAATATATTTAATATTTAATATAATATTTAATATTTAATATAAAGAATATATTAAATATTTAATATAAAGGTATATTGGTAATTTGATATAAATGAAAGGGTATAATTGTAATTTAATATACTCCATAAACCCCTCTAATAAGCCCCCAACTAAAGTTAAAAAAATGAGTGGGGCTTATTGGAGAGGCTTATTGATGTGACCCTACCTCCCATGACGACCCAAGACGAGGAAGAAGCCATGAGCTTACGCTCAGAGGGCCCAGTGACAAGGTCTAGGTCCAAAGCCATCACCGCCGCCGTCGCGTCACTTGTCGCACGCGTCGTCGCTGGCCAAGGAAGCCCAGACGCTGATGTGTCCTTGCCTCCGATGACAAGACAAATTGTCAAAGGTGACGCCTTTGGATCTAGTCTTGGTTGGGAAGTCACTCAATGTTGTGATTCTGCTGTGGAACACGATGATGGGGATGATGGCGAGCGGAAGATCACGATGAATGGATTTGTTGACGTCGGCGACTGGGAAGACGGTGGCGAAAACAAGGAACTCGGTGGTGATGGAAGCGATTTGATGGAAGAATTGTTAGCGATGGCGGAAGCGATCTGGGGAAGGATATAAGGCTTGAAAAGACAAGTCATTGGGGTGTCGTAGCGTCGACTGCGGATGAATGAGATGCGAAGATAGACTTTGCTTGAGAAGATCAAGCGATTGCCGTAGCGTCGGCGGCGGAGGGAATGGGGATGAGAGGGATATGGGTGACGTCCGATCAAGGAAAGGAGGGAATAACACTCTACTTGAAACCTTGATTAAAATTGAACGTAAGAAATAACATTAACAAAGTCGGGTATAAATAGGGGAGGTGAGACGTCGGATGGGCCGAGTCGAACCTTGTGGGCTAGCCCATGCAAGCATGCAAAAGGCACAAACCCTAAAAGATAGAATGACTAAAAGGAAACTATCTAAAATGCTATGAAAGGAAACTATGTAAGGCTATCAAAGGAAACTATCTAAAACATGCTGGAAATACCAAATATAGATAGTGTCTTAAAAGAACGCGTGAAACTCCTAACGCGGTGAAGGGCTGAAAGCAATCATCGCGTGAGATGACGACGAAGTGTCACTGTCTTCAAACGAACGCGTTGATCCGATGGTGGCGAGGACGACGAGTCTTGGATTGGTTTCTGGGCTTCCTTGTCCAGCGACGACGCGTGTAACTAGTGATGCGACGGTGGAGGCGATGGCTTTGGACCTAGACCTTGTGACTGGGCCCTGTGAGCGTAGGCTCATGGCTTCTTCCTCGTCTTGGGCCGTCATGGGAGGCAGGGTCACATCACCCTCCCCCACTTGGCTGTGAAGCGTCCCCACTTCACCATCATCAAACTCTGGCTCAACATATGGTGTTAAGTCCGCGACGTTGAAGGACGCTTGGACTCCAAAATCTAGTGGGAGCTCGAGTTGATAGGCATTGTCCCCTATGGCCTTTATCACGCGGAAAGGGCCATCTCCACGTGGTGCCAATTTGTGTTTACGCCGCGAGGGAAACCTCTCTTTTCGCAGATGCACCCAGACAAGGTCTCCGGGTGCAAAGACGATGCGGCGGCGGCCTGAATTGTGTTGCGAGGCATACTGCGCGGCCCTCCTCTCCAGCTGCTCCTTGGTTCGTCGATGAAGCTCCTGCACCTGCTCGACGCGGTTGGAGGCGGAGACATGCACTGGGTCACATAGTGGACGCGGCGACAGATCCAGTGGTGTCAAGGGGTTCATTCCATACACCACTTCGAACGGGATCAGCTTGGTCGTCGTGTGTCTGCATCTATTGTAACAAAACTCGAAAAGTGATAGTAAGTCCTCCCAACGCCTAGGGTTGGCTTTGAGCATCGTGCGAATGAGGGATCCTAGGGTTCTATTCGTGACCTCCGTTTGGCCATCGGTCTGGGGGTGGTAGCTAGTGGAAAATAGGAGTTTGGTGCCTAGCTTACCCCCAAAGAGTTCTCAAACAATGACCAACGAACTTAGAATCCCTATCACTCACTATGGTATGCGAGACTCCATGAAGACGCACCACATGCTCAAAGAATAGATCGGCAATCTCACTAGCACTATGGGTTGTTTTACAAGCAATAAAATGTGCCATCTTTGAAAATCTATCTACAACCACAAAAATGGAGTCTTTACCTCGTCTAGAGAGGGGCAAGCTCGTGATGAAATCCATAGACAAATCTTCCCAGGGGGCACTCGGAATGGGCAAAGGAGTGTAGAGGCCGTGAGGACTAGACTTAGCTTTGGCTCTCTGGCAAGTCACACAACTTCTACAAAACCTAGTCACTTGGTGGGTCATCTTAGGCCAAAATAAATGTTCTCTAAGCGCGTCTAAGGTTTTCCTAATCCCAAAATGTCCACGACTCGCGTGTGCTTCCTCAATCAATAGGAGCCTAATGGAGGATCTAGGAATGCAAAGACGACTAGCCTTGTATAAATAACCCTCAAAAAGGAAATATGACTCAAACTCGCGAAATCTTAGGCATTGTTCGACTATAGGTGCAAAGAAAGGATCACTAGCATATAATTCATTAACCAAAGCAAAACCCAAAACTTTAGTTTGCACATGAGTTAAGAGAACATACCTTCTAGACAACGCGTCAGAGACGATGTTCTCCTTTCCCTTCTTGTGGACTACGACATAAGGAAATGTCTCCAAAAATTCCACCCAACGCGCATGTCGGAGAGTGAGGTGGGCTTGGCTCTTCAAGTAGCTCAACACGGCGTGGTCACTGTGGATGACAAATTCACACGGCCAAAGGTAGTGTTGCCATGTCTTCAGCACGCGGATCAATGCATAAAGCTCTTTGTCGTAGGTGGAGTAATTGAGGGTGGCCCCTGTGAACTTCTCACTGAAATATGCTATGGGCCTCTGCTCTTGGTGTAGCACACCACCAATGCCTATGTCTGAGGCATCGCACTCCACCTCGAAGGTCTTCACAAAGTTGGGGAGTTGGAGCAATGGCGCGTTGCACAAGGCCCTCTTTAAGGCTGAGAAGCCTTTGCGTGGCACTGAAGCCAGACAACTGTGCTGCCCTTCTTCGTCAATTCATGTAATGGCGCGGCAATGGAGGAGAAGTCGCGTACAAAACGCCGATAGAATCCCGCGAGGCCTAGAAAGCTTCGCACCTGTGTCGGTGTCGTCGGTGCTGGCCAATCTTTGATGGCCGCGATCTTCTCTTCGTCGACGCGTAAACCATCACGACTCACAATATAGCCCAGAAAGTTGGTTGACGCGGCGCAAAATGAGCACTTGGCCAAATTGGCGAATTGTGATACCCCGTATTTTTGTAAGGTTATTTGGGAATTTTGGAATTTTGCCGAGTACCCGTTATGTACGTCGGATTTAATACAGAGAGTTTGAGACATTCTGTAATGTGCTCTGTATCTGTAATATTTTTCTCAGTGAAATAATATACAGACAACATGCCTTGGATTTTAATATTCGTTCGCGTACGATAATTTTTATCCCGGTTTAATGTCATGTTCGTTCAAAGCTGAACGGGCGGGAAAAGCTGGTCACGGCGACCGCCGTACAGTCGCGGCGACCGCCGTCACGGATCCAATAACGGCGACCGCCGTACAGTCACGGCGCCCGCCGTCCCAATGCTCGAGGTGGTAGCTGGCGTGCCAGGCTGCGGCGACCGCCGTAAATTACGGCGCCCGCCGTAATTGCCACCGTCGTTGTCCGGGAGTCTTTGCCTGATGGTCGCCGGCGTGGTTTTGGCGAGCACCGAACTAGATTTCGTAGGCCCATCTTCGTGCTCCAGATGCTTTGGCTATAAAAGGAGGTGTTGGGGAAAGGATTTGAGCCATCACAAACACCGAACCTCTGCCAAATTTTTGTGTCGTCGGAGTTGTGTTTCGCCGGAGTTTGCAAGCTCTCGTCGGTGTCGTTTGGTGGTGTTTCCAGAAGCCCTTTAGAAGCCTTTTGGTTGCCTTTGGAGGTCAGAACCCAAGAAAGGCGGAAAGGGGTCGAAACGCGCATCGTTTTGGTGATATTTCTCTCGTTTCAGTCATCTGAGTTCTTCACGGCGACCGCCGTGTTCTTCATGGCGACCGCCGTGATGAATGCGGCGACCGCCGCCAAGAACAGCGACCGCCGCCAGTGCCCAGAATGCCTTCGTGGCTTTGGCTTGGTTGGTTGTGGTCGTGGCATCTTTCCTTTCGTTCTCTTTCGTCGTTTTTAGATTCGTACTACGGTTATGTCGGATCGAACTTAGGGTTCCTTTTATGGGTCGACTCGAAGGTTGTTGTGCTGTCGGAGCTATACCCGTGTCGAGACCGGAATCCAGTTGTCGTCATTAGGCTATTCTGCGGATTAAGGCAAGTGGCGGTTTGCTCTTGCTCATTCGTTCCATATTTACATTAATTATCAATAGTTTATCTGAGTAATTAATTTGGAATGAATACTCTGTTTGTCTGGAAACGGTTTTGATAAACTGTTTTGAAAATCATATAATAGGTTGTATATCTGTTAGAACAACGCTATTATCTGTGATCGCCTTTCGGGCCTTTATGTGGATTTATCCTATAACTGTTATTGTGCTGTAACTGTTTAGTTAGCACTGTTAGATAGGAACGTTACTCGGACTCTGTCCAGTCATTTCTTTATAATTTGATATCGGGGTGGCTCGTCTCCATCTGATACTATTCTAAGATCATGATCGGTCTCTTTCACAACTGTGTAGAGACAGGACACTTAGCTGGTGTCACAAACCTTCCGGTGTACGTCACTCTCGACGAAACGTATACTAAGATGTGTCGTCCCAATGATGGGGTACACATGTAAAAGTCTAATAAACGTGATGTGTGTTTTTGAAACATAAATCAGATAAAGTGCTACTTGACGCACATAATTAATAAACCTTCGGCGAGTAGTGCAACTAAGTTATAGTGCGCTAGGAAAACTCATCTCGACTTTGATCATAGTACGTTCTCTTTCCAATCTGGACTCGCTGTATGCGGTGAGGTTGGTCGTGAACCGAATCATCTCAGTCAACTTTTAAATCATTGTTGTATGATTCTGTAAACATTCCAGATTTGTCATACTTCCTTAAAGACTCATTTCCGTTGGAGTCTTCTTTTCGAGTCAATTTCTGTGAAGGTTCAGTCTTCCAGAATCTTCTCTTGTGCATACCTCTTGTCTATTCCAGTAGGAGTATGATGGTTGACTATCGTCATCGATTATTATTCGAGAAGCGATGAGTCTAACCTAATACGACTGCTTCGAACCATTCTGCTTTGTACCCTTGCTAGTCTATTCAAGTAGACTAACCCACGAACTTTGTTCTCTGCATGTGGGCTGGTGTCATCCGTTCGATTCGGCACATCAGATCGAAAGTAGCTCAGAAGAATAGAAGGACTATGGAGTCGACGGTGGTTTTTGAACGTTTTAATTATTTCTTTAATCAGGTTGAGATCTTTTGGACAATGACTTTGGTTGTAATGTACTTTATAAGACTTTCGCTGTTTTTGGTTTAAACTCTGTGTTAGCCTATTCGGGATTGGGTTGTAATCCCGTAACTCTGTTTCTTTAACAATGTTATGTTTGGGATTGAATGCTTTGATCATTATGTATCATTTGTATTTCATAAATTGTATTTAAACGGTAAAGCCTTGGGTGATCTCGGTAAGGAACACTGGGGTCACTAGCGGTAATACCTTTCCAAAAGGGTTAAGTTTTGGGGGTGTTACACAAATAGGCTCTCGCGTCGAAGACACTCGAGCACTTGGCGAAGGTGATCGACATGGTCTTCTAGGCTTTGTGAATACACAAGGATGTCATCGAAATAAACGACAACAAACTTGCCAAGGAAAGATCTCAACACGTGGTTCATCACGCGCATGAAGGTGCTGGGCGCGTTCGTGAGCCCAAAGGGCATAACAAGCCACTCGTAGAGCCCATACTTTGTCTTGAACGCGGTCTTCCACTCATCACCTTCTTTCATTCTGATCTGGTGATAACCACTCTTCAAATCAATCTTGGAGAAGAGTGTCGCGCCATGAAGTTCATCAAGCATATCGTCGAGGCGCGGAATTGGATGCCTATACTTGACGATGATCTGGTTTATTGCGCGGCAGTCAAAACACATTCTCCATGTGCCATCCTTCTTGGGCACAAGGATCACATGCACAGCGCAAGGGGAAAGAGATTCCCTTACGTACCCGCGATCCAACAACTCTTGGACCTGGCGCTGTAACTCTTTTGTCTCTTCTGAACCAGCTCTATATGCAGCGCGGTTGGGAAAAGAAGCACCTGGCACAAGGTCAATCTAGTGCTCAATGCCTCTCAGGGGAGGTAATCCTTGTGGCAACTCGTCTGGGAATACGTCGGTGAACACGACAAGCAACTTCGCGACCGGTGGTGGCAAGGGCGCGTTCGTCGACGATTCAGGAATGCATGGGGTTGGCACAAGCAGAAAGCATGGAGTCTTCCCCGTCAAACACGCAGTGATGTCACTGGGCCTGGCTAAAAGAACGTGTTGCTCACAGGTGCCTTGCAAAGGACGCGGTGGTGGCAACGGATCGGCGAACTTTGTTGATGGGAAGGAACTGCTCGAATTCTATGGGGCACTTGTTGTCCCAGCTTCTTGCCAGTGCCTGGAGTAGACGAAGTGGTGCAGATTTGGAGGAGTTATGTCGTGGTAGTGCTTATGGACACTCGTTTGACCTAGTAGACGCGACCTCTATGGCTTTCTGGCGGTCGCGTTCAACCTGGTCTTGCAAGATCTCATGGAGAGACATTGGATGCAAAGTGACGCGCTTGTCAAATTGCCATGGGCGCCCAAGCAAAATATGTGTGGCGTCCATTGCAATGACATCACATAAAACTGAATCACAGTATTGGCCGATGGAGAAAGAAATTAAGCATTGACGAGATACTGTGTTACCTGGACTAGATTATATCCATTGGAGGGCATAAGGATGGGGATGAGGCGTCGTGGGTAGTTTGAAGTGTGTTACGACCTTCTCATTGACAATATTCGCACATGATCCTCCATCAACAATGACACTCAAGGAAGCTGTTTGGACTAGAGCCCTTGTGTGGAACAAGTTCTCTCGTTGATCGCGTAAGCTGGCTTCCTTGACTGTGAGGAGACTACGCGTCACCAAGCTCAATGGTGTGCCCGCGTGCAGAGAAGCGGGTTCACAGTCATAAGCGTCTTCGTCCCCTTCTTCGGTGCCTTCAATGATCGCATCAAGTGTGGCCTCCTCGTCTTCACAAGACTCGTAGCCGGCGGCGGCTGTGGAGAACAACACCTTGCGAGCATTGGGGCAATCTTTTTTATAGTGGCCTCTTCCACCACATTTGTAACACTCAAGATCACGCGCACGATCTGTGCTCACTGGAGCCTGTCTTGGCGCGTTCTGGTTGTGGTAGAGGCACTAGGGCTAACATTAGTATAAGGTAATCCACCAGGGTTAGAAGAATACCTTTGCTGGCCACTGGGATATGTGTAAGACTTTCGGCGAGAGAGTTGTGCATGGATTTGCATCGCCGTGTGGGTGAGTGTGTTCAAGTCTTTGATGGGAAAAATCTCAAGTTGATCACGTATGTTGGTGTTCAAGCCACTCAAGAATTTCGTCCTCAAAGTCGATGGTGCAACGGAGATGTTGGCCTTGTAATACATGTCTTCAAGCTTGGAAAAGAACTCAAGTGGAGTCATCGACCCTTGGCGAGCCATGGCAATCTCCAATCTCATTTGATTCATGTAGTCTGGAGGCACGTATTTCTTGTTCATCACATAGACGAGTTGATGCCATTCTGTGAGTCGTGTCCTATGGCGACGAACACAGTCATCCTCGAATCTGTGCCACCAAATGCGGGCGGCTCCTCGAAAGTGAAGCGTCACGGCGTCCACATGTTCTTCAGGTGGCACTCGACAATATCGAAGGGTGTACTCCGTAGCCTGCACCCATTCAAGAAAAACAGAGGGATTGTATTCACCAAATAAATGCTCGATTTTTACCTTAACTTCGTGTCGTTGGCATCGAGGCTGGGCAGGGGCTTGGGTGAACGCGTTGTTTGGCGCGGCGTCGTAGAGAGGGTTCTCAAAGGCGCGCACTCCATGTGGTCTATCGCGTCCAACCTGGCGTCTATCTCGTTGTTGGCGATCTTCGCGAACAAACTCATCCCTGGGCGCGTAGGCATCTTCGTGTTGACGTCTTCGCGGCTGGGCATCATAGTTGTCACGTCGAATGTCTCTCTACATAACATTGCGTCGCTCGCCGCCAATGCCACGAATGCGTTCTCCTTGGGGCTGGAGATGCGGTGGAGGTATCCAATCCGATGGGTGATCCTGCAATTCAAGTGGATCTCCAAGAGGTGGGTGAAAAAAATTAGGGTTGACCATACCTGAGTCCTCGATCTCTTCGTCGTCATACTCGTCGAAGTCGTCGTGGACATTGGGTGTGATCGACGCGTAGCCATCCGATCCATAGCACGGTGTTCGAACACTCTAGTGTCGATGGTGATCGCGTACATCATGGCTCTGTGGCTGGGTAGGTGGGGTCATCAATGGATCATCGCGTCGCGTATGCCCACTTGGTCTGCGACTGGGTCTCCTTGGCGTCGCATCGGCTTGCTTGGCTCGGCGAGGGCGGCCTTCGCGTGGCGCTGAGTCCGGTACGCGTTGCTGGGTTCTCCTAGAGGCATAGCAATCATCAAAGTTGTATGGTTCAGAATACTCACCTTGAGTGTCCTCGGCGTCGCGGCCGTAGTCGGAGCCGTTGTCGAAGCCAGTAGTTGTGGCTCTTGGGATGTAGCGGTCCGCGTGGGACACGAAGCATTGATGACTCTCGATGATACTCTGCTTTCTGTTGAGTTGTGGTTGATGTTGAGAAGTGGACGACATAACTCCTTTGCCTTTGTCCACTCGTGTCTTCAATGGGACCGCGTCGGTTGCTCCAGTTGGAGGCGGCGCGTCCATATCACTAGGGGGTGTTGGAGTTGGCACAATGGGTGCCACTTGTTGGTTGGCTCTCAGAGTCGCGACCTCTTGTCTAAGAGCCTGGATCAAGATTTGATCTTCGGACAACTCCATCATGGGATCTTGTGGTGGTTGGTCTTGAGGTAGACCTAACGGCTGGGGTTGTGGGTTTGTATTGTCGATGTCGCGGTCTTCTGCACTGTGTCCAATCTGCATGGTGCCTATAACAAGACAACCAGACATGGGAGTACAAATGAACCAAAAGACAACAAAGAACAACAACCAAGCAAATCACTAGTCAAGTCACAAAGTTCACGTAGGTAGGGCTTGTTTGGCTTGCCGTGAGGGCGGCTTGGCTTGCACAAGAGATGGTGTATCAAGCAAGTTGCAATCAAACAACAAGAACAAATTGAAACCCTAGAAGAAACGTAAACAAAGCAACCTAATTAGCAAGAAAGTACCTTCTAGGAAGCTTGACCTAGACGGCGGAAAGATATAGAAGATGAGCTTAGACCGATTGTGGGTTAGGGTTGCCTTATTTTGGCTTTACCTAACTTTGGAAACTTTTTTGTTTTTGTTTTAATATCCGAGATCTTATCTTTTGATCTTTTCGGATTTGCAAAAGGAAACAAAATAAAAAGGTCTAAGTAACAAGAATATCACAAGTGTGATCTTAGAGATAGGAGAGAGAAGATAAGATTTGATAGATATCTTATATAAGGAAATTCGGTTAACAACCTAAAAAATAATATCTAGCAACAAGGAAACTCTATCCACGCACGAAATAAGGAAACAAACATATTCTAGCATGCAAGATAAAAAAATTACCTAACACACCAAAACTTGGGGAGCAAGGAAAAAAAAATCGGCCAAGGTATTACCTTGTAGAAACCGAATAGGTGTAGCAAATATGGAAAGTTATGGTTTTTCTCTATTTTTTTCTTTTCTCGCGAGATGATACGAATGCATACGAATGGAGTAAAAAAAAATCGTGAACAAGATGTAAGCTTGAGTTTGTGACTTACAAGACTGTTGGGCTCTGATGCCAGTTGATGTGTCCTTGCCTCCGATGACAAGCCAAATTGTCAAAGGTGACGCCTTTGGATCTAGTCTTGGTTGGGAAGTCACTCGATGTTGTGATTCTGCTGTGGAACACGATGACGGGGATGATCGCGAGCGGAAGATCGCGATGAATGGATTTGTTGACGTCAGCGACTGGGAAGACGGTGACGACAACAAGGAACTCGGTGGTGATGGAAGCGATTTGATGGAAGAATTGTTAGCGGTGACGGAAGCGATTTGGTGAAGGATATAAGGCTTGAAAAGACAAGTCTTTGGGGTGTCGTAGCGTCGACTGCGGATGAAGGAGATGTGAAGATAGACTTTGCTTGAGAAGATCAAGCGATTGCCGTAGCGTCGGCGGCGGAGGGAATGGGGATGAGAGGGATATGGGTGACGTCCGATCAAGGGAATGAGGGATTAACACTCTTCTTGAAACCTTGATTAAAATTGAACGTAAGAAATAACATTAACAAAGTCGGGTATAAATAGGGGAGGTGAGACATCGGATGGGCCGAGTCGAACCTCGTGGGCTAGCCCATGCAAGCATGCAAAAGGCACAAACCCTAAAAGATAGAATGACTAAAAGGAAACTATCTAAAACGCTATGAAAGGAAACTATGTAAAGCTATCAAAGGAAATTATCTAAAATACGCTGGAAATACCAAATATAGATAGTGTCTTAAAAGAACGCGTGAAACTCCTAACGCGGTGAAGGGCTGAAAGCAATCATCGCGTGAGATGACGACGAAGTGTCGCTGTCTTCAAACGAACGCGTTGATCCGATGGTGGCGAGGACGACGAGTCTTGGATTGGTTTCTGGGCTTCCTTGGCCAGCGACGACGCGTGCAACTAGTGATGCGACGGCGGAGGCGATGGCTTTGGACCTAGACCTTGTGACTGGCCCTGTGAGCGTAGGCTCATGGCTTCTTCCTCGTCTTGGGCCGTCATGGGAGGCAGGGTCACATCAGACGCCAACCCAAGACTCATCGTCCTCGCCACCATCGGCATCGAAACATCGCGATCATCGCAGCCGGCATCGCGTGCACCCACTCGCGAGGCCATCGACCCTTCATCGCCGTTCCTCGCGGTGTTTGCATCCATGCCTTCACCGCATCGTTTTGACACTTAGAGGTTTATTGCCTTTGTTTTGGCATAGTTTTGAGACACTTTCTATGTTTGATATTATTGCTTATTTTAGATAGTTTCCTTTTATAGTCTTTTCTATTTTAGGGTTTATGCCTTTTTGCATGCTTGCATGGGCTAGCCCACTAGGCTCGACTCGGCCCATCCGATGTCTCGCCCTAGTATATAAGTCAAACTATGTTATTGGTTTTAGTACGTTCAATTTTAATCAAGGTTTCAAGTAGAGTGTTTATCCTCCTTCCCTTGATCGGACATCACCCTCTATCTTCGCATCCCCATTCCCTCCGCCGCCGACGCTATGGCAATTGCTTGAACCTTCAAGCCAAGTCTTCTTTCGCATCTCCCTTCCCCCCGCAGTCGACGCTACGACACCAAAGACTTGTCTTTTCAAGTCACCTATCCCTCATCAAATCGCTTCCGACATCGCTATCCATTCGCCCCATCAATCGCTTCCATCGTGTCCACCATCGCCACCAATTCCATCATTGTCGTCGTCGCTAGCATCACCTTGACACTCGTCATCGTATTCGCTATCGCCATCGCCAACAAGCCCAAACACCCATCCAGTCAATCGCTCGCGGACATCATCGCGTTCGCCACCGGGTTCGCTTCGCAGCACCACCGTGTCCACCTTGTCAACCTTTCGTGCAAGACAATGTGACTTCTCGCCCAAGACTAGATCCAAAGGTGTCACCTTTGACAATTGGCTTGTCATCGGAGGCAAGAATACATCAACTGGCATCAGAGCCCAGCAGTCTTGTAAGTCACGAACTCAAGTTTGCATCTTGTTCACAAATTTTTTTCTTGACCCCCATCGTTTTCTTTCGTAAATTGTTGTGAAGAAAAACCAAAGTTCCCATCTTTGCATCACCTAATCAGTTTCTACAAGATAATATCTTGGCCGAAATTTTTTTCCTTTTTCCCTAAGTTTTGGTGTGTTAGGTAATTTGTTATCTTGCATGCTAGAATATTTTGTTTCCTTGTTTCACGCATGGATAGAGTTTCCTTGTTTGCTAGATTCTACTTTTTAGGTTGTTAGCCGCAATTTCCTTATAAGATATAACTCAAATCTTATTTTCTCTCTCCTATCTCTAAAGATCACACTTGTGATATTCTTGTTACTTAGGCCGTTTTCTTTTGTTTCCTTTTGCAAATCTGAAAAGATCAAACGATAAGATCTCGGATATATATATATATATATATATAAAAAAAGATATCCAAAAGATATTCAAAAAAAAAGTTACCAAAGTTAGGTAAAGCCAAAATAAGGCAACCTTAACCCACTCGACTCGGTCTAAGCTCATCTTCTCTCTCTCATCGCCGTCTAGGTCAAGCTTCCTAGAAGGTACTTTCTTGCTTATTAGGTTGCTTTGTTTATGTTTGCATTAGGGTTTCAATTTGTTCTTGTTTGTTTGATTGCAACTTGCTTGATACACCATCTTTTGTGCAAGCCAAGCCGCCCTCACGGCAAGCCAAACTAACCCTACCTACGTGAACTTTGTGACTTGACTAGTGATTTTCTTGGTTGTTGTTCTTCGTTGTCTTTTGGTTCATTTTTACTCCCATGTCTGGCCATATTGTTATAGGTAGCATGATGGTTGGACACCGTGAAGAACAACTTGGAGTCAACGACACCAACCCACATCCACCGCCATTGGGTCTACCCCAAGACCAACCACCGATTGACCCACCACCACAAGACCCTCTCATTGAGTTGTTCGAGGAGCAAAGAGAGATCCAAGCCCTTCGACAAGAGAACGCAACTTTGAGAGCCCAACAACGCGCCGTACAACTCGTGCCCACACCACCACCCCTGAGTACTATGGACGCGCCGGCTCAACCCCGAGCTGCCGACGCCGGTCCATCGAAGACAAGAGTAGACAAAGGCAAAGGTCTAATGCCTTCGACATCTCATCATCAACCACAACTCAATCGTATGCAAAGTGTCATCGAGAGTCGCCAAGGCTTCGTTTCGCACACGGACCGCTACGTGCCCAGAGCCACACCCGCTGGCTTCGACACCGGCTCCGACAACGACCGCGACGCCGAGGACACTCAAGGTGAGTTTTCTGAACCATACAACTTTGATGATCGCTATGCCTCTAGGAGAACCCAGAGACGCGTACCGGGCTCATCGCCACGCGAAGTCCGCCCTCGCCGAGCCGAGCAAGCCGACGCGATGCCAAGGAGACCCAGTCGCAGACCCAGTGGGCATACGCGACGCGATGAGACCAACTTGAGGACGCCAACTACCCAGCCACGGAGCCATGATGTACGCGACCACCTTCGACACCAAAGTGATCGGACGCCGCGTTACGGATCCGATGGCTACGCGTCGATCACACTCAATGTCCGTGACGACTTCGCCGAGTATGACGACGAGGAGATCGAGGACTCAGGTATGGTCAACCCTAATTTTTTTCACCCCCCTCTTGGAGATCCACTTGAATTGCAGGATCACCCATCGGATTGGATACCTCCACCGCGTCTCCAGCCACAAGGAGAACGCGTTCATGATATTGGCGTCGAGATCCGCGATGTCATGCCAAGGGACATTCGCCAAGCCGACTATGACTCCCAGCCGCGAAAATGTCAATGCGACGACGCCTACGCGCCAAGGGATGAGTTTGCTCGCGGCGAAGATAACCAAGACTGCGATAGACGCTAGGTTGGACGCGATAGACCCCATGGTGTGTGCGCCTACGAGAATCCTCTCTACGCCGCTGCGCCAAACAACGCGTTCAACCAATCACCTGCCCAGCCTCGATACCAACGACATGAAGTCAAGGTAAAAATCGAGCATTTCTTTGGTGAATACAATCCATCTGTTTTTTCTTGAATGGGTGCAAGCTATGAAGTACACCCTTAGATATTGTCGAGTGCCACCCGAGGAGCATGTCGACGCCGCGACACTTCACTTCTGTGGAACCGCCCGCGTGTGGTGGCATAGATTCGAAGATGACTGTGTGCGTCGCCACTGGACCAGAGTCATAGAATGGCACCAACTAGTCTACGTGATAACCAAGAAATACATGCCTCCAGACTATAGGAATCAGATGAGAATGGAGATAGCCATGGCTCGCCAAGGGTCGATGACTCCACTCGAGTTCTTTTCCAAGCTTGAAGACATGTATTACAAGGCCAACATCTTCGTTGCACCATCGACTTTGAGGACAAAATTCTTGAGTGGCTTGAACACCAACATCCGTGATCAACTCAAGATTTCACCCATCAAAGATTTGAACACACTCACACATACGGCGATGCAAATTCATGCACAAATCTCTCGTTGAAAGTCTTACACTTTTCCAAGTGGCCAACAAAGGTATTCTTCTAACCTTAGTGGATTGCCTTCTACTAATGTTCTCCATAGTGTCTCTACCACAGCCGCGTCGAGCCAAGCCCCCAAAGCAAAGCCGCCGACGCCAAGCACCGCGCCACGCCATAACGCACCCATACAAGCTCCAGTGGGCATAGATCGCGCGCGCGACCTTGAGTGTTACAAGTGTGGTGGAAGAGGCCACTATAAGAAGGATTGCCCAAACGCTCGAAAGGTTTTGTTCTCTACTGCCGCCGCCGGCTATGAGTCTTGCGACGACGAGGACCAAACCCTAGAGGCCATCGATGAAGGCATTGAAGAGGAGGAAGATGCCTACGACTGCGAACCCGCTTCTCTGTACGCGGGCACACCATTGAGCTTGGTGACGCGTCGTCTCCTCACAGTCAAGGAAGCGAGCCTCTGCGACCAATGCGAGAACTTGTTCCATACAAGGGCTCTCGTCCAGATGGCTTCCTTGAGTGTCATAGTTGATGGAGGTTCATGTGCTAACATTGTCAATGATAAGGTCGTGACCCACTTCAAGTTGTCTACGATGCCTCATCCACAGCCTTATGCCCTCCAATGGATTTCTTCAAGTCTAGGTAACACAGTATCTCGCCAATGCTTAGTTTCTTTTTCCATAGGGCAATACTGTGATTCCATACTTTGTGATGTCGTTGCAATGGACGCCACCCATATCTTGCTTGGGCGCCCATGGTAATTCGACAGACGCGTGCTCCATGATGGCTATTTGAACACTTATGTGTTCAATTACCATGGGAAGCACGTCACCATGCATCCCATGTCTCCCCATGAGATCTTGCAGGACCAGGTTGAGCGTGATCGCCATAAGGCCATTGAGGCCGCGTCTACTAGGTCGAAAGAGTGACCAGAGGCACTCCAGAGGCAAAACTCCTCCAATTCTGGCAAAATTTCATCTTCACCAGGCACTAACAAGAAGAGGAACAACGCCACAGGTGGGACACCAAGTTCCCATCTGGATCGTCATGGCGTCGTTGCTGGTGTTGCTGGGAAGGCCAAGAAGGGCACTCCAGAGGCTTGGCCAGGATTTTCCACTTCTGGCTCGAGCATTGGTCCACCTATGCCCAGTGCCCCACATAAATCGACCAGTTCCTCACCGTCGACGAAGTTTGCCGATCCGTTGCCACAGACGTCTCCTTTGCAAGGAAAATGTGAGCGATGCTTGCTTTTGGCCAGGCCCAGTGACCTCACTGCGTGTTTGACTGGGAAGGCACCATGTTTTCTGCTTGTGCCAACCCCATGCATCCCTGAGTCATCGAATGCCACGTCCGTGCCGCCAGCCATCGCGACCTTGCTCGCCGCGTTCGACGATGTCTTTCCCGATGAGTTGCCATAAGGATTACCTCCACTGAGAGGCATTGAGCACCAGATTGACCTTGTGCCAAGTGCTTCCTTGCCCAATCGCGCTGCGTATAGAGCTAGCCTAGAGGAGACCAAAGAGCTCCAGCGCCAAGTACAAGAGTTGTTGGATCGCGGCTACGTAAGGGAATCTTTCTCCCCTTGCGATGTGCATGTGATCCTTGTGCCCAAGAAGGATGGCACATGGAGAATGTGTGTTGATTGCCGCGCAATTAACCAGATCACCGTCAAGTATAGGCATCCTATTCCACGCCTCAACGATATGCTTGATGAACTTCATGGCACCATAGTTTTCTCCAAGATAGATTTGAAGAGTGGTTATCACCAAATCAGGATGAAAGAAGGTGATGAGTGGAAGACCGCGTTCAAGACGAAGTATGGGCTCTATGAGTGGCTTGTCATGCCATTTGGGCTCACGAACGCACCAAGCACCTTCATGCGCGTGATGAACCACGTCTTGAGAGCATTCCTTGGCAAGTTTGTTGTCATTTATTTCGATGACATCCTTGTGTATTCATGGAGCCTGGAGGAACATATCGATCACCTTCGCCAAGTGCTCAAGTGCCTTCGACGCGAGAGCCTATTCGCCAATCTGGCCAAGTGCTCATTTTGCTCCGCATCCATAAATTTTATGGGCTATGTCGTGAGTAGTGATGGTCTACGCGTCGACGAAGAGAAGATCGCGACCATCAAAGAGTGGCCAACGCCGACGCATGTGCGAAGCTTTCTTGGCCTCGTAGGATTTTATAGGCACTTTGTTCGAGATTTCTCCTCCATTGCCGCGCCTTTGCATGAGTTGACGAAGAAGGGTAGCACTGTCTTGTGGCTTGAGTCCCACAAAAACAGCCTTCTCGGCTTTGAAGCGGGCCTTGTGCCAAGCACCATTGCTCCAGCTTCCCGACTTCGCCAAGCACTTCTAGGTGGAGTGTGATGCCTCAGACATTGTGATGTGACCTTGTCCGATGGAAAGACCACAAATCATTGTCAAGGATCGCTTGAATGCGTATTGGGGCGAACAACTCTTTGGAAGGGGGAGAAGTGGGTGTTCGGTGGACTGTGGGGGGTGTTCGGAACACAGTGGACTATGGAGACGCAGCGGACTGGATGGAGATGCGGCGGTGATGGGTGGAGGCGTGGCGGCGGAAGTGCAGCGAGCGGAGGCGGAAGTGATGGTGAGAGGGAGGCGGCCGAGAGGGTGAAGGTGGATGGAGGCAGCCGTGAGAACTAGGGTTAGGGTTTGTGGAGTGTTGGTTGCGGATAGTGATGGATAGATGTGGGTAACCGAGTTAACGCGCCAGGATAATTCACTAGAAACGTGTTAACTGAATCAATGCGCCAGGATAGTTCGACTAGGAAACGCAAGGATTGTTGACGTCGGGGCCCGGGATTTAAGGAGTTTACTCGACTTGAACTTAGGCTTGAATTGACGTAAACTGAAAAGGAAGACAAGAGTTTCTATATATACTAGAGAGTTGACCTAATGGGCCAGACTCTCTAGTTACTAACTATGTCGGCCCATTTAACATAAATGGAAACCACCCAGAATTAGTAGCTACGAAAATAGAAATATTGTAAAAAGAAAGTACTAAAGTAGTAATGTCTGGAAATAGCAAGACTAGAAAGTCTCCTAAATCTAACTCGGAATGGATGTAGCTGTAGAGGAGTCTCAAGGCGAATGTCTCATGGTGTCTTCCTCCTCTGTAGCTGACATGGAGGGCAGGGTCACATCACCCTCCCCCACTTGGTTGTGAAGCGTCCCCGCTTCACGCTCACCAGGCTCGGGTTCAACATATGGTGCTATGTCAGCGACAGTGAACGTCGGATGCACCCCATACTTGTCCGAGAGCTCGAGCTGGTAGGTGTTATCTCCAATTGCTTTGACGACTCGGAAGGGACCATCACCCCATTGGTCGAGCTTAGACTTGCGGTCGGAAGGGAATCACTCCTTCCGCAAATGAAGCCAAACCAAGTTGCCCGGGGCGAAGATCAAGCGTCGCTTTCCCTTATTCTTCTGGGCTGAGTACTGCAGCGCACGCCGCTCCAGCCGAGTGTGTGTCCTCCTGTGTAGCTCCTGAATGTGCTCAGCCAACTTGCCAGCATCAAAGTTCTCCTGATCCTGCAGCGGGTACGGTGTCATGTCCAACGGCATCAGCGGGTTCCTTCCGTATACGACCTCGAAAGGAGTCGGCTTCGTCGCAGAGTGCCTGGACCTGTTATAGGAAAACTCAACAGTAGCAAGTAAGTCCTCCCACCTTCGTGGGTTCGCCTTGAGAACCGTCCGAAGGAGGGATCCCAAGGTACGGTTGGTCACCTCCGTCTGACCATCCGTCTGTGGGTGATAGCTAGTAGAAAATAGAAGTTTGGTGCCTAGCTTACCCCACAAGGTTCTCTAGAAATGGCCCACAAATTTGGTATCCCTATCACTAACAATAGTTTTAGGGACACCATGCAAGCGCACCACATGCTCAAAAAACAAACCAGCGATGTTCGTAGAATTGTTGGTGTTCTTACAGGCAATAAAGTGTGCCATTTTAGAGAACCTGTCGACCACTACAAAAATACAATCTCTACCACGCCGAGACATAGGCAACCCTGTGATAAAATTCATGGAAAGATCTTCCCATGGGGCCGCAGGAATGGGGAGGGGCGTGTAGAGACCATGTCGACTCGAGCGTGCCTTAGCCTTGTAGCATGTCACACAACTGTTGCAATACCTGGGAACACATTGGGACATCATTGGCCAGAGAAAGTGTTCTCGAAGTGCTGCAAGGGTCGTAGACACCCCAAAAAGGTCACGGTTGTCATGTGCTTCCTGGAGCAACAAGTGCCTGATAGAAGACGTAGGAATACATTGTTTCCCAGCCTTATACAGATACCCATCATTCAGGAAATACGTGTCATGCTCTCTGCTAATTGTACATTACTCAAAGATGTCCTTAAATAAAACCTCAGCAGCATACAAATCCATGAGCAATGCAAAACCCAATAAGTGAGACTGGAGATGAGTGATGAGCACGTACCTACGAGAAAGGACGTCGGCAACCACATTCTCCTTACCTTTCTTGTGCATGAGCAGGTACGTAAAGGTCTCCATGAACTCGACCCACCTAGCATGCCTGCGGGTGAGGGTCGTCTGGCGCGTCAGATAGGCCAGGGCAGCATTGTCTGAGGGTATCACGAACTCACTTGGCCAGAGATAGGGCTGCCAAGTCTTCATAACCCGGATCAGCGCGTACAACTCCTTGTCATATGTCGGACGCCTCTCCTGGAGCAAGACACCACGGATGCCAAAAGGTGAAGACGCAGGAAGAGAACGCGTACATGAGGGTGCAGAAGTCCTCTGATAAACACTACTTTGTAGGGTTTAAGTAAGAGTTATTAGAGGTTTTATTGGTGCCATTCGGGTAGATTTAGACACATTCATGTGCATGGCATGTGGGGGCGAAGTTTGGTAATTAATTAAAGGCCACGTGATGCTGGAATGATGTGGAGGTGGGCCGAGAAGAAGAATGCCGAAGAATTGAAAGCGGGCATGTGTTTGCTGAAGTGGGCCGTGTAGGTGGGCCGTTGCTGCTGAACGAGAGTGGGCCGTGTCTGCCTGCATGATTGGGCCGAGATGCCAGACGAGCTGCTCGCGATAATTGAAGAGGCCGAAGACGGGATTAATTCCCAATTTCCTTTAATTATTTTTATTATTATTTTATTATTTTCATTTTAGGTTAATTTCAGATTTTATTTCCTTTAGTATTTTAGGGTTGAAAAAGGCTTGTTTGCCAATCTTCGTTTTTCTCTTGAACCCTAATTCCCTTTTCTACGTTATGAAGAACTAAGCCTCCCTGGCTTAGTCAGACGCTAAAGCTTTCGTTTCGATAAAGTTGTGAGATTCTCATTCTTAATCTATTGCATGGTTTTTATCTTTCTCTTGCTTAAGTTGCTTATGATTTATATTGATAATCTCTATTTGGACGCATCTAGGGTTTATTGGTATTGATTGATTGCTAGATTTAGATTGTTACTGGTTGAGCATATCTATTTCAGAGTAGCAATTGCATCGTATTAGTAACTGGTTGTGCTAGTCTTATGCAGAAGAGAACTGATTTACATTCTAGGATAAAAGCTGGTTGTTTTATGCTAGAATTGTATCCAACTATATTCTTATCCGTAAGGCTGCTGTTAAACTGAATCTTGATAGTTTCAGGGTTGTTTAATTAGTTAGTGCTAATAGTATCTGGTTGTGCTATTAGTTATATCTGAAAAGGAATTGGAATTACCATTGCATGAGATTTTGAATGAGTATCTATGATCAACTTGTCATACGAATAGTGGATGTTGTTTGACTAAGTGCTTTTTCCCATTACTGATTTCATAAACTATTACCTTGTTTACCCTTTTGCATGCTAGGATTACTTAAACTCACAAAACCCCCCTTTTGTTACTTTTGATTGACATACGAATTGCATATTTAGATAGAATTCGCCTCCCTGTGGATTCGGCCTTTACTTACCTAGGACTACGGTTTAGGGTTTGTTTGGATATTTTACATAGCAGTTTTTACACGACAAAAACCTGTTATCATCCTCCTAGAAGCTGCAGAAGGCGAAGACGCAGGAAGAGAAGAGGAGGATGCTGATTCGGCCGAGTTGTCATCTGGGCTCCTGACTCGGTCCACAACTCGATCGAGTTGCTGACCGAGTGGTTGGCTGCAGTCCTGACTCGGGCCAAAACTCGGCCGAGTTATTGGCCGAGTTGTTGTCTGGCACCATGACTCGGTCTAGAACTCGGCCGAGTTGTTGGCCGAGTTCTTATCTGGCTCCAAGACTCGTTCTGGAGTTCGACCGAGTTGTCGTCTGGAGGTCTCCGCGGTGGATGCCGTTGCTGGAGAAACTCCGGCGGCCTCCAGTGCCTTCTGGCGTTGGTGCTGGACCTGGTCCTGTAAAATTTTCTGCGGAATCATGGGTAAGAGAGTCACGCACCTCCCGTGGTATTTGAACATGTAATTGTTCAAATACGCGTCGTGAAGCACGCGACGATCATATTGCCATGGACGACCCAAAAGCAGATGGGTTGCGTCTATAGCAGTAACATCACATTGCACAATGTCGTTGTAAGGACTAATAGAAAATGAAATAAGACTCGGGCGAGAAAATGTGTTACCTGACCCTTCAGAGACCCGCTGGAGGTCGGAGGGAGTGGGTTGTGGTGTAGTCGGAAGGTTGAAACGGCGCACAACCTCCTCATGGATAATGTTACAGCAAGAACCCCCGTCAATGATCACACTCAGCAAAGCATCCAGAAGGTTGCACTGAGCATGAAACAAGTTCTCCCGGTGCTCATTAAGGGCTTCCTCCTTGACGCTCAGCACGCATCTCATAACCAAGGCAGAGTGGTATGCCTGGTCATCATGGTGATCGGAAGTACCGACCACATCGCCATCAACATCGGTTGTAAAGACGCCGGCAAGGTCAACCTTGACGTCGTCGTCATCTGCCTCTACAACTGCAGGGTCTTCCTCCTGGATCACATCCTGTGACTTGAGGCATTTCAGTTGGCCTGGAGTCGATGTTGAGGGAAGCATCGGGGCTTTACCCTTTGCCTTTTCCAGGGCTAAGAGCTCGTCATATTTACGCTGGAGTTCAGCAAACCGCGCGGCTTTTAATTTTTGTTCAGCAAGAAGCTCTTGTATCATCATATGTACTGCAATCTTACGCTGTAGTTCGACTATCTGTGCGTTTCTTGCTTTGTCTCTAGCAAGCAGCTCTCGGATCATCTTTTGGGTAGCAGTCTCTGTGCCTGTCTCACGGGTTGTATCACCTTCTGACATTGTACCTTACAGCAAGAAATGACAAACCACAGAATCAAAGTGAACGACAACAGCAATAGAGAATCAACAAATAGGTAAGCAGAACCGAACTCAACAAGCAATCACTCGGGTAACTAATCTGGTTGGCCGTGTGGGCGGTTACGAGCAGGCTAAAGCAACTCACACAACAATCAACAAAATCAAGGCAATGCTCAGCAAGAAAATGTCGAAAGTAGATATGCAATGATATAAGCATAGAAGTAAGAACAACACAGTCAACCAAGATATGCAACTCAGACGGTGAAAGATAGAGAAGACGGTAAATGAATCACTGCGATAACAGGTTTGATGGTGCCAGAATCAAGACCGGGTTCTCCCTTCGTGTGTTGTGAAGAGACGCACTTGCCTTATTTTGGCTTCTGTGGTCTTGAATTTTATTTATTTATTTTTATTACTGCGAACATCCATCTGTTTTTTTTTTACCTGTAATCTGCGAACAGCACCGATGCTATCACATAAATGACTACACAGTAAATTACAGATTCAGCAAACAGCAGCAGTAGCACAGCAGCCAGCACACAGAAAAATAAAAAGGTTCAGCAAAGTAGTGATTCAAGTGGGAAAAGAATGAGATTGAGATGATGTAGATTGTTGGCGCAAACAAGGCAAACACAGTTGCAAACAAACTATCTAAGCCTATATGCAAGCGGATCTACAATAAACACAATCAAAAACCAAGTAAAACACAAGAGTTTGCTGAAAATTGTGTGAGAAGGTTCGGTTTTGCAAAGACGGCGGAGTCTAGGGTTTCTGCGGTAGACAATTCGTATTTTGGCCTTTTGAGGGGTCAAACGATGTCCGTTTTGGGCAAATTTTATATGCCCGGACTCGTCTCGAGATGCTCTACAGGAATATGGAAGAAAATTGCGGAAATGAAAAAACAAATTGACGAAATCTGGGCAGAAAGGCTCGTCAGTTTTTTTTTTTGATGCAGGAATTGGTTTACGGAAGCGGAGTGATTGAAAGAAGAGTTGGAACGACTTACGCGATTCGTAGGATCTGATGCCAGTTGATGTGACCTTGTCCGATGGAAAGACCACAAATCGTTGTCAAGGATCGCTTGAATGCGTATTGGGGCAACACTCTTCAGAAGGGGGAGAAGTGGGTGTTCAGTGGACTGTGGGGGGTGTTCGGAACACAGTGGACTGTGGAGATGCAGCGGACTAGATGGAGATGCAGCGGTGATGGGTGGAGGCACGGCGACGGAAGTGCAGCGAGCGGAGGCGGAAGTGATGGTGAGAGGGCGGCGGCCGAGAGGGTAAAGGTGGATGGAGGCAGCTGTGAGAACTAGGGTTAGGGTTTGTGGAGTGTTGGTTGCGGATAGTGATGGATAGATGTGGGTAACCGAGTTAACGCGCCAGGATAATTCACTAGAAACGCGTTAACTGAATCGATGTGCCAGGATAGTTCGACTAGGAAACGCAAGGATTGTTGACATCGGGGCTCGGGGTTTAAGGAGTTTACTCTACTTGAACTTAGGCTTGAATTGACGTAAACTGAAAAGGAAGACAAGAGTTCCTATATATACTAGAGAGTTGACCTAATGGGCCAGACTCTCTAGTTACTAACTCTGCCGGCCCATTTAACATAAATGGAAACCACCCAGAACTAGTAGCTACTAAAAATAGAAATACTGTAAATAGAAAGTACTAAGGTAGTAATGTCTGGAAATAGCAAGACTAGAAAGTCTCCTAAATCTAACTCGGAATGGATGTAGTTGTAGAGGAGTCTCAAGGCAGATGTCTCATGGTGTCTTCCTCCTCTGTAGCTGACATGGAGGGCAGGGTCACATCACATTGGCATTGGTGGTGTGTTACACCAAGAGAAGAGGCCCATTGCATATTTTAGTGAGAATATCACAGGGGTCACACTCAATTACCCCACCTACGACAAAGAGTTATATGCTCTAATACGTGTGCTAAAGACATGGCAACATTACCTTTGGCCGCATGAATTTGTCATCCACAGGGACCACGCAGCCTTGAGCTATTTGAAGAGTCAAGCCCACCTCAATCGATGCCATGCTCGTTGGGTGGAATTTCTTGATACATTTCCTTATGTCGTGGTCCACAAGAAGGGAAAGGAGAACATTGTTGCCGACACGTTATCTCGAAGGTATGTTCTATTGACTCATGTGCAAACTAAAGTTTTGGATTTTGCTTTGATTAAGGAATTATATGCTAGTGATCCTTTCTTTGCCCCTATAGTCGAGCATTGCCTAAGATTTCGAGAGTTTGAGTCATATTTCCTTTCTGAGGGTTAATTATACAAGGCTAGTCGCCTTTGCATCCCTAGGTCTTCCATTAGGATCCTTTTGGTTCAAGAAGCACACGAAAGTCGTGGACACTTTGGGATTAGTAAGACCTTGGCCGTCCTAAGAGAACATTTCTTTTGGCCTAAGATGACCCACCAAGTGACTAGGTTTTGTAGAAGTTGTGTGACATGCCAAAGAGCCAAAGCTAGGTCCAGCCCACACGGCCTGTACACACCTTTGCCCATTCCTAGTGCCCCCTGGGAAGATTTGTCTATGGATTTCATCACGGGTTTGCCTCTCTCTAGACGAGGTAAAGACTCTATTTTTGTGGTCCTAGATAGATTTTCTTAGATGGCACATTTTATAGCTTGTAAGACAAACCATAGTGCTAGTGAGATTGCCGATCTATTCTTTGAGCATGTGGTGCGTCTTCATGGAGTCCCACGTACCATAGTGAGTGATAGGGATTCTAAGTTCGTTGGTCATTTTTGGAGAACTCTTTAGGATAAGCTAGGAACCAAACTCCTATTTTCCACTAGCTACCACCCCCAGACCGATGGCCAAACGGAGGTCACAAATCGAACCCTAGGAGCCCTCCTTCACACGATGCTAAAAGCCAACCCTAGGCGTTGGTAGGACTTACTATCACTTGTCGAGTTTTGTTACAATAGATGCAGGCACACGGCGACCAAGTTGACACCTTTCGAAGTGGTGTATGGCATGAACCCATTGACGCCGCTTGATTTGTCGCCGCGACCACTGCGAGACCCAGTGCATGTCTCCGCCGCCAATCGTGCAGAGCAAGTACAAGAGCTCCATCGACGGACCAGGGACCAATTGGAGAGAAGGGCCGCACAGTATGCCTCCCAGAAGAACATTGGCCGACGCCGCGTCGTTTTTGCACCTGGGAACCTCGTCTGGGTGCACATGCAAAAAGGAAGGTTCCCCTCGCGGCGTACGCACAAATTGGCACCGCGTGGAGATGGTCCATTCCGCGTGATAAAGGCCATAGGGGACAATGCCTATCAACTCGAGCTCCCACCAGATTTTGGAGTCCACGCGTCCTTCAACGTGGAGGACTTGACACCATATGTTGAGCCTGAGTTTGATGATGGTGAAGCGGGGACGCTTCACAGCCAAGTGGGGGAGGGTGATGTGACCCTGCCTCCTATGACGGCCCAAGACGAGGAAGAAGCCATGAGCCTATTGATACGCGGTATTTTACATAGCGCAACTAGTAGTTATTAGCATAGTTTTGTGGAGATTTTGGCTCGGTTTTGGAGCTAAGTCGATGCTTGAGGTGCGGAGCTACATTATGATTATTTGGAAGCACTTGCATGTTAAGGACGAGGCTCGAGGTTTCCTTGGCGAGAAGACGCTCGAGGAGTCGGGCTGACATGAAGAGACGACGTTGAAGCTAGGAGAAGCAGCTTGACGCGGGCCATGGCGACCCACCGCGGGCCGACGCGGGCTGGGCTGGAGCTGACTGACGCGAGCAGGCGGCGGCGGGTGGACGCGACTGGCCACGAGTGGCGGCGGGCGGCGGCGATCGCCGGTGGTCGCGTTTTTGCTCCAGGAAGTTCTGATCTTTGGCGAGGCGAAACGGCGAGCGGAAGCGATCGCGTCCGGTCGCGTCTCTGGCGTTTCTGAACTTTCCCGATTTCCTTTTTGGCTTGACGTTTTGTTTTCCCTTAATCAATTCAGACGTTTTGTTTGTCAGTTTAGGTTAGATTAGCACGTTTTTGGCAGACATTCATGGATCCATCACCATTCCCTCTCTCTCCTCTCATCATCATCTATCTTTTCCATCTTTTTTTTCTTTCTTTGTTTTTCTCAAGAACGTTTTTCTAGTTTTCTCCATGGTTTTGGATTTCGTGAAGAACATGAACCGGAACTAAGACCCTTGTTTTGCCTAGCGTGGAAGCACTCGATTAATTCAGTTGTAAGGTTGTATCTCTTGTTCGTCCCTTTGGATTTTTGTATTGATTTCCTTGAGCATAATTCGGATTTCTATATTGTTGGCTAGATTGACATCCTAGTTCGATTTTATAGTTTTCTAATTGCTAGAATAGGGATAGACGGTGGAATCCCTAATCACTTGTAGCAACCACAATTGTATGAAATTGGTATATTGAATTCAATTGTGAAAAGGAAATTGATTTGCATGTCATACTTGCGGTGTTGAGTCTTTGCTTGCAATCCATTATTTCTTATGCCCTATGCTATTGATTGAATCAACTTAGGAGGTCTTCTAGGTTTTCAATTAGTAAGTATTAGCAAGACCGGTTGGATTGTTAATATACAAAAAATCAGAATTGGGACAAATCCATAGGATTATGATGAACACGAAATGAACCGAATTACAACTTGATTAATTGATGTGTGGAAACTTGCTAGGTGAAACCTCTTTCTCCCATTGTTTAATCTTGATTTTTATGCTATTGCAATTGAGTAGTTTTAGTACAAAACCAACCCCCCCCCCCCCCCCCATTTGTCCTTTGAAGTTGATAAATTAGCAATTGCATTGAAATTGACGTGTTACTCCCTTGGGTACGACTCCTTACTTGCATGCTATACTCTAGTTGCATTTTAGGATTTCTTTGATAGTGTACAATGACTGAAAATACGCTATCACCTATGCTCAGAGGGTCCAGTGACAAGGTCTAGGTCCAAAGCCATCGCCGCTATCATCGCGTCACTTGTCGCACGTGTCGTCGCTGGCCAAGGAAGCCCAGACGCCAACCCAAGACTCGTCGTCCTCGCCACCATCGGCATCGAAACATCGCAATCATCGCAGCCGGTATCGCGTGCACCCACTCGCGAGGCCATCGACCCTTCGTCGCCGTTCCTCGCGATGTTTGCATCCATGCCTTCACCGCGTCGTTTTGACACTTAGAGGTTTATTGCCTTTGTTTTGGCATAGTTTTGAGACACTTTCTATGTTTGGTATTATTGCTTATTTTAGATAGTTTCCTTTTATAGTCTTTTCTATTTTAGGGTTTATGCCTTTTTGCATGCTTGCATGGGCTAGTCCACTAGGTTCGACTCGGCCCATCCGATGTCTCACCCTAGTATATAAGTCAAACTATGTTATTGGTTTTAGTACGTTCAATTTTAATCAAGGTTTCAAGTAGAGTGTTTATCCTCCTTCCCTTGATCGGATGTCACCCTCTATCTTCGCATCCCCATTCCCTATGCCGCCGACGCTACGGCAATTGCTTGAACCTTCAAGCCAAGTCTTCCTTCGCATCTCCCTTCCCCCCGTAGTCGACGCTACGACACCAAAGACTTGTCTTTTCAAGTCACCTATCCCTCATCAAATCGCTTCCGCCATCGCTATCCATTCGCCCCATCAATCGCATCCACCATCGCCACCAATTCCATCATTGTCGTCGTCGCTAGCATCACCTTGACACTCGTCATCGTATTCGCTATTGCAATCGCCAACAAGCCCAGACACCCATCCAGTCAATCGCTCGCACACATCATCGCATTCGCCACCGGGTTCGCTTCGCAGCACCATCGTGTCCATCTTGTCAACCTTTCGTGCAAGACAACGTGACTTCTCGCCCAAGACTAGATCCAAAGGTGTCGCCTTTGACAATTGGCTTGTCATCGGAGGCAAGAATACATCACTTATTGACAAAAAGCCTCCAATAAGCCCCCCATTAATGATGCTCTTAGACTTGTATATAATACGGCTCTAGTAACTCTTGATGTTGTGATCCATATAAATTGATCATGAGAACGATGTAAGGTTAATAGTCAAATCGTAATACATATTAAAGATAAATTATTTTTATGAATATTTGTATAAGTATATAGTGTGTAATGGTGTAATTAGACCTGTCAACTGGGTTGGGCGGGTTGGGTTCGGGTTGGGTCAATTGTTGAAAAATATATATTATATAATTGTTTAAAAAAATATTTTAAAATATTTAATATAAATGAAATAACGGGGTCCCTCGAGCTCGAATTCACTATTCGGGTCGGGTCCTTTGGATTTGGGTTCAGGTCCTTCTTGACCCAGTAACTTCTGGGTCGGGTCTCAACCCAAAAAAGGGGTCGGGTCGGGTCGATTTTTGACAGGTCTAGGTGTAATGAGCATGCAGAAAATCAGAATGTATGACCAATACTGCTGCATGAAATGATTTTTCCATGTATGATATGATTGTTAATTGAAATTTTCGGTAACCAAGTTTATCATCAAAAAATGGATTTTATTATTAACATATTTTGTCTTTAATAAAAAAAATTGCTCTAATCATCTTCCACTTAATTAACTATTGGTGATGACCAAGCTAATAGTAATTTTTGTACCCTTAAAAAGTAAGCATATCAATCTAAACAAATAACAAATCTTTATCTTTTTTACATTACCAAACAAAAGCATTTTCCTAGCCACAATTATATAATCATATACAGACTATACACTTAATTTATAAAAATGATTACAACTCAACTTGTTAATTGGATCGGTTAGTTCAATTGGGTTTGGACCGTCGTTGATGCGCTCCTACCCAACATGACTACAACTGAGGAAGAGGAAGCCATGAGCATTTGCTCACAAGGCCATATCACTAGATCGCGTGCCAAAGCCATCGCCAACGCGACACAATCATTGATTGTGCGCGTCGTCGCTAGCCAAGGAACGCAAGAGACCGCGTTCTCCCTCAAGCGCCTCCAGCCATGTCCAGAGATCGCGTTCTATTTCAAGATCCTCTCCACCATCATTGACCGTGATATTTGATTGTTTTGTCATTTTAGAACATTAATATTTTCAGTGTTTTTCTTTTGGATGTGTGTTCCACGCGTGTCGCGTAGGCTAACCCATTAAGCTAGACTCGGCCCATCCGAGTCCCGTTATCCCCTTTAAAAGGCTATCTCGGCCTTCTGTATTAGGTTACACTTCATTTTAATCTAAGACCATTTGTCGAGAGCCTTTGCCTCCAATCTCTTAGATCAGCGTCACCCAACTCTAACTTCTCATCTCCATTCCTCCGCTGCCGACGCTACGGCCATCCACTCGAATACCTCGAGTTTATCCCCTCCGCTGCCGATGCTACGGCTTCGCTCATATTTCGAGCCACCATCCAGTATCGCGCCCCCTTGCTCGCGCAACGAAACAACACCGTGTTCCATCATTCCCTCCTTGAATTCGACACGCGCAACTCACCACCAAGATCTCGATCCGGCATTCGAAGGCATGAACGAATCAACTAGCATCAGAGCCTTTGATCGTGTAAGTCGCTTGTCAAGTCTCATTTGTTCACAATTTTTCTCCTCCATCAGCTTGCTTCCGCCTTTGTCATGATTTTTTTTTCTTCCTTCCTTGCATGTCCATCGGTTGCGCAAGGCAAGCCCTTGACCGAATTTTTGCTTGATCCTTGCGAAATTTGTGTGATCTGCTCGCGTTAAAACTTCCGAAATTAATTGCTTAATTGATTCCGTGAATTTCGCTTACATATCTTGCCATATCTTGAAGTTGTTGACCGTTACAAATCTACAATATTCTTCTCTCTCCTATCGCTACAATCAAGTAATATTCTTTCCTAAGTTACTTAGCCGTTTATTTTTTGTTTCATTTAAGTCTTATCCGATCTTCAATCAAAAGTCAAAGACTAAGATCTAGGATTTGAATTTCAAATTCAAAAGTCAAAGTCGAATTAAAAAAAAGACTCGTTAATTCAAAAAAAAAAAGCCAAAATAAGGCAACCTTCTTCCACCAATCGGCTAGGCTCATCTTCATCATCCCTCCACCATCTAGGTTTACACTTGAAGGTTTGTCTTGTGTGTTTGTGTTATTTACATAAGAGGTTAGGAATTAAGTGGTTCGTTTCGTTTGGTTTTGTGCTTGCATATCACACTTATTGTGTGCTTGCCTTAGCCGCCCTCACGGCCAAAAGACCTAGCCTTCCTACGTGAACACTTGTGACTTGCTAAGTGCTTGCTTGCACTTTGGTTTTGTTGTTTTTGTTCGTTTTTACTCGCGATGTCGGGACATATTGTTATAGGTAGCCTTACGGCGCCCAGCGGTGGTAATGGCCAAGGAGATGGCAACAACCACCCCCCACCGCAAAACATTGCCCAACATGAAGTTGTCCCTCTCGCCAACCCTCCCCAACAAGATCACATTCTGGAGCTCTCGGATGAACAACGCGAGATACAAGAGTTACGACGCCAAGTTGCTCAACTCCAAGCCATGCAGCGCGTAACACTTGTGGTGCCCGCGCCAACACAGATGATCCCAATGGATGTAGCGGGAGCACCGTGATACCCTGACGTTGGCCCAAGCCAACAGCGCGTGGACAAGGGAAAAGGGTTGATGCCTTCGACCTCCAACCATGCCTCCAACGGATTCAATCAGTCATAGAGAGTCGCCAAGGCTATGTGTCGCATCGCGAACGCTATGCACCGCGAGCAACCACAATCGGCTACGACAGCGGCTCCGACCGCGACAATGATTCCCATGGTGAGTACTCTGAACCCTTTGACTCACATGACAGGTATGAAGCCAGAGGAACAAGACGTCTCCGCGAGGCTGCTTCAACGCCTCTTGCCGGCCGCGCACGACGAGATGAACGCGACTCAGGTTTGCCGCATGATTCATATCACGCTACAGACATTGAGCCGCGTCAGCGTTGCCATAATCCCACACCAGTGCCATTCGACGTCAATGACCACCTTGGCCATCAAAGCGCGCACATACCGCGTTATGACTCCGATGGCTATGGATCAACGACGCCAACTATCCATGATGAGTTCAACGACGAGGAGATGGAGGACACGGGGATGGTCAATCCAGGCTCTTTCCATCCTCCCCTTGGTGATCCAATTGAACTCCAAGATAGGCCCGCGGATTGGATTCCACCCCCACTCCAACCAGTAGGACCACATCATCGCGTTCCTGGCGACAATAGGTGTGACACTCGTGGCCAACACCACAAGGACATGGCGCGTGTCCTCCATCTCCTCGTCGTTGGCCGTCCTCATCATCGCGCTCAAGAAGCTGCACAACGCGCTTATGCGCCACAGCCTGCTCAACACACACCAAGGCTTAGCCGCCATGAGGTAAAATTTAAAATTGACCATTTCTTTGGTGAATATGATCCGGCTGTGTTTCTTGAGTGGGTACAGGCTACAGAGTATACTTTGCGATATTGCCGCATTCCCACAGAAGAGCATGTTGACGCGGCAACGCTACACTTCTGAGGCGCTGCACGCGTTTGGTACCACAGGTTCGTGGACGACCTCGTTCGTCGACACCTTGCCCCCATCACGGAGTGGCACCAACTTGTCTATGTCATGACACAGAAGTACGTGCCTGTGGACAATAGAAACCAGATGCGAATGGAGATCGCAATGGCGCGACAAGGTGTCAAAACACCTATGGAGTTCTTTTCTCAGTTGGAAGACATGTACTACAAGGCCAGCATCAGTGTCGCCCCGTCCACACTGCGGACAAAGTTCTTGAGTGGCTTGAATGTGTCAATCCGTGACCAGCTCGAGATTTTACAAATCAAGGATCTCAATACCTTGACTCACACCGCGATGCAAATACACAACCAACAATCGTGTCGCCGACAATCCTCTTGGCAAACCCCAAGTCAAAGGAGGTATGATTCTAACTCTGATCAATCCCCTACTACTAATGTGCGCGGTCCACACACAGGAATCACCGCGTCAAATCTGTAATGCCCCAAAATTTAACCTTGGGGAGCTACAGCGCCAGGAAATTTCTTTGCAGAAATTCCCTCAGGCTTTAATAGAAAAACTCACCTTAAAAATTTCTTTCCGACCAATATCAGTTCTTGACATCACTCATCCTAACTTAGCATCATGTCGCGTGTCCTTTCTCCTCCATTCTTCTGTTGCGCTACTCTGATATACGGGCCTGCAACCATAATTGTACCTCATAACGGGGTTAGTCCTTGTACGGACTAAGCAAGTCATAGGCGAATCAAATACATGCAATAACACAAATAAAAGAAAACTTATATGCAAAACACCATAATAACCTATAACCCAAGATATAATTATCTTAAACCTCGATCAACAATACCTAGATACCTTAATACTGTATATCATTATATCACAATCATCCTCAGCCACATATATGGCTAACTTATTACCTCAATAATTATCACCAATATTTCGCTAAATACCCAAGGTATATCACTACTCACTCAATTCTCAAACTCATATATATAACACTTAAACACTCATCCATATAACCAATCAATTCATCATATTAATCCATAACTTTCTAATCAAAATATCTCTCAAAACCTCATCTCATACTACATAACCTTTCACCATAATTCCTTAAACATATATTAAACCTCAATCACAATATACTTAGTCATAAACTCATCATCATAATATCTAACTAATCTATATTCATAATCTACATCATCTTCATCATAAATCCAATTGAATTATAAACCATCGGGATCCATGTTCATTATTTAAAAACTATACTCGGATATATATTTTCACAATGAAAAATAAGCATACTTTTAAACATTCACGATAAACACACACGATAACATCGAAAACATGCCCAAGAACTTTTGGGCACAAAGGTACCTTCTTCCCCATGTGGACCCCATACAATGGGTACACCCTTTACCTGCCGGAGGGAAACATCCTTGTTAGCTAGACGAGCGACCCTACCACAACCCAGGTAAAGGCACCTCCCACGACCCACTTACCCCGGGCGGCCAAACCCAAGATAAGCCCTAATCGAGGGATGAATCATCCACACAGGCCTCATCAACAATACTTACAGTTGCCACACAGGCGAAATCAACAACACTTATATAATTGCCACACAGGCGAAATCCACAATACTTTTATAATTGCCACACAGGCGGAATCAACAACACTTTACGATATAAATGCCACACATGCATAAAAATATCATCATATTAACACACAAGTGCCACACAGGCCAAAACAATGATCATTTATTTTCAAAACACAATTATAAAACAATACGAAAACCAATCCCGATGATTCACAACTCATTAACCTAATCACATGCCACACAAGCACATACATCCACTTATTATCATACACATAAGCCACGCATGCCTAAATCATTTTTCTAATAACTCATCATTATATTTATTAGCCACACAGGCTTATACTAATCCAACATATAATATATTCCTTTGCCACACAGGCCTAAACTATCTTATTCCTTATAACTCGTTATCATATTTATTAGCCACACATGCACACATTAACTCATAAGATCAACATTATAACTATATCCTCAATTATTATATCATTACATATTCTTAATTCAATAACCACCGATATCATCACTAGTATCGTCACATCCATATCTATATCCTCATCCTATAATCCTGACATGTATTCATATAATCCTCAACGTATAACCTTATCATAAATCCCAGCATATCATCATAACAATTCCCATCATACAATTTTATCAAGCCTCGACACTTAGTTATATAACATCTAATCTATAAACCTCGATATAATATCATATCGATTCCTAACATCATGTCGAACCTCGACGTATCATATCATATACTCATCACACCTATAACCTCAACAGTATAATCTTATCATATAATAATATCAAGAACCTCAACATCACATCGGGAATTCCCAACGTATCATAATTCTTAACATATATCATATACCTCATCACCTATTATAACTCAAGTAATGCAACCATTACATATATATATATATCATACTAATTATGGTATTACTGCATATACAGATAATCAATATTTATGCAAAGCACATAAACATTCGCATATAACTTGCATGTAAGACGTCTCACGACAACAATCCTTGTTGTCCCGTCCTTGCTATGGCCCGATATTTCCATACTCCTAACTTTGCAGTGATTCCTTGAATCTGTATTACATTACAGATTCAGCCATAACTTTCGCTATATAACTCCAAATCAGGATCCGTCAGATTCCTCATACTCATAACGAAATTTCTCAAATTATGGTATCTATCTCAACTTTCCAGTAATTACGAATAATGCCCAGAATTTTCCAGAAGTTACTATTCTATCCAAGTCTTATATTTTCTCTATAAACCTTGATTCTAACTTATCTAATCTATCTCCCAACATCATTATTCTTCATATTAATCATCATTTACTTCTTATACATCATTCTCTTGATCAAGAACATCCTAATTATTTAACTTACATCTAAGAACACTAAAGAGAGAATCATACCTTATATGTGCCTTAATCAAGGATGGATGTTTGTTTTGAATGACTTAAAATTTCTTGTGAGCCATGGAAAACTTATAAAAGTATAAGGGCCTAGGTGACCGGTTATGAAGGGAAATAATATGGCTATTAAAATGGTAATTGATTATGATAGTTAAATGGTTATAAGGAAGAGAAAGGCATGGTTGCTTTGGAAAATAGAGGGCCGGTTATACCATGGCCAAAATGAAGGAGCTAGCTTGTATTTATAGGCTTAGATGAGCCTTTTCTAGAATTTTGAAGAAAGTTTCCCCAAAGATGACAAGGTAAGTCGGTTTTGGAATTAAAAGAAGCTTAGGGAGATTTCTAGATTTAGGAAAATCAGCATGTGACAATTATGGGTGTATGGCCGGATGGGTAGAAAAAGAAAAATGTAGAAGTTTAAGGAGATTTCTAGAAATAAGGTTTAAGATAGGTAATTAAAGGAATTATGGGCTTAAATTAAAAATGGGCCAAAACCAAAAATTAAGCCCAAATCAAATATGTGGCCGGCCCACATAAAAAAAATGATTAAAATTAAATTCAAATTTATTTAGGTAAAAATCATAGGAAAATTACCCAAAACATAATCAATATCGATACGGTTTCCTTTCCTGTATCGTCCGTTTTTATTAATAATGAAACTAGTACTATAAAAATTATCTTAGACTTACTAATCCCAAAATATGTCATTAGTATATACCTCAAGTCATATTTCAAAAATATCAAGGCCTATATTCCCAATATTACTTATAAAGCCTAATCCCGAAAAAAAATATTTTTACTGTTATTCCTGAAAATGATAAGAATCCTAATTTTCCCAAATAAATTCATAATCCTGAAAAGTATATATATATATCAAATTCCTCAAATATCAATCGAGATATCAAAATCCTAAAGGATCCCAAAATCGTTCTCTAAAAACCCCAAACATTACCCGAGATAATCAATTCCTATTTTTCCTCAAAATATCCAATCCTAAGTTTTTCATATAAATTCCTAAAAATCCCAAAATATATCGGGTATTACAAAATCAAGGCCGACATGGGAAGACCGCGACATCTACCACCAATGCTCCTCGCGCGACGCCTACAAAGGGCTCAACACCAGCTCCTGAGCGTGCGCGTGACTTGGAGTGTTTCAAGTGTGGAGGACGAGGGCACTACAAGAGAGACTGCCCAAACAACAAGAAAGTCCTCTTCTCCAGCATCGCCGCGGGATATGAATCTTATGAGGAAGAGGACACGGCCCTTGAGACCATCAAGGAAGGATTCAAAGATAACGAGGAGGCTTACACTTGTGAAGCCACCGCGCTACATGATGGCACACCTCTGAGTCTTGTCACGCGTCGTATTCTCACTGTCAAGGAGGCCACACTTGTCGACCAACACGAGAATCTCTTCCATACGCGTTGCTTGGTCAAGACAGCGTCCTTGAGTGTCATCATCGATGGAGGCAGCTGCTGCAATATCATCAATGAAAAGGTGGTCAACCATTTCAACCTGCCAACCACTCCTCACCCACAACCCTATCGCCTATAGTGGATTTCATCGAGTTCTGGTAACACTGTAACTCGACAATACCTTATTTCTTTTTCCATTGGCCAGTATTTAGATTTAGTCTTTTGTGATGTCATTGCAATGGACGACATACATCTTTTGTTGGGGCACCCATGGCAATTCGACAGGCGCGTTCTTCACGATGGCTATTTAAACACTTATGTGTTTACTTACCACGGGAAACGCGTCACGCTCTTACCCATGTCTCCCCATGAGATTTTACAGGATCAGGTTGAGTGTGATCGACAAAAGGCTTTGGAAGCAGCAAAGATTGCGTCGAAGCCAACGCATTCCAAACAACATACTAGGGATTCTTCCAACACCCCAAACCCAAGTAGCAGGACATTGTTGGATCGTTAGAGTTACGTCTGAGGGAACAAAAGCTTTGTTCCCACAGAAGATGCAGCGGATTAAAAACAGCAAGAAAGATAACGAACGAACTCACAATGTATAGTGGAAACCCTGATTAGCAAAACTAGCTTCTCAAGGAAAAACCACTACCTTCAAGCTTCCGTTTGAGAGGATTTTGAAGCGTGTACTTGTCTTATTGATTTCTTGTTCGATTACACTTGTATCCTGGACTTCGACCTCTAAACAACCAGCTAGACTCGAAGACTCTTCTACAACGATGAATCGAACTCAACCCTCAAAGACTTACACACACCTCACTTCTTTTCTTTCTCTTTTTTTTCGTTCTCTCTGTTTTCCGTCGTCGTGGTTACATAGAAATGAATCCATACTTCTAATAAATACAACACAGCAAAACCCTAATTGTAACAAGATAAGATCTTTCCAAATAAGGTTATAAGAAGATAGGATTTGCTGGAGGGATAATATCCCAACCGTCTATATTAATCAAGGAAGGAATTCCCGAAATTAATATAATCGGATGAGATATGATTCTTCTCTCTCCAATTCACTTATCTAAGGAAAGATTCCCTAAGATAAGGAATCGGGCTTCTCTCTCTCCAAATCTTCTCCAATGGCTAGATCCTTCCAGCCGAAATCTTCAATCCTTGACCGCGTGATTCTTCTTTGATTTGTTTCCATAATTGTCACGCTGGATTTCTTCTTTCCATCCGCAGCTTCGATCTCGTTCGTCGCTTCAGTTCCTTGCTGGGTAACAAAGCACATGAACAGAGCTTTGTTCCTCCCCGCGATCATTTGCTGCAATGGTTCCCTGAGACAACTGTATTTGTTCCTGAAACACTTAGTACCCAGATTAGTTGAATGTTTGTCACTTATCAAAACCTAAGGAATTCAACACAGGAGAATGCATTCTTCCAAAGGGCACGAAGGCCCTTCCAACGACATCGCGCCCACAAGCGTCGCGTTAAAAGGAACCTGTGAGCACAGATTGCTTCTTGCCCGACCAAGCGACCTCACTGCTACCTTGAGCAGCAAGGCACCATGTTTCCTATTGGTGCCAACGCCTTGCATTCCAGAGAACCCCATCACAGAAGCTTTGCCGAGCGCCATCAACGCATTGCTCGATGAGTTCAAAGACATCTTCCCCGAGGAGCTTCCACAAGGCCTTCCCCCATTACGAGGCATTGAGCACCAAATTAATTTGGTGCCTAGTGCCTCTCTGCCAAATCGCGCTGCCTATCGTGCTGGACCAGAGGAAACCAAGGAGTTACAGCGCCAGGTGCAAGAACTTCTGGATCGCGGATACGTAAGGGAATCTATAAGCCCTTGCACGGTCCTCGTGATCCTCGTGCCAAAAAAAGATGGCTCGTGGCGCATGTGTGTCGACTGTCGCGCCATCAATCAAATTACAGTGAAGTACAAGCATCCAATTCCCCGTCTCGACGAAATGCTAGATGAGCTCCATGGCGCGATCCACTTCACCAAAATTGACTTGAAGAGCGGCTATCACCAGATTCGAATGAAGGAAGGTGATGAATGGAAGACCGTGTTCAAAACAAAATATGGCCTTTATGAGTGGCTCTTCATGCCGTTTGGTCTCACCAACGCCCCAAGCACATTCATGAGGCTCATGAACCATGTTTTGAGAGAATTTCTGGGCAAATTTGTTATAGTGTACTTTGATGACATTTTGGTGTATTCACGTAGTCTAGATGACCATGTAGAGCACCTTAGGCTTGTGTTAGAGTGCTTGAGACGCGAGCACTTGTATGCCAACCTTGGAAAGTGTCGCTTTGCATCAGACACCACCAACTTTATGGGCTACGTGGTCTCCAAAGATGGGCTATGCGTCGATGAAGAAAAGGTGAAGGCCATTCGGGATTAGCCCACACCTACCACTCCAATAATAGTTCGAAGCTTCCTTGGCTTGGCGGGATTCTACAGGAGATTTGTTCACGACTTCAGCTCCATAGCCGCGCTTCTCCACGAGCTCACAAAAAAGGGCATCGTGGTGATTTGGAAGGATCATCACGCACACACGTTCAACGCGTTGAAAGAAGCCTTGTGCAACGCGCCGCTACTACAACTCCTCGACTTCAACAAACACTTTGAAATTGAATATGATGCGTCAAATCTGGGCATTGGTGGAGCACCAGGAGAAGAAGCCCATCGCATTCTTCAGCGAGAAGCTCACGGGGGCAACTTTGAACTACCCCACCTATGACAAGGAGCTCTATGCTCTTGTCCGCATGCTAAAGACATGGCAACACTATCTCTGGCCACGCGAGTTCGTAATCCACTCGGACCACACGGCAATTAGCTATCTGAAGAATCAAGCCCACCTTAGCCGCCGCCATGCTCGATGGGTGGAATTCATGGAGACGTTCCCCTACGTCGTAGTGCATAAGAAAGGTAAGGAGAATATGGTTGCCGACGCCCTTTCTCGCAAGTATATCCTCCTTACTCATCTTCAAACAAAACTTCTTGGTTTCGCGTTAATTAAAGATTTGTACGTGATTGATCCCTTCTTTAAGCCATTTTTTTAACACTGCCTTAGGGACTGCGAGTTTGAGACATACTTTTTCCATGAGGGGTACCTTTACAAAGCTGGTTGCTTGTGCATTCCTAGTTCACCCATTAGGAAGCTCCTCATTCAAGAAGCACATGAAGGACGTGGTCATTTTGGGGATACCAAAACACTAACTGCCCTTCGCGAGCATTTCTTTTGGCCGCGCATGACCACCCAGGTGACGCGATATTGTAAGAGTTGTGTCACATGTCAGCGCGCCAAGTCTAGTTCCAATCCCTATGGCCTCTACACACCGTTGCCCATCCCTCTAGGCCCTTGGGAAGATTTGTCCATGGACTTCATCACATTTTTGCCTCTCTCTCGTAGGGGTAAGGACTCCATCTTTGTTGTTATAGATAGGTTTTCCAAAATGGCACATTTCATCGCGTGTAAGACCACCAATACTGCTAGTGAAATCGTCGCATTGTTCTTTGACAATGTGGAACGTTTGCACGGGATCCCTAGGACTGTTGTGAGTGATCGCGACACCAAATTTGTAGGGCTTTTCTAGAGAACACTCTGGGGAAAGTTGGGAACCAAACTTTTGTTTTCCACTAGCTTCCACCCCCAAACCGATGGCCAAACAGAAGTGACCAATCGAACCCTAGGAGCCCTTCTTAGGACCACGCTCAAATCCAACCCCAAGCGTTGGGAAGACTTACTTGCTATTGTTGAGTTTTCTTACAACAGGTCCAGGCACTCCGCGACAAAGCTCACCCCGTTCGAGGTCGTCTATGGAAGAAACTCATTGACACCACTCGACATGCTACCGCGGCCTCTGAAGGACAATGAGCACACTAGTGCGGCCAACTGTGTCGCGATGATCAAGGATCTACATCAGCGAACGCAGGAGCAGCTGGAACGCCGTGCCATACAATATGCTACACAGCACAATCGTGGACGTCGCCGCGTCATCTTTGCCCCAAGAGACTTGGTGTGGTTACATCTTCGCAAAGGCCGCTTTCCAGCCAAGCGCAAATCCAAGCTGGCACAACGCGGTGATGGTCCATTCCGTGTTGTGAAGGCCATTGGCGACAACGCCTACGAGTTAGAGCTGTCACCCGACTACGGTGTCCATATGACCTTCAACGTCGCCGACTTGGAGCCTTATGTGTAGCTAGAGTTCGATGATGGTGAAGTGGGGACGCTTCACAACCAAGTGGGGGAGGGTGATGCGCTCCTACCCAACATGACTGCAACTGAGGAAGAGGAAGCCATGAGCATTCGCTCACAAGGCCCTATCACCAGATCGTGTTCCAAAGCCATCGCCAACGCGACACAATCATTGATTGTGCGCGTCGTCGCTAGCCAAGGAACGCAAGAGACCGCGTTCTCCCTCAAGCGCCTCCAGCCATGTCCAGAGATCGCGTTCTATTTCAAGATCCTCTCCACCATCATTGACCGCGATCTTTGATTGTTTTGTCATTTTAGAACATTAATATTTTCAGTGTTTTTCTTTTGGGTGTGTGTTCCACGTGTGTCGCGTGGGCTAGCCCATTAAGCGAGACTCGGCCCATCCGAGTCCCGCTATCCCCTATAAAAGGCTATCTCGGCCTTCTGTATTAGGTTACACTTCATTTTAATCTAAGATTATTTGTCAAGAGCCTTTGCCTCCAATCTCTTAGATCGGCGTCACCCAACTCTAACTTCTCATCTCCATTCCTCCGCTGCCGACGCTACGGCCATCCACTCGAATACCTCGAGTATATCCCCTCCGCTGCCGATGCTACGGCTTCACTCATCTGTCAAGCCACCATCCAGTATCGCGCCCCCTTGCTCGCGCGACAAAACAACACCGCGTTCGAAGGCAAGAACGCATCAGTCGTGTCCTCATAATTTACGGGTAAGTCAAGTAGGGTCATAATGGGTTTGGTGTGGGGGTTCCACCCAACGGGTCAAAAGTGTCACTTTTTGTATGATTATGTAAATACTTTTGATAATCAAACTGATGACATAAACAATTCAAATAAAATAAAATTAATATTATAATTAAGGGTCAATTACCGAAAATCACCCGTCGAATGGGTCATATTGCTCAAAACCACCCCTATATTTTGATATTACCGAAAACCACCCGGATTTCATATGTTGTTAAACGATCGCCACTCGACGTTGTCTTCCATTTAAAAATCGTTAAGCTAAGGCCCACATCCCCCTTTTCTCTTCTTCTCCACCTTCAATCTCTTCTACTTCGCCGGATTTGTACTCCGACAGAGTATCTGCTTCTTCTTCCTCCTCCTCCGAATCGTCGTCTTCGCTTTTGTCGGGGCGATCTGGGGAGAGGACATGGTCGCGGTCGAATTGGTTGTTGCCTAGCTTATGGAGAAAGATTTGAGAAATTGTAGACTCGATTCGACATTTCGACCACTTAATATCTTCGATTAGCACTGAATTCTGACAAGAGAGATGCGGAAATGGTTGGGATTTCTGTGTTTGAGCTTAGTAGAGAAAGTGCAGTAGATGAGAGTCCATTTATCATGTGGTGTAGGTGGAAGGAGAGGGAAATGGAGGCGACGGTGGCGCTGATAGGGCAGGTTTTCAAGGCGGCCTCGGTGATGAAGAGAGTACAAGCTTTGCAGGAGGCGCATTGCTCGTGGAATCCGACAAAGACGAGGACAACCGCCAAGGCGCTGGTGGCAGAGCTTAGGCGGATTGGTCTTCTCAGAGAGAGGTTCAAGAGAGGCTTCGCCGCCGACAGTATTAGGAGGAGAGCGGCGCTTGGCGGGGCGGCGATGAGGGAGGTAGTGGCTCCATACGAGAAGGCAGTGATCAAGCTCAAGAGGGAGGTCAAGAAGGCTAAAGATTTTTATTTTACATAAAAATATTAGAAAAACGGTAATGTGTGCCTTAACTTAACGATTTTTAAACGGAAGATAGTTTCGGGTGGCGATCGATTAACGACATATGAAATTCGGGTGGTTTTGGTAATATCAAAATATAGGGGTGGTTTTGAACAATATGGCCCATTCAACGGGTGGTTTCCGGTAATTGACCCTATAATTAAATTATCAGTAATAATATGTTATATAATGTGTTAATCGTAAAATATATTATAATATTTTATATAAATGGATTCGACGTGTAAAATAACGGGTCGAGTCAATTCGGTGAGTTAGGTCGACAAAACCCGAAAATTTTTGAACCCATCGGGTTCGATCCGGGCCATGTTATGACAGGTCTAATATAGTTTGATATATGAATTATTTTATATTATTTATCTATATATTAAAAAGGAAATCAAATCATCTCAGATATATTAAATAATCATATATAATAATATATACTGAAAAGGAAACCATCGGGGGAAGCGGGGGCACCCCCTCGGCATCCCCCCTAGATTCGCCTTTGTGCACAAGTTTGTGCATGTATATGCATAGGTTTTAACTATAGTGTGACTTTCTTAAGTGCAAACTCATGTACATACAATCAAAACCGGATGTACTTCTTAGAATATGCACAAGTTTGTGCTTGTATGTGCATGAATATTTGCTTGTCTTTGTTTAAGTGGAAATTCATACACATACATGTATAAACTTATGCACTTCAGTGCACAAGTTTTGTGTTTCATTTGACTTTATGTGGATGAGTTACAAAATGCACATATTTTGCGTGTATGTGCATGAAAATACATCTATATGTGCATGAATTTTTTGTTGTATGTGCTAGCGAATTAAAAAAAAAAAACATGCACATGCGCCTGGCTGTATTTTCTCCCAAAAATACGCGTTTTTTCAAATAAAATTCGGTTGTGCCGAATTATTCCATTTTTTTGCTTTTTCAATCTGGGCCTTTAGTTTCCTTAAATCAAATGACCCATGTTCATTCTCATTTCTAACACTAGCGCCCTTTTCTCACCAAATTCAGATATGTGGTTTATAAAGACTTTTTTTATAAATAAGTATTGCTCTCGTCAAAATATGTTTGGTAGACATGTCTTTATCAATTGAAAAGTGATTATCATTAGAGAAGAGTATAGAAGAATTTCACTTTTACACAAATTTCAAAACATTAAAAATATTTTTTCTTCTAAAAATACCTTTATCAGTGAAAATGTCCTTATGAATTATCGTACCAAACAAACCCTAAGTTAGGAATTTGTTTGGGTGATCCTAGGGTGACTGATCAGCGCTACTTTATAGGGTTTAACTAGGAGTTGTTACCGGTATTTTGGGTACCATTTGGATGAGTTTAGAGCGTATTATAGAGATTGGAGTTGAGAAGAAGAAGTGTAGATATGGTGGTTTGGAGAAGCTTAAATGAAAATATATTGAAGAGAGAAGGAAGCCACCTAAGAAGACGAAGAAGTAGAACCAAGTGGATCTACAGGAGCGAATCCGCGATCGCGGAATTCCAAGGCTTGGTCGCGGAAAAGTCGAGAGCAAAAGAGTGTCAGTGTTTATTTTCCGCGATCGCGGAAGCTTTCTCCGCGATCGCGGAAATCTATGTCATCAGCGCATTCGAGGATTTTTCGAAGATTTATTTTATTTTCTTTTTCTTTTATTTCTTTTGTTTCGTTATTTCCTTTTAGATTTTATTTCCTATCTTATGGAAATTAGGTTTAGCTAAGTGTATATATTCTTTCTTTAGAGCATTAGTTTGGGAAGGTTGGGTGCTCCCTAAGTTGGGTGTTCCCCAAGTTGGGTTCTACCTTTCTTCATATTTTCCATTTTCTTAGTTTAGTTCTTTGTTTTGTTTTTGGCTAGACAATTGAAGCCTTGGTTTGAATTTGATATTGAGATTATTCCTTTCTTTATCCTTGAATGTTATGATTCTCTTGTGTTTCATCCTATTGAGTTTTTTTTATTTCTCTAGCCTGATCACTTAGTTTTATTGGTATTATTCATTCTGCAGGATTAGGATTTTGAATTCTATTGGTTGATCTAGTTCATCAATTGTTGTGATTAGTATTATTAATATTGGTTTCCCTAGCGTGACAAACTAGTTGAGATTGGTATTATCTATATTGTTAGTTCCTCTAATCTGGTTAACTTGTTGAGATTAATATTGTTCATCCCGAATTCAGAGTAGCAAACACGATTTACAGGAACGGGTTGTGAATGTTTATTGTGAAGACAATTGATTGCATGTCGAGTACTGACGGGTTGTTAAGTATTGCATGAGCTTATCTATTCCTGAGCTTACTGCTGCTGTTAGATTTATCTTGATGGTTTCTTGATTGTTTAATGGTTAGGATTATCAGGACTGGTAATTAATTTAGAACAGGGATTAGGACATTTATGAGGATTGAGAACTAGGGATAATCAATGATTGATCAACCAAACTAAAGGTGGATATTTGTCTAGCCAAGATTTCTATGTTTTATTTATCGTTTTCTTAGTTAGATTCATACAACCCCCCCCCCCCCCCCCCCCCCCCCCCTTTTGTCTTTGTTATCAATTGGTGAATGATTTTGCAAACAAGATATATAACTTGATTCTCTGTGGGATTCGACCCTTACTTACCAGACTACATTAGTTAGGTTTTTGATGATTTATTTTGTTTAGGTGTCACGACAACGCCTATCAAATTGGCTCCGTTGCCGGGGAATCTAAGGTCTGTATTTTCTTGTTTGTTTACCGATTTGATAACAAGACACTATCCTTTTCTTTTATTTTTCTCTCTTTGTTGTGTTTTCGTTTCGTTTTTCGACTAACCCGCATGAAGAACAGAAGAAAAACCGCGACCGCGGCCTGAAAACCGCGGTCGCGGCAAAGAATCCGTGATCGCGGCCGCCGCGACAATTATAGGGTTAGCGGAAAAAAAAAACGGCGTTTTTCCGCGATCGCAGCCATATTTCCGCGATCGCGGCCCAGCTGTCTACGTTCTATTTAGAGAGACGGTGCGCATCATGCTGCCAAGGAGGAGACATTCGCCTCACATTTTTATTTGGCACCGATGATGGCCCAACATTCGACAGCTGAGGAGGAGGACACTAGAGCCTACAACACGATTACATCTAGGCTCCACCATGTGTTCGTTGAAGGCATGTGCAGCCCCGTTTTCTTTGATGTACCACTACACCTTACAGTGGATATATTTGGTTGCACGTGGAGTTTGACTATGAAGACCCGCGCAACACCAGAGACATGTGCTTTCATTGATATACCGCCAGCAACAACTTCCAAGTCCAAGCCAACTCGGCGACAGTTGTGAGTACTTTTTCTGCTTTTCCATGTGCTTCATCTTTTTGTCTTTCATTACATTGAAGAAAATGCAATGTTTAAGCATGGGGGAGAGTTCTACACTTGCTGGTCGTCTGAGGAGAAAGAAAAAATAGTGGAAAAAAAAAGTCAAAAATTGAAAAAAGACAAAAATAAAACCCTGGGATAAGTCGAAAACCCGAAAGGGCGAATTAGGTAATAAGCAGGTGGCTTGGACCAGCATTAGGCTGGGGTAATAATTGGTCAAGAGTGATGTGAGTTTTATGTGAGCCCATCTATTGAAAAATGAAATGAGTGGCTTGGTGAAAACCCGAAAGGGCGCCTTGGCAAAATGAGTGAAAAGAAGAAGAGAGATTATTAGGAATCATCATTTTACCTGGCATGGTGACATAAGAAGAGGAGATATAAGGAGGATTCGGGTAGGTCACTCTGGGAGGCATAAGAAGATAGATGGAGGCTAGGGTTAGATTTTTATTTCACTCTATGGTGTTCGGGTTAAGCTTGGGGGAAGTACTCTGTTTTCCTTTAAGCTTGTATGTGTTGTTGTATGTTGTGTTGATTGTGTTGGTGCCTTGGAGATTCATGTTTAGGTGAAATTATTAGTGGAGATGGTTTGTCTGTGCTTCCTGAGACCTTGGGAATTTGATTGGAGGAGTAGGTTTATATTAGCTTACTCGAGGACGAGCAAGGTTTAAGCATGGGGGAGTTTGATCAGCGCTACTTTGTAGGATTTAACTAGGAGTTGTTACCGGTAGTTTGGGTACCATTTGGATGAGTTTAGAGCGTATTGTAGAGATTGGAGTTGAGAAGAAGAAGTGTAGATATGGTGGTTTGGAGAAGCTTAAATGAAGATATATTGAAGAGAGAAGGAAGCCACCTAAGAAGACGAAGAAGTAAAACCAAGTGGATCTACAGGAGCGAATCCGCGATCGCGGAATTCCAAGACTTGGTCGCGGAAAAGTCGAGAGCAAAAGAGTGTCAGTGTTTATTTTCCGCGATCGCGAAAGCTTTCTCCGCGATTGCGGAAATCTATGTCATCAGCGCGTCCGAGGATTTTCCGAAGATTTGTTTTATTTTATTTATTTTCTTTTTCTTTTATTTCTTTTGTTTCGTTATTTCCTTTTAGATTTTATTTCCTATCTTATGGAAATTAGGTTTAGCTAAGTGTATATATTCTTTCTTTAGAGCATTAGTTTGGGAAGGTTGGGTGCTCCCTAAGTTGGGTGTTCCCCAAGTTGGGTTCTACCTTTCTTCATCTTTTCCCTTTTCTTAGTTTAGTTTTTTGTTTTGTTTTTGGCTAGACAATTGAAGCCTTGGTTTGAATTTGATATTGAGATTATTCATTTCTTTATCCTTGAATGTTATGATTCTCTTGTGTTTCATCCTATTGAGTTTTATTGATTTCTCTAGCCTGATCACCTAGTTTTATTGGTATTATTCATACTACAGGATTAGGGTTTTGAATTCTATTGGTTGATCTATTTCATCAATTGTTGTGATTAGTATTATTAATATTGGTTTACCTAGCGTGACAAACTAGTTGAGATTGGTATTATCCATAGTGCTAGTTCCTCTAATCTGGTTAACTTGTTGAGATTAATATTGTTCATCCCTAATTTAGAGTAGCAAACACGATTTACAGGAACGGGTTGTGAATGTTTATTGTGAAGAGAATTGATTGCATGTCGAGTACTGACGAGTTGTTAAGTATTGCATGAGCCTATCTATTCCTGAGCTTACTGCTGTTGTTAGATTTATCTTGATGGTTTCTTGATTGTTTAATGGTTAGGATTATCAGGATTGGTAATTAATTTAGAATAGGGATTAGGACATTTATGAGGATTGAGAACTAGGGATAATCAATGCTTGATCAACCAAACTAAAGGTGGATATTTGTCTAGCCAAGCTTTCTATGTTTTTGATAAGCACTACTTTGTAGGGCTTAACTAAGAGTTATTAGAGATTTTATTGGTGTCATTCGGGTAGATTTAGACACATTCTTGTGTATGGCGTTTGGAGGCGAAGTTGGTGTTTTTGGAGGTGTTTGAGCTACTTTGGAGATCATGAAGACACTGAGGAAGGAAGCCATCAAGAGAAGACGCCAAGGAGTGAAGAGGAGACGGGTTGGTGCAAGGCAAAGGAAAAGAATGCCGAGCATTAACCGCGATCGCGGGCATGGGTGTCGCGATCGCGGGACTCGGAGCATGTCGAGAGTTTTCTGCGGGGGCGGAGAGATTGAAGGGCGTGGAGCCACATGGGCCGCGATCAAGGTCCACCACCCGCGATCGCGGGTCTGACACGGCAGAGGCTCGGACTTATTCCGAATTATCTTTTTAGTTTTCTTTTCCCTTTTCCCTTTTTCTTATTTCTATTTCAGTTATTTTTCTTAATGGGCTAGGTCATTTGTTAGGGCCCTATAAATACCCTCTTTATGCATTAGGGTTAAAAAGGCAGACTTTAGTTGTAATTTCAATTCATCGTTGTTTTCTTTTCCTTTGAAGTTTTTTTACCATGACTATGAGGAGCTAAGCCTCTTTGGCTTAGTCTGGTAATGGAAGCATGAGTTCGTTCATCTGGTTGTGAGGTTTTGTTCCTATATATCTATCCTATTGAGTTATATCTTTTCTCTGAGCAAATTCATATTTGAATGTTTGTTGGTTTATCTAGACTGATCACCTAGGTTTATTGCTTTCATTCATATTGCTAATAGTAGGGAACTGTTGGGCTAACGCTCTAGTATAAGTAGCAAGCATTGATTGTTATCTGCATCTGTGGATTATATCTATGTGGGAATTGATTACATGGTAAATGCATCTGAGCGAGCGTTCTGTGTATCCTGGTTAATTCTTATATGCATTGCTGCCTTTGGGTTGAACCTTTAGTGGTACTAGGGTTATTCATTGGTAAGGGTTCTTTGTGGAAGGTTTCCCTCTGAATTTACATAAGATCGGGACAGGAATAACCGAATAGGAAGATAGGGCTTAATCTATGAACAACCTTTGAATGACTTGTGTGGACATTACTTGGCTAAGTGTTTTTCTCTCTTGATATTTCATCCATTCTACTTTTCTTTGTTTGTGACCAACCAACCATACAACCCCCCTTTGTGACATTGCATGCTACCACTATTGAATTCCTTCCTTCTCTGTGGGATCGACCCTAACTTGCTTACTATACTTTATTTAGTGAGGATTTTAGGATTTACTTTTGATTAGGGGTACGACGACTATTCCTACTATCAGTTTTATTTATCGTTTTCTTAGTTAGATTCATACACCCCCCCCCCCCCCCCTTTTGTCTTTGTTATCAATTGGTGAATGATTTTGCAAACAAGATATATAACTTGATTCTCTATGGGATTCGACCCTTACTTACCAGACTACATTAGTTAGGTTTTTGAGAATTTATTTTATTTAGGTGTCACGACAACGCCTATCAGTGACCCTTAGGGTCACCAACCCTCTCTTAAAATTCATGTAAATATTTTAAAAATTATTGTTAATAATAAAAAATTTAGAGTTTGGGGTTTAAGATTTAGGATTTAGGTTTATCATTTAGAGTTTAGGGTTTAGGATTTATAATTTTAAATTTAAGATGTAAAAAGTAGAGGGTTGGTGACCCTAAGGTTCACTCAATCATCCTCCCCTAAGTTGGGATTACAATCATTTACTTGACTTTCACGATAGCTTATTCAATATAATCTACTGTATAATATTGAAGATGAACCTTTCTAATGTCATGTGTTGCTCCCAAATTAAGCCACATCATCTTTGTCACATGTATCAACATAATTTTCACACAATTTTATATTAATTCAAAATCAAATCCATATCTTTTTTTTTTTTCAGATTCAGTAACAGTTTTTTCTTTTTTAGTATATATATGATTTTTTTGTTTCTTAAATACTTTTATTTCCTTTTCATAATATGTTAAAAAAATCAATTTTCCTTTTTTAGGTATATAGATTAATAGGGAATTGATCAAATGAAAACCATTAGTTAGGAGAGAAATGAAAACGATCATAAGTCATTGGATTTGAGGACCTTCTCTTTGATCCATAACTAACAACTCACCATACCAAGCTAATCGTTTTGTCCTATTTGACTCTATTATGATACCTCACCCTAGGGATGGAATGAGCCGAGCATAAGAGGGAAGTTAGAGAACTCTCTCTTAAGGAACTTGGAACAGCCCATGAAAGAATGGCCAAGATTAGACTTTCATTAAAAGGCGAATAATTCGGTCGTGTCGATTTTTTTCCGTTTTTTTTTTTTTGTATTATAGTGTTTTATTGGAAAAATCGTTTTCACTTGTTGTGAACATATTTTTTATGTTCCACTTTGGCCCATAAATGTTCACCATTTTCATACAAGATGTTCACTATTCTAGCCGAATTTTACCCATATTTTCCCCCAACTTTACCCGATTTTTTCCCGTATTATACGCGTTTTTTCAAAAAAATACGTTTTCACTCGTTATTAACATATTTTTGATGTTCATTACTTTGTCCATAAATGTTTACCACTTTCATTCCAGATGTTCATTATATCGTGATGAACATCTACGAACAAAACAGTGAACATATGTGTTCATCGAGGGGTTGTGAACATATTATCGATGTCCATCACTTGTTTAAGCATACATGTGAACAATTATGCCTAAATGTACATCACAAAACACATACAAGAAAAAATGACATGTTACTTACTTTAAACTTGATTTTATATTAAAGATTACTAATATTGCGTCATAAACATACAATGAACATTAAATGATCATTTTTATAAAGATTTGAGAGTTTAGCTAGAGGGGAAAAAACACTAGCAAATTCACTATTTTTTAGTGTAAAGTGGTGAACATCGTTGTATAATGCGATGAACATCTACGAACAAATCCGTGAACATCCGTGTTCACTGGGAACAATCACACGCAAGGGCTGGAACGCCTCTGGTGTGTTCTCAGTTCTCTCATGGAATTTGATTCTCACCAGAACCGAATCTTATAGATTAATATATATATATATTTAATTCCATTTAACATATATGAGTTTTTTTTATTATGAATATATTATTGATTCATTTTCCTTTATATATTATGTTTACATATGTGAAAAGATAGATATGATTTAATTTCCTTTTCCATTTTTACTTGTGTAGGAAGTAAAAAACGATTCAACTTTGGAGCCCTACCTACTGAATTAATCAAATATATGAAATTTATATATAAGATTAAAATGTATTTAGTTCTAATTTATATATCCTCATAATGAGTCACATCAACTTTTTTCACGTGACACTTAAAAAAAGCTTTTTTTATAGAATTATTTTCATCATATAAATAATAAAATTGTAATCATTATATCCAAAAAAAGGTTATTTTTATGAAATCTTTATCATTATAAAAACCGTAGGAAGTGATATCAAATATATGTATTTGGTTGACTTTTTATTTTTGAAAAATCCATATATTTTAATCGGTTTTTCTAACCTATGCCCATAGGACATAGGTTAAGACTTTCTTTTTGAGAATATATTCCCTAAATAGGAATGATTAAACCCTTTTAAGAAAAATATTAAAATTCCTAAATGATATAATCCAACAAAATATTTTCATAAGAAGGTGCTTAACCTATACCCTACGGATATAGGTTAAAAAAATCATATTTTAATTCATGAGATTTTCAATTTCTACAAGCAGGAATTTCAATCACCTAAAAAAAAATTGATAAGATTTTTTTCCTTTATATTTTCCATGATTTAAATTTTAACCAAACAAAATTTATCAATTCCCATTATATAATTTCACATGGAATTACTAAACGAGTACCCAGGACTTCCAAACAAAAACTTGCTTGCAAACAATATCGCAAATTGCTAAGATCAATAAAATTTTACTATCAAATTGCACTCCACAAACAGATCATTGCAAATTCATATCAACACTGAAAGCACGAAGGTCTAGATTTTCACGATCAAGTTAAGGTGTTGCTACTACATATACATGCATCGTAAAATAAGGTGCTAAAGTCAGTGAAGCACAGCCAACCCATCAAGTATTCTAAAGCTGTGTAGACAATCGGCAAAACCTAACGGAGTTTCTGATTGTCAGATTTGCAAGAGGTGCTTCATTTATTATGTTGATCTTAGAGTTGAAGTCCATAAGATGTGCATATGATGCAACTGGCTGAAATCTGAGGATTTCAGGGACATCTTGTACAGCTCTTTAAGCTTGTCAGCATCTCCTAATCTCTTCAATGAGAGGTTAGATTGAGGAGATGAAGAAACCGTTTTGCTCGAACCAGGTGTACGGGTTAAAGCCAACATTTTCTTCAGTAGCGTCTGCAGCTGAGCCCAGAATTTAGCTTGGATCTCATATATGTCTTGCTTGTCTTCTTCAAGTGATGCATGGTGGCCTTCAAGCAGGCAACATAAAGCAGTTTCCAGCATCTGACGAGCAAACAATGAGGATTAAGGTAGTTGACAAATGTGTAAGAACCCAACAGCAAAATAAAGCTAATTACAAACAAGAGAAGTTCAAATTTAGTTAACAAACTTTCAAATGGCGAAAAAGACGAGTTAATACAACACCCCACCGGGAAAATTTGGCTATTTGAAAAAGGCTCATGTGGATGTTTAAGCCCATTTGCTCACCCAAAGGCCGATCGTGTGTAATAGTCTGAAACCGATTTAGATTTTTTCTTCTCAAAATTTATCCACACAACACTTTTTTTCTTTAAGTCTAACTATCATTGTGTCTTGTTTTCAAGTTTTCAGGTAATTCAACACAGAAGAGCCAATTGTAATTTCTGCACTTTCATGCTCCATGTAGAGATGCATATTCCAACCCCTTAAGGGGCTGTTTGGTTGTTGGGTTGAGGAATGGGGTTGGGAAATCCCAACCCAAAATCTAGTGTTTGGTGTTTAATATCTTGGAATCAAATCCATTCCCCAAACCCAGTCAAACCGAAGTTATCAAACCCCTCTATTTCTTTGGGGTTGAAATGAAGGAATGAGGTATGGGAAAAAGGTGAGAAAATGGACTTCAAAACTTCATTCCAAAATACTAACCAAACACATAAATTCATTTATCACTTTTCAAATCCATACCTTCTCAACCCGATACCTCATTCTGACACGATACCTAATTTTACCAAACGCCCCCTACGAACTTCCAAAGGCGAAATCAAAGAATATATTTAATTATTATCTATTCATAATTTCAGGCCAGTTTTAAATAATTTGTTCGATTGAATTCCTATCTAGTCCACTACTCTTTCCTACTAAAGGTTATCATGCGCTTCATTTTAACAAAAAAAAGTGAGTCAGCTTGAATAGGAAACAATACCGTGTTTGAGTGAAAAGCACCAGAAAGTGTAATCGTAAGAGCAGCTCTTTCAGTCAGAATGGTCAGGTACATGTGAGGATGTGATTTTGCACGATAGAACTCTATTGCCCTCTGCCAGTTCCTCTCTGCAAGCGAAGCATACTGCTTTACTCTTTGGAGGGTGTTACTTTCACTTCTACTCTCGTTGTTGCTCCTATAGTTCGGATCCAAAAACCTTAAACAGCAATCTCTTTGATAGCAACCCAGCTGAAAATAAGCATAAGCTGTTTCCTGCCTCCGCAACTCACCCAGTGATTCATATAATGACAATGCCTCCCTAATGGCATCATTTGCAGAAATCTGATGTTTTTTATATTCCTTGGTTCTCTTGTCAACTACACCTTGAAATGGAAGCTGTTCATCCTCTAAGGATCCATTTTCATAAACCTCAGCTACCGTGTCTTCTCTTGCCAACAACATACCAAGCTTTAAATACGTATGCGCAAACTGGGTACAGACTTCGTTTCTAAGGCCGAATGATGTGTCATCTGCTTCTTTGAGAATAGCGGCTAGCTCAGACTTCGCTGCTCCATAGAATTTAAGAGCCCTGCCATATTCCATTTTAGCAGTCTCCAGAGCTTGCTTATATGCTTTATTGAATATTGGATTAGTTTTGAAGTACTTGATCTGTGATAGCAATTCTTCAGCCAATGCTCGCCGCCCGTGACCAAGATTGCAATTAATTAGGATGATATTGGTATGATCTGATACTTCTTTAAAAGCTTCAATGGCATCAGAAAAAGCAAGTTCAGCTTTGCCCAAATCCTTCCTCTCAAGCCAGATTCGTCCTAGTTCATTGGACACCCAACCTATCTTTTTAAGAACAGAATTGAGCTCTATTGACTCTGTAGGTACACCATGCAAGGCCTTTTCAGCCTCCTGATAACACCTTAAGGCTGACAAGAGAAGGTCATCCCCATCACCACTGACAGGAAATCGTAAGTATCTGAATATGCCACCACTCTTTCCCGTCAGTGATTCTTCATTAGAGGTTTTAGGTTCATTATCCTCCTTACAGCCTGCATCAGGCTTACTCAACGCAGAATCCTCATCAGGGTTGTAAGGAGATCCTTGTCCTTTTAATCCGCTATCCCTTCCCATATCTTCATGGTGATTGTTATTAGCACTCTTCCGCTTTTCATACAATGAAACAGCAGTATTTCTACCCTGTGATTTCTTACTTTGTTTCCTTCCATGCTTTGATTGTCGAGAATTACCATGGCTACTGCTGGCATTGCTACCACTACTAGCCCTATCACTCTGGCAACTACAGTTTATTAAGGAGCACGAGATGCAATTCTCTCTATCCTGGCTGAGCTTCTTCTTGAGCCTTGTCAGTTCTTCCACTACATCAGATGACATTCTCAATTCTTTCCCAGATGACTGATGCTTATACTGTGAGGAGATCTCCTTACCCTTGATCGTGTAGACTTCAGCATGCACATCTCCAACCAAAGCCCAAGCCTTAGCCCAAAAGAGATAAGTCAATGAGAAATCTTCGAAAGTAACACAATCATCAGATGAACCATTCTTTAATCTTAATTTTTCATAAGCATTTTTTTTCATCTGATGTCTATCAAGTGTGGGCTTGCTAGATGGGACATCCACCATAGAAGAAATAAATCTAGAGTCATGGAGATATTGAGGCACTGATCCATAAACAGAACATGCCACTTCTACAACTTTTAATGCACGGTTCAGCTGACTGTCCTCCTTGTAGGCTTGCCCAAGAGCCAAATAAGATTCTCCAAGTAGAAGAACAAGTTTCCACAACTTAAGATCAAGCTTTGATGTTGGAAGCCACTCTTTGATGTCGCACACTTCAATACAGTCAGGATCCCCACATGCACAAGCAGGAAAATCCACAGAAACCTTGTTGAGAGTCTTGCTTTCTTGATAAACTAGATCAGGTTCACTTCCTTGTAATTGGCGCTTCCATCTCAAGTTTTTAATGGCTTGGGAAACATGATGTACTGCAGCCAGCTTAGAGGAAATAGGATCATCTACCGGTTGAGGAGTTGGAGGAACAGTACATACTGTGAGATTCCCATCACTATTTAGACTGCACACAAGTTCACTTCGACTGTTGGACTTTATCCCACCAGCTGCAATCAAACTCCTACATTCGGATGAAGCTTTCTCTGAAGTATCCTGTTGAAAAGCTCTATTTACGGGATCATGAACTTCATTTAATTCTGTACAGAAATCTTCATCTTCATCTGAAAGCATATTTAAGGCACTCGTCTCCACTATACTATCATTGATAATGTCTACAGATTCTTCTTCAGCATCAGTAACTTTAGCTTCAGATTCAGAAGGGTAAGTTTCAGTTGTCAGACCAAGCTCTTCTCCACTGCTATTCAAGATAAGCCTCGCAAATTGTTCATGTGCATATGCACGGACAACCTGAACAGAAAAGAAGTACCACAATAGGGAAATATTTAGGTCTCTTAAAAAAAACAATATAAAAGCTATGCATCTGTCTAAAAAATGATACAAAGAGTGTTTCTACCACGTGGTCAGGCTCATCCAGCAGTTCTAAGCATTTTCTGAAAAACCTAGCACATCTGGCCCTGTTACCCGTAACCTATGCGAGAAAATAAAACAAAGAAATATAGGTAAGATATGATATGTTGACAGTAAAGAGGAAATTATGCATTCTATATTACAAAAAATGTTACCACTGAAAGTGAAAGCCTATGAGCAATACGGTACAGTAAAGTTCCCAAGGATAACAATGAGTCAGTTCTCCTTTGGTGGACAAGCGAGGGCAGTGAGCTTGAGCAATCACCATTTCTTTCAGATTGATGCTCTTGAGGAATGATAGAAAGATCAAAAAGTTGAATGGCATCATCTCCTGCATTTTTATAGAGCTGAAGAGAAAGAAGTCAGAATCCGAAAAAATAACCAAAACGTTCGTCTCCAGCTCCAATATCATTGAAACATCTAGATAAAGATATGAATTGAGACAATATTATTATTACCCAATAAGCACCCGGATCTCGCTTGCAATTTTCCTGAAGAAATCTCAAAACAGAAAGGCCATTTTGCTGAACAACGTAAGGATGAAATGCTGGTGTACCATCCTCAGCAATGCCTTTCAGAAGGAAGATATCGTCTGTCTTTAGAAGCTCATAACCTTGAACAACACCATTTTCATGATAACAGATAGCCAATTCGGGAATACTGGCCATAACATTGTCCAGCCAAGCTTCAAGCCAAGTCAATGGGGTGACCTACAATAAAAGTTAGTTGGCAGGGAAATATAGGGAACATACAACAGTCTATATAACAGGGAATACAACATCAAATAGAGGATAAATACCTGTCGTGACACATCCCACAGATGTAAGCTTACAGCAACATATTTGTCATTACTAAACATAAGCAGATCACTTCCAAGAAGCATCCGGAAGTTGTGGAATTGCCAGAATAAAACCCGTAGAAACTCATCATTCCCAGCACGCCTATACATTTCAGACTCCTGAACTGAGCACCTGGACTTCTCACCAATGTGTGTTCCTTGTTTAATAGGATCACGCCCTTTATTCCTCTTTTTCTTATTACTTCCCAAATAGAATCTATCATGTTTGGGTATCGAGTATTCTGATTCAACATTATTCTTTTCCTCTTGATGGGCTCTGGTTCTCTGGATATGAGAAGATTCAAATGTTTTCGCCATGGATTCAGAGAGGTCAGAAAGAACAGATGATTGTGGTTGTACCTCTGCAGCAGCAGAGTGACTAGGTGGACAATCACAGGCTTCCACCCTAACAGAATGCATCGCAAAGTTTGAGAAAAGAGATTGATCAGCAGATTTCGGTTGGCCTCTTCTGAGAGCTCGTTCTTCCTCATCAACATCAGGACTGAAAATTCGGGAGACACGATGAGGTGATAAGCATTACATACTGTATGACAAAGAATGAAATTACAGCATACCCAGCATTCAGGATGAGAGTATTCCCAACACGATGAACAGCAATAGACAGTCGGGCCCTTGAATATGGCATTTTAAAGATTTGCTTCAAAATGTCAGCAGGAGCAATCACATCTATCTCATCACCATAGTTCGCAAGTCCAGACACTGCAAGGGCCTCACCTTTCCTAGTGAGGTTAGATGTAACTGCACCACCATCCCAAGGTAAATCTGTAAAATCATCAAGCATCATCACTAAAATTCTACAAAGTTCATCACAACTATAATAAGACATGATAATGTTATAGAAGAAATGGGTAATGTGCCCCTTCTACCAGCATCAACAATTTTACTTTTCATTTTAGTATTGCAAGGCATCTAGAAAGGGTTAAATGATCCATACACACCCAAGTTGGCAATCTGCATAACGAATAGATACAAAGAGAAGAAAAGGCAGAAGAACTCTCTTGTTCACCAACAGCACATCCATAAGAGGTTATCCCATTTTATTTTGAACACAAACGGTAAAGTTGGATCTTCATTATGCGAGTTAAATATTAACATCCCAACAAAGAAGTTGCATAATTATCATTACTCTCATTAGCAGTTCTCAACCACTAACATTACACTCCTTTCAATTATGGAAAGGAGGATTAAATTTGACTCAAGTTATCAAATATGTAAACATACGAAAGAAAAACTAATCTACATAAGTTAAGAATTGCACATTACCAATTTGCACAACTAAAATTAAGGTACAGTAACCAGTTCAATTAAAATTATGCTGCAAACTAAAAGTCAAATCGATCATCATAATATAAGTGGAGCGAAAATAGTGTTGACAAACAAAATAATAGCACCACAAACCTCCACTAGATGTCCTACACTGCAAAGAGTCAAAATCAACGGGAATCGCCTTCTCCGGGAGATTGGAAACCAATGGCGGCATATTAAGATCAGTTTCCGTCGGTAGCAACCGATACCTCGGAGCACTTACTCTATCAAATTCAAGAGCAATCAAACCAAAAATGAATAATCAGTCGAAATTGTGCCGAATAAAATCTTCAAAACACCAAATTAGAGAGAGGAAATAGAAATTACGTTTGAGAAGATGGAACGAGGTCGGAATTGAAGACATGGAAGGATTTGTCGGTGGGAACAGGGATCGAACCGCAGAGAAAACCAACAGGTTTCGGTCTGACGACCTCCAATCTTCCAACGCATTCGAGCTCCCTAGAACTCGTTGGCTTTTCCATGGCTTCCTCCCTGCTAAACCTAACAGCGGAGCAGCTTCTTCTTCTTCTTCCGCGAGTAGCTACGATTTTACTTCTATCGGGAAACTTCTATTTTCCTTTGCATTTCATTTCACTAGGTAGTCGTTGAAGCACGGGCTAATAAAATGTTAACAAATCTAGTATTTATTCAAACCGATTTTGTGTTTTTATAGAATAATGTCTCCGTCCCTCAAAGAAATGTTAATATTTTTTTTATGATGTTTTTAAAAATTGTGTATATTTTTGTTTTTTTCTATTTTAGTCTATTTTATTTATCCAAAATATCCTTATAAAAACCTAAACAATTACACCCTCTACTCCTCAATTATTACCCACCTAATAACCCATTAAACTATCTATCCCTACTCACCTCACCTACTCGTATTAACTCTATGCTCTCTTTTTATTGTCTTCATCTCTCTCTCTATGTGCTCTCATAACCCGAAGTGGCGCTCTTGAACCCTAGATCTCATGAAGTCTATGGGTTCTTCATCTCTCTCCATCTTTGTTCTCTCATCTCACGAAGTTTTTGGGTTCGATTCCTCCAATTTTATGGGTTCTTCATCACCAGTTTCTCTCATCCTCCATCTCTTTGTTTCTAGTCCCCAAAATTTCTCCCTTTTCACGATGAGTTCCGATTCGTTGTTTGGATCTGAGAGTCCCCTTTCTCCAGTTACATCTGGTTCGTATTCTTGCTCTGAGGCTCCAAATTGTGATTGGGGTGATTCCTGTTGTGGAAATCACAGCTTCAGCCCTGGAAACCCTTTTCGAAACGAAGATGAAGTCCCTGAAGTCTCTGAACTTGAAGCCCATGAAGTTGAAGTTGAGGTCCTTGAAGTCCCCGCGGAGGAAACACTGGAAGATGAAGCTCTCTCGAAGTCCCCTGAAGTGCTTTCTGTTGATGGCGATGATGGTGGCTCTGACTGCGAATCGTTTGATGGTTCATGTAGCTAAGTCCCCTTGAACTTTGTTAGAAGTTGTTGATCTGTTTGCATGTTGAAAAATTGTGAGTTTTCCCCTTTGATGGGTTCCTGTGGCTCTTACATGTGTTTGATGGGTTCTTATGGCCGATTGATCTATTTGCATGTTGAAAAATTGTGATTTTTACCCTTTGATGGGTTCCTGTGGCCGATTGATGTGGTTGCATGTTGGAAAAATGTGATATTGTCCCCTTTGATGGGTTCCTGTGTCGATTGATGTGGTTGCATGTTGAAAAAATGTGAATTTGACCCCTATGATGGGTTCTTGTGCCGATTGATGTGGTTGCATGTTGAAAAAATGTGAATTTGACCCCTGTGATGGGTTCATGTGACTGTTGCCTGTGTTTGTTGGGATCCTGTGGCCGATTGATGTGGTTGCATGTTGGAAAAATGTGATATTGTCCCCTTTGATGGGTTCCTGTGCCGATTGATGTGGTTGCATGTTGAAAAAATGTGAATTTGACCCCTGTGATGGGTTCATGTGACTGTTGCCTGTGTTTGTTGGGATCCTGTGGCCGATTGATGTGGTTCATGTGATTGTTTCTTGTGTTTGATGAGTTTTTGTGGCCTGTGGCCTAGTCATGCATGTTGAAACATGTAATATTATCCCCTTTGAGTCCTGTTGTGCTTGTTGCATTTGGCCTAATGCTTCTACTCTCTCTGTCCCTCAAAGAAGTGTTAGTATTCCTTTTATGGTGTCCCTAAAAATTGTATATGTTTCCGCTATGCTCTCTTATGATGAGTCTTTGAAGTTGTCCCTAAAAAATGTCCCAAAAATTGTTTTGTTTAGGGCCTTTTAATGTTGTTGATCAATGATGAGTCTTTCAAGCTGAGATGATTCACCTTAATGATGCATGTAGCCCTGTTATGCCTTGAGAAACCAGTCAATATTGACTGAAGAGGCTCTAGGTGTAGTTTGGTTACATGCTAAGGGTGAATGTCTATGATGGTTGGGGACATCTGAGATTAGTCACTAGTGACTGAATACTTGCTTAAATCATGTGATTTTATTGCTTGCTTCATTCCCTAAATCATGTGCATTTTGAGATATTACAGTCCTGAGGACATCTGAGCTTCAACAAAATGATAAGGACTGGTATGGTATCCTTTGTCCAATACTTTGCATATCTGTTATGTGAAAGAATTGCACAAAGAATGCCATACCAGTCCTTCCATGTACCACTGTTTGTGCCTTTGGTTGTTATTCAATGATGAAGTCTTACATTTTCTGAGATGCACATCCTGTAAATTCACTATTTTAATGTTCCATAAGAAACAAGTCATAGTTGATTGAAGAGGCTTAAGTGTAAATTTTGGTATGTGAATAGAGTTGTGTTAGTGATGGTTATGGGGACATCTGAGTATACTAAGTTTGTTATAGACTGGTACGGATGCTTGGTTTAAGTCTTTGCATCTGTGTAAGCTGAAAGACTTTGACCGAGCATCTGGTACCAGTCTATAATGTACCATTTTTTCAATGATGAAGTCTTTATAACTGAGATGCAATCCCAAAAGATTTCACTGCCTTAATGTGCCATAAGAAACTGATCTTCATTGACTGATTGAGGCTTATAGGTATATTAAGATTGGGTGATTAGGGTTGCATCAATGATGGTTATGTGGACATCTAAGATGAATTCATGTTTTTAATTCTGTAATCCTATTGGGGAATTTATTACAGCTAAACAAGTACTCCTGTGAATTTTTAATTTGTCACTTCTTGGTTCAGTGCAAATAATGCAATCTATGTATGATGCATCTAGCCCTGCTAATCTGTCAGCTCTGTCCCTCAATTTTAATGGACACCATAAAAGGAATACTGACAATATATTCATGCTGAGTTCATGCTTGCAAAAGATGGAGCTTTACACAAAATATGACCCACTATGGTTCACAAAATGACCATTAAGGTGCACAAAAAATAGTCCCCACTAAATTACCATGGATCTGCTATTTCTTGAGTTTGTTGAGTTTGATCTACTATTTGTTGAGTTTGATCTGCTGTTTCTTGAGTTTGTTGTTCTGCGTTTGTTGCATCTTGTTGTGCACCTCCATGAACTATGTCCCATGCTTCTAGCACTGCCCATGTTGGTGCTTTGACTTCTAGTTATAGAGTGTCAAGAGCCATCAACCTTTTCTTGTTTATATGTGACAAGTCATACTCATTTCCTCCTTTTGATTTTAATATCTCATTCATGACATACTGTAGTGACATCCATACATTTGATAGGGTTTTGGGTTCTAACTCATAAAATGCCTCATGCACTGCATCTAGAAGCTTGTCAACATCCTTGGACATTTTTTTGTGTATAAGTGATTGTATACTTCTAAAAAAACCCTAGGTCTAATATGTTCAAATCTGGGCTGTTTGGTGGTTGTTGAATTAAAATGAAGGTGAAACCTTCCTGCTGATATACTTGTTGCCATTCTGGATCTTCTTGACTTATGTGGGCCTTTGCATTATCTTGCTGCATGAATATCACCTTGTGTCCCCCATCTCTTGGCCATTTTTCCTTAATTGCTGGAATGATTTGGTTGATTAGCATGCTCCTTGTGACTTTTTGGTTGACTAATTCAACAATTTTAGTAATAATAGTCCCCTTGTCTCTGTTCTTTGAACTTCTTTTGGCTGGCTCTTTGTAAGTGAATGGGAAGATGCTTATCTTCCCATCAAAAGTGCAATGCCCCTCTGAATTGAATCTTGGTCTAGCAACAACAGTTGTGAACATTACTTTGGGTATGAACTTACTTGAACTTGCACTTCTGTATTTTTCCTACTCTCATTGTGCTAGATACACTCTCTGTGATTTCTTGCTCTGATTAAACCATTTCTCATCCAAATGAACAAAATCATACATTGGATAATACTTTTGCTTTGTTTCTGCTGTGCCCCCTTAAAGTAGCCCTAATATCCATGCCAATCTTGTTTTCTTATTTGCATCATTCAATCCAGGATGGAGTGGATTTGTATGTGACCTGATAATTCTCCTTTTAATCATCCTGTGAACTGTTGTCTTTGAAATGTTAATCTTGTATGCCAAGTCTTTGATGCATGATATATCCCCCATATTCAATGATGTGATAATTTCAATGGGAACTTGAATTCTTTTTCTACCTGAATTGTGAAATTGTGTTGCCACGTTGTACCTCTGTCCAGCAGCCTTCTGTGTCTTGGCTATGCTCCATATTTTGCGTATGGTCCTTGCTGGAGCATTAAACTCATGTGCAGCTGCCAGCATTGTTCCCATTTCCAAACGACCCTATGTTCCTTTGTTGAGAAGCCATAACAATATTTGCATTCTTTGCTCAAAGCTGAGCCTGTTCGTTGATGTCTGGTGATGACTTGTTGCCTCTGTTTGTTGTTGTTGAGATTCTTGTTGATCTTGTTCCATCTCTTGAGCTGGCTCATTGAGATCAAAAAGAAGCTCAACTTCTCCATGTCCCCTGGTGGCTCATTTAGATCAAAGGGAAGCTCATATTCTCCCATGTCTGAAGACATCAAGTTCGGGCAATGATGCCTCTGTTTTTTTCGTTTAGTGTTTTAACAATGTTGTAACTCTGTAACACTTCACAACTCTGTACTTATGGGGAATTTGCAGAGGGAATGTGGGTTTAAGGCACAATCTGTGTGCTTTTAATGTTGTAATCCTATTGGCTGATACGAAATGTTGAGTAAATTGCTTATGTTTTCCATTCATGGGATTTGTACAGCTAGGGTTTTTCTGTGCATTTTCAACTATCACTTCAGTGTAATTAATGCAATCTGTACTTTCTTTTTGCTCCTCTTAATTCTTGTGCAAATTGAGATACTAACACTTCTTTAAGGGACGAAGGGAGTAATATTTAGGGTCCGTTCGGTTCTAACTTTTCTCCTCCCTATTTGTGCTGTTTAATTTTTTTTGCCAAAAAAGCAGATAAATGGTCTGTTCGGATGAACATACTCCAAAAACTTTAAATTGCTTCAATTTGCTTCCATCTGTTAATTTTTGGCCAAAAAAAAAAGTTAGAGATCCTTACTTTTGGTACTTCTTCCCTACTTATGGAGCATTTCCATATGCTCAATCCCTTGTTGCCCCCGACATTTCTATTTCCTCGCGATTGTTCTTCCCCAACATTTTACTGGTTTCCTTCACGAGTTCACGATTGTTCATCAGCATCGCTCGCTGCGGGTATGGCTCTACTCTTCTCTCTCCTCGCTCTTCACCTTCCTCTCCTCCCCAACTCTCTCTCAATATTGTTCATCTCTTTTGATTTAGGGTTTCATGAGCCCCAGATTCAAAGCTCTCTCAAATTTCATATCCGAAGCTCGCTCACTATAGGTATCATCCTCTCGATCTTGACCTTTGATTTAGGGTTTTGTGAGTCCCAAATTTCGATTGGATTGAATCCATTTTGGGTTCAATCGATTACGATTTTAGGGATTTGGTCATTTTGATTTTTAGGGTTTTTTATTTTGGTTAGGGATTTCATTTTCATTTTAGGGTTTCATTTGATTGATTTCGATTTGGAGCTTTAGGGCTTTTGATCTATCCTATTTGTTTTAGGGTTTCATTTGACTATGATTTTGCTTTTCATTTGATTGATTTTTCCAGTCAAATGCTATTTTGCTTTTCATAGAAAGCTTAGCACCATAGAAAGCACAATCTATGGTCCTAACATATCGTTTGCCCTAAAATGGTGTCATAGACTGCACATGATTTTAGGGTTTCATTTTATTGATTTCGATATGTTAGCACCATAGACTGCACATGAAATCAATCAAATTAATACTATGATTTTTCAGTCAAATGCTACTATCCTATCTGTTTTAAGTTTTAGAACAAAAACAGTGAGCACCATAGACTGCACATGATTTTGGTTAGGGCTAAGCTTTTCTGGTGAAAGTGTCCAGACTGCAGAGTGATTGTTGATGTGCGTGTGTGAGTGACATTTTCCAGGCTTAACATTTAACAAAGTTCAAGTTGTTCAATAGAGGTCTGAATTGGTATATATTGAGTCCTCTTATTTGGTTGAAATTATTGAACTGTGTTTTAGTGTAGTATTGAATTGTGTTGCCTTAACTGTGTTGCCTTTATTTGTTAACGGTCTCCTATTTGGTTGAAATTATTGTTCAATTTAGGATCCTTAGTCGAGCACCAATCAATCACAACACTTATCCTAGAGCTTAATTGAACTTGTTTATAGACCACTATTGATAAAGCTACTTGCTCAGCCTTATTGTCATTAATGATATTCAGTTGTGTTTGACATTGATAAAGCTACTTGCTCAGTTATTTTTGTGATTATTTCTATGATGTAATTAATGCCTCATTCCAATGGAAATGATCCTAAATTGGACCAAGCTTGATTAAGTTGTTTAGTAAGTTTTAGGCTGAGTTCTGTATGCATCAGAGTTGGTTAAGCTTCATCTGATTATCTACTCAGAAAATATGTTCATAATGTAATGTTCAGTATATAATGTAATGTTCTAAGTGTTTGTTGCTTCATCGGATTAAGTTAGCAAACCAAATGCAATTTATTTTAACTGATATGCTAAGGAAATACGAGTGTATTGCTTGTTCTTTCATAGACAACTCATTGTTAAAAGTACCATCATGGTGAAGGCATGTGTGTTTATCATCTGATGTGTAAAGTAATGTTCTGTTTCTGGTTGAAAAGTATTTACCTATGCTATTATGTATTGTGAGGTGGTATAGTGGTAAATAACAGTAATTGCTAGGGATATATATATGCTATATTGTAACTGAAGTAGGACGTTTCTTGCTTTCCAAATTTTGGCCTTGTAATATATAAATGTAAAAGTTACCAATTTATTTTTATGTTCAGGGAATGAGTTTCAAAGCAGTAAACTCCAATTAAAGCTGGGAATTCATGTGTCTTGTTCACCTATGTCCTGGACCAAGCCGTCGACGGGTGTTCTTAAGATCAATTGTGACGCGAAGGTCTCCTCTAGGCCGGGCTGAAGCATCGGCTTCATTGTCCGCGATTGCTCTTGAGGAATGATAGAAAGATCAAAAAGTTGAATGGCATCATCTCCTGCATTTTTATAGAGCTGAAGAGAAAGAAGTCAGAATCCGAAAAAATAACCAAAACGTTCGTCTCCAACTCCAATATCATTGAAACATCTAGATAAAGATATGAATTGAGACAATATTATTATTACCCAATAAGCACCCGGATCTCGCTTGCATTTTTTCCTGAAGAAATCTCAAAACAGAAAGGCCATTTTGCTGAACAACGTAAGGATGAAATGTTGGTGTACCATCCTCAGCAATGCCTTTCAGAAGGAAGATATCGCCTGTCTTTAGAAGCTCATAACCTTGAACAACACCATTTTCATGATAACAGATAGTCAATTCGGGAATACTGGCCATAACCATTTTCCATGGCTTCCTCCCTGCTAAACCTAACAGCGGAGCAGCTGTTTCTTCTTCTTCCGCAAGTAGTTGCGATTTTACTCGGCTAGTTAGGTAAATGATTATTTGACAAACTTTTTTTTTAACTAATTGATCCTTACTAAAAATGGATCTATCTCCCTCTTTTTAAATCCTACTCCCTACCCCCTAAAACCCTACCCCTAAAACCCTACTCTTTAAACCCTAAACACAAAAAATCAATATTTTAGAGAGAGAAAAAACAAAGAAAAGAAAGGAAAAAAATAATAATAAAATAAGCTAGTAAGGGTATGAAAAATAAATAAAAAATAATTTTATTAATTGAAAACTCTTAAAGGGTCAATGAGCCCAAAAACCCTCCGATTTTACTTCTATCGGGAAAGTTCTATTTTCCTTTGCATTTCATTTCACTAGGTATTCGTTGCCCGTGGGAAGGCTAATAAAATGTTAACAGCTCTAGTATTTATTCAACCCGATTTTGTGTTTTTATAGAGCAATATTTATTTGTTGATGAATAATAATCATTATTAAGTTTAATGGAGTTTTTTCTTCTAATTCTATTCAAGAGCTGAGAAAAGATGGACAAGTTGTAAATATATCATTACTGATAGTGTTATAATTGTAAGAGTAGTTTTTTTGTAGCTTTTACTTGGAAGTATTGAAGGAGGTTGTACGGAAAAACATAGATCTTAGAATTGTAGTATTTCTTACAATTAACATGCTAGTGTTTGTAACATATATTTTTTGAAGAAACATTACATGAATGATACTATTTTTATTGTTGTAAGCACAAGCTCATAGTTCAGAATACACTATACTTTTATTGTAGAAAGTGAGCCGATGTCACAAGTTATGAAGATGTCCATTTAGGATACCAAAACATTACAAGAGGAATTGAAAGTCATATTATCCAAGCACAATGATTTTTCATACATAAATCAGTATTTCAGAATCTCAACATTGATGTTGAGTGTTGAAAGAAGAATGAATGTGTAAGTCCAATCCAAAGCTAAACTTTTATAAGAAGTTTATTTTTTATGATCAGTATTGTAATACTCATTTCGATGGATGCTTATAAGTAGAAATTATATTTAGACGATTTAGACTACTAAATTATAGCTATTGTTTCATTGACAATAACACTTTGTCGCAATACCATAAATAAATACTAAAAAATGATTTGTTTAACACAAGAGGGGGAAAACTATAATGTGCGGCTCTTTAGTTCTAACTCAACGTGTGAAACACTTTAATTTTTATATGAAGCTCCTCAAACTTCTTGGCGTTTTATCAATTGTTGTAATTCTTGCTCACATTCTACCTTTAATATTACCTATATTTTCCATAAACGTGGAAGCCAATTTATTTTGTATACATATGTGTAATTTTTATCTAACATTAATAGCATTTTCTTATAAGACTTACATATCTTAGTATGCAAACTTGGAATATGGAATAGCCCTTCTCGGTGTCGTTAAAATAGCTTTTTGCTGGTTGTTACATGTATTATGGTATATGATGGGATTCCATATATGTCTACATTCCCTTTTCCGATCTATCATGCTTCTTGATACCAGGAATCCCATACAAAAACCATGATGAGTTTGACTCAAATGGATGAAAATTTATCTGTGTTTCTAGCAAACATCACCGCTCTTAGGGGTGTTCATCGGGTTCGGTTTTTCGGTTTTTCGGATCGGACCGAACCGATTATATTCGGTTTTCAGTTCGTATAAAAATGATATTCGGTTCGGTTCGGGTTCGATTCGGTTCGGTCCAAAACCGGATATTTTTAGAATAATTTAAAAACCTAGATTTCTAGATAAATTAGTCCAAACTTATTCGGTTCGGTCTAGTTCGGTTTGGTCCAAGTTTGGTTCGGTCCTAGTTCGGTCCAAGTTCGGTTCGGTCCTAGTTCGGTCCAAGTTCGGTTCGATTCGGTCCAAGTTCGGTTTGGTTCGGTCCAAGTTCGGTTCGGTCTAATTCGGTTTTGTGCACTAAAACCTCTAAATCATCATAATTTCAAAATATCCGATTATTTCGGGCCAAAACCGAACCGAACCCGAACCGAGTATGTTCGGTTTGGTTTTTGGTTCACAAAATTCCGAAGTTCGGTTTCGGTTCGGTTTTGTTCGGTTCGGTTTTGACCCGATGAACAGCCCTAACCACTCTAGAACGATTTGTGTCTGCTGTTGGTAAGAAGCTCATCTTTATGCAAAAGCTTTGTGACTTTATTTATGTTATCTATGTCTTTTTACATGTATGCCTTAATTGATTGAACAACACTTGTTTATGTATATATCTCTACTTCTTGTATATTTGACTATGATACAAAAATTTTAATATATTTTTCCAAGTTTGTGCATCATTCTCTTGTGTCATGTATTAACACCGATTCTCATGCTCTGGAACTGAGGCTTGGAAATTTTAGTTGCTTCAATGATGTAATGATTGGAAAGATAAAAGAAACCAATAGTTTCTGAAAAATGGATTTAAAATAAGTTTTGTTTGCTTTCGGTGTTGAGGTGACTGAAGAATGTCCCAACGTGTACGACATGTTGTCTTTTGTCATGTATATATCTCTACTTCTTGTATATTTTGATTCTTGGATATATGTATGTTAGTAGAACAACGTGTACGACGAGCTGGCCACTTTATTTGTTACAACCAAATTGACAACACCATTACAATGCCATCACCTTGCATCTTGTTCTTATGGTTTAGTTTCCATGGATGTAGTACACCTTTACTACAAGCCTCATGTGTCTTAAGACCCTTTGAACTGAATGCATAGTGAGCAGCCACTCCTGTAAGTTTGTAACTATAAATTTTATTCTGGTCTAATGGATCACTAAAGCAAAGGTTCTGAAGGAGAACATCTCAAAGTTATTTCCTTCTTCCCTGTTGGAGTGACTTAGGGCTACCAAATTTATCCCCAGCATACCACATTTAGGTGGTGTACTGATGTGTACCAGATTTGCAATTTCCCTATGCTTTCATTCATACTGAAATGCAATGTTGATCTCTATGAGTAGCTAGCGAGTGATCGTAATCCTAGAGATTGTATATATGGAAAAGAAACAACATTGTTGACAAAAATATCAAATAAAATGGTAGAGAAAGAGAAAATCTATCTAGAAAAGAAACAGATTCCTCAAAGCCCCTTCAGCTGTTCACCTAGACTAGTAAGTACAGTCCACTTCTCAAACGCGATCTTTGATGACACGAAATCTTTTTTGTCGACTGTAGTAAAAATCCATACCAACTTATCAACATCTCACCATACTTATAATTACATTTCAAAGGCTTGTACTCTTTTCCCACAAATAGAATGTCTTTCCAAATGATAGTTGAATTGATCTGGGGTACCAAATCGAACCATAGAAACAGATTCCAGAGCCTGATTTTCATATGGATTATCCCTGATTTAAGAAGAAGAGAACAAACAATTAAATATAATTGAACAACAAATCAGAGGCTTACTAATAGAGATAGAGGCTTTGCTAGAGAGATAAAAAGGGAGTGGCCTCCACATCCCAAGGGAGTGACCTCAACATCCCGATCTTCACCGCCAGAGCCTGTGGCAATTTCGACACGACAATTATCGACTCCAACAGCCTCGAGAGCAAAAAGCAAATGCTCGACGGTTTGAATTGAAACCAACGGAGAAGAGAGTGGTACAAAGAGGCGATTTATCGGCACAATCTGTAATAAGCCTCATTTTGTCATAAGGGTATTAATATAATTTTTATATATTTTAATTTGATAATATAAAAGTTGTGAAATTTATTTTATTTCTTTTAGAGGAGTAATTTAATTTTTCATTAACTTAAGTTCAAAAGTTAGGTTAAGATAATTTTCGAACAAATTATCAAATGAGTTATAATAGTATGGGTAGAAATAAATAATTAAGTATAACCATGAATGTGATTTTGGAAATCTTTAGAGATAATAATAAAGCTTATAAGAATTATTATGCTTATCCATGTGGGGATAAAATAATAGTTAACCTAGGTATGTTACCTTTTTAAGTCATGATATATTTAAGTTATGTTAAGTTATTTTTTATATTAATTTAAATAAAACTTATCAATTTTAACCTAGATCATTTGAATTAAGATTAGCAAAGTGTTAATCAAAATTTAAATATGGTTAATTTTATAAAAAGGTGTGATGTAAGCTTAATTTTAAACTAAATTAATTTTCCTACATCTTAATTTTAGGTTAAAATAGTTATGTAAACCTAGAAAAAGTTATAAATAAGTTTGAGTAATTTTTGGAATTTTTGAAAAGTCAAATAAAGGCACTTTTACAACAACTTTAAAAAGTTGCGCAACAATGTGCAATTTGTCCAAAAAATAAGGGGACCGTGTGCAAATATGTGTAATTTGGGCTGTCTTCAACCTCCAGCGAGCTAACCAAAAACGCAGCTCCAAGGTTGACTTTCATGGAGGTTTTCGGCTTCAATTTGCACTCGTTTCTTCAAATTAAATTATGGGCTTCAAAGCTTAACCAGTCCCGAGCCTAAACCCCTAAAATCGTGATTTTTAATGCTCCCAATTGGTAGAATTTCTAGTTCAAACACGAACAGCCCAACCATACTCGTTCAAGCTTGAGCTCACGGCCATGGCCGATTTTGGCCAAAAAACGAGCTCGATTTTGACAATTGAAGCATGAACTTTGAAGATATACTTATATTAAACCGTATCATATCAAAATCGTGATTATAACCTCTTAGATTAATAGAATTTTATCTTCTAAGGTAAATAGCCCGGTAACCTCAAAAGTTCGATAAAATTTAAAATTTAATATCGTTTGAGATCAGATTTGGCTGCAATTTGTGGGGTTGGAAGGCTAACTATAAGGGATTCAAAACCCCTATAAATACCCCCTCACTCATTGAATTTATTTACCCAATTTCAAGTCTTAGGTTTTCGACAATCCACAAAAAGTTTGAGCACTTGAAGAAGGAAATTCTCCTACAATTGGGCATCTATAGTTACGAGTTAGGTATCAAAATCTTTGTCTTGAAGCCTAGTTTCTAGAGACACTAACCATGCACTGTTTTGAGTTTGGATGAGGGAGAATCGAAGCAAACAACGAGAGGGTGTCTGCACGAACCATACGAACGAATTCGGAAGCCAATTTGCTTTTTGAAAGCATTCATCTCCGTTACGCTGTTCAAGCTCTCAATAACTCAAAGCAAGTGGCGGTTCACTCTTGCAATTTATTCCATATTCATTTTAATTGACAATGAATCGACTGTGCTATTAAGTTGGGATAAATATTCTTAATTTTCTTTTAAGAACTTGTGTGATAAATTGGTGTATAAATGAACCTTATTTATTAGATTGTATAATTACTAGCAACGACCCTCATATATATATATACTATTAATGTAGGGTGCTAGATGAACTTTGGTGTGAATTTGGTGTGGACTTATACGCTTAGTTAGCACGAGTGTTCGTAGGAACACTAATTACCTTGTGAGGTTTAGTTGTTTCTTTATAACTTGGTATTATGATGATTATTACCCTAATGCTTTTTTGTCATGACCTACCCTTATTCGAATATAAGTGGTGGTGCACTTACTAGTGTCGATATTCAGGATTCGTCCCATGATCTATATTTCATTGTGAGATTAGTGTGAATTAAAAGCTTTAACGTAAATGCACGTTTTGGAATTAAATAAGATAAGTGTCATTTTACACATAATTAATATACCATCGGACGAAAAGTACAATGTGAGACCCGCCCTCACTCTTGTCTAGAATAAGTCCCCTTTCCAATCTAGATTCGCACTATGCAGTGAGGTTGGTCGAGGACCCAAATATTCAAGTAGTCATATTCAAAACTTTGTGTGATAATATACGCTCCCAAACAAATTCATTTATTTCTCATAAGACTCAATTCATTGGAGTCTTCTCTTCAAGCATACCTTTTCTTTTGTTTCAGTAGAAGTATAGTAATCATATACTGTTTACCGAGTTTTATTCGAGAAACATGGGTAGTGACTCTATACGACTACAAGAACCATTATGTTTTTCACCCTTGCATAGTATTTCATTAGACTGATCAACCTTTCTCTGTCTTTGCATGGTTGGCTGGTGTCATATGTCCTATACAACATATTAGTAGTTGGTCTCAAACACCTTGAAATAACAAATCGAGGACGAATGCTTACAGTTGAAGATTGTGATTTAAAGTAATATTAATTTTAAAGTTGTCTAGTATTGATTTAATCTTCTCAAATAAATGTAGTAATTACATTAGTTAGTCATGTATTTATGGTTATTTAAAAAGTTTTCCGCTGTATTGTAATTTCGAGTTGTAAAACTTATATCCTCAATTTACGAGAAAAGATTTTAATAAAGGTTAAGTATTTGTTTCAAAAGTCTTTCGCTATTTACTCTTTTATTATTTAGTGTTTATTTATCTATTATAGCATAATTGTTTTGATTAAAGTCTAGGATGACATTGGACTTTCAAGTCTGATGTCACTAGCGTGTGGCAGTATCGACATAAGTCGGGGGTGTTGCACAATTGATAGAAGTCGGGATGAGATTGGAGGAAAAGTCGAAGTGTTGACCTTTTTTCAGCCATCTTCGGCCATAATATTCAAAGTAACCGAAATAAGAACGAAAGCCACCTTTGTCGCAACCAATTGAAATGGGGAGACAATGGCAAACACGGTAATAGAGTAGCCCAAGAAAAAGAGAGGTGATCTGTTGGAGCATGGTGTGGCTAAGCACGCATTATATAGGCACAGATAAAAGGCCCAAAATTGACCCAATCACCAAACAAAAGAGCGGATGTGCACCGGACGTCGGCACAATGACACATGGCAGTGAGAGCCTTTAAAAAGCCACACTTAGCAACATACAAGGACTGATGTCCATCCTTTGTAATTACCAGCTTAAAGTGAAGTCAAATAACACACACTCATAATCAATACCATGGATGAAGAAAAAAATATTCATATGGAAGCATAAATTCAACAATCCAATAATAAGTTGACACCTTTGCAAATAAGGGTATATGTCATTCATCCAAAGCCACACGTTATCACTACCTCATGCATTTCTCTAAAAGTACAACTCCCTCTTTTAGGTATTAAAGATGTCCAGACACCAGAGCAAGAATTGTTTTATTTTTTATTTTTTTGACCAAGAAATTTCTAGAACAAGAAAAAATCGTATTCATGCCATGTTTTTTTATACAAAGTAAAAATTCAAAGTTCCAAGTGAAACATGACATGAATCCTTGAGAGGCCGATAGAATCAGCAACCAGTCAAACCGACATGAGAAAAAAAAAACAAGTATTCAAAGATACAAAACAAAACCGAAAAGGAGAGCAGGCCGATAGAATCAGCAACCAGTCAAACCGACATGAGAAAAAAAAAACAAGTATTCAAAGATACAAAACAAAACCGAAAAGGAGAGCAAGAGCAATAGGCAAAGCAACGAGAATGGCGTAAACACGGGTTGGAAGGACACCAACACAGCGTAGCATAGCCGGGAAGCAGGACAAAAGAACACTCTTTGGAGGTGCGACAAAACTCCTAGTAGCGCTTCGTCTCTAGAAGTGAACAGGTATCACACGACCACGACCTCGATCCCTGCACCGGAACAAAAATCTCGATCCAGACCTAACTAAGCTCCTCGTCAGAAATTGTTTGTATCACAAAATGTTTCTGGATTTGCTATTCAAAAGTTCTAGTTCAATGTTACACATCAAAAATAAAATAGTACAAACACCATTGTTAATGGTCTCCTCAACCTAAATGGTGGAAAAGGGTTCCATCATTAAAGGTAATCAGTTCAATTGACATTTGTTTCGGATAGAATGGTTCATATCAAATCAAAATTTGTTTTGAGAGTTTGTGTACCAATTTCAAACAAAGAACACCAAAAAACACAAACAAGAATAAGAAAAAACATGATCATATAGAGGTTCACTAATATGGTTCAAGTTCATGCTCAAATACGGGTCATTCGGATTATGGAGGTCAGATCACAACGAGTTTTCTTAACAGATATATATGAGCCTTCTCATCCAGATTCCAGTTCATCAATCAAAGAGTAGCTGAGAATCCAGTTCATTAATCAAAGAGTTCAGTAATTCAGTTCATCAATCAAATAACACACCACAAATAGTAGTGTTGATTAAGTTTGATCATATTATCAGTCTTTTCAACAACAAGAACAAAGATTATGTATTAGTATCTTGATCAGCTTGAATGCAAAAAAAATAAGTGATAAAATTCCTATTTTCATGCGGTTGAGGTAGCGAAACACAAGAATAAAAAATGAATCAGTCAACAAAAGGATTAGAAAAACAAGAGGCCATTGATCCAGCTCTTGCAAAGGATAATCTCGTCTAGTGATATTGTCCATGTATACTTAGTCAAGTCCACAAAAACTAAATCTTCCTTTCAACACCCTGCTTACCATTTCAATATTGCCATCGGCGATTTCTCAAAGTAGGAGTTTGGCTTCCTTTCGGTGGGAACCGTAGAGAGTCTGGGTGTCCGCCCACTCGGCGATTTTAGGTAGCACGAAGTTGTAATCGTCGTGGGTGGAAGTAAGAGCAGAGGGATGGTGCTCGAAGAACTTGACCCAATTTGGGAGCTCCAAGGACTCAATAATGGCGGGTGGTGGCTCCGCACTGGCGGCATCTCTTGTTGACGCTCCATGGGACGGAGTCCCGCCACATCAACTCCCATCAAACCATGACCCTCTCCCACGGCCCTAGTGCAAGCACCGACGCCGGAGAGAGAAGCCCCCGCCAGCACCACCGTTGTGGCCCTTCTCTTTAAGGCAGATTTCAACTTTTATCTTCTGAAGTGTGAGGGAAGAACTTAAGCCTCATATTGATTTTTTCGACACACACAACCAATTTGTGAGAGGAATTGAAGAATATGAAGAGTTTTCCACATATAGCTTTGCAAATTTCCAGATTTGAGTAGGTGTTTGGGATATGAGGGTGGCGGCGCTGATTCGGGTTAGGGTTTCAGTGTTTGCTCTCGGGAGCGTTTTCACGTCTAGTATCTGTATTCATGCCATGTTTGGTTACACATAAATTGTATAATCTATCAATAGATCAGTTTTTTAATCATATAAAATCAAATAAGTAAAAATAAATAAATAAATATAGATATGAAATCACTTATTAACTAAATAAGCCTTTTAAAAAAAATTGAAACAATAAAAATGTCAAAATAAGAATTATATAATCTCACCTATAGGTGACAATATATAATGATTTTGTTTGAGCAATAGTAATCATATATAAGACATGTCACCAATTTTTTTTTTGGATTTGTGTATTTTAAATTATAAAAAAATTACATTGCATTTGGATCATATGAGAATAATTATGTATGAGAGAAATAAGAACCCTTTTAGACAGTTAAATTTAAGAGAAAAATGGCTCAGACTAGACTTTCATTAAAAGGGTAAAAATTCGATTGTGCCGAATTTTCCCGTATTATACGCGTTTTTTTGGAGAGAAAAAAATCGTTTGCACCTCGTTGTGAACATATTTTTAATGTTCATCACTTTTGTCCTTAAATGTACACCACTTTCATGCTTAGATGTTCACCACTTACATGCCTAGATGTTCACCACATTTATGCCTAGATGTTTACCACTTTTGTACCTAGATGTTCATCGGTTCTTTATACATGCATGTTCGTTGCTTTTTCTCTTATACGTTAATCACTTTTTGATATGAACATGTTTTCGATGTTCATATGCATGTTCATCGCTTTTCTTCTATACATTCATCATTGTTTGCGTGAACATGTTTTCGATGTTCATCACTTTTGTCATTTGATGTTCATCACTTTCATCCCAGGTGTTCACCACTTTTCCACCTAGATGTTCATCATTTTTTCATGTATGCACTTTCATCGCTTTTCTCCTATAAGTCCATCACTTTTAGTGTGAACATGTTTTTGATGTTCATCATTTTTGCTCTTTGATGTTCATCACTTTAATGCCCAGATGTTCAATACTTTTATACCTAGATGTTCATCACTTTTTTATACATGCATGTTCATCGCTTTTCTCCTTTACATTCAACACTTTTCGTTGTGAACATGTCATAGATATTTATCGCTTTTGTGCGTAGATATTTTTCATGTCCCAATTAGGATTCATGACAACAACTAGAATTTAGAGGAAATAGAAAGAGATAGAAGAGAATTAGGAAGAACATTAGAGAAGAAGACGAGGGAGAGACATAGAAGAAGGGTTTATTGGGAAAGTATTTATTATTTCTTTGTTACCCCTTTTCTGTTACAAGCCATGGGTTATATACCCTAAGTTGGCCCATTATACATATTAGGCCCTACTTGCAATATGAGGTATGGTATGACATTACTCCCCCTTATAAAAACTTTATCCTCTCAAAGCTTAAGGATTGAAAGTAATACTAATTCATAAATTGACATATACAATTACAAGGTTATCTTATCAAAACATATTACAGTATGCCAACTTGCACTTGATCAACTAATTCACCATAGTGTTGGCCAATGAAAACATAATATGCCAATTTCATCAATATGCTAATTTCATCAATGAAAACATAATATACCAACTTCATCAAAACAAAATATGCCACTGAAAGAAGTTGCCACATATTTTCAACTTCAAAAGCAACAAGCTACATCTAGAAATAGCACATCCAATTTCATCACTCTTTCCCCCACATCTTTAGCTCAACAAACTTACCCATTTTCCAACACAGTTTCAGCATTAGTATGTCACTACTTTCACCATTTTTCAGAACTTCACCCTTTTTCATCAATAAGATTGCAATTACTAGACAATACATAGCTGTCCATCTTCAACAACTCCTCTTCAGCAGCTCCTCTTCTATCCATGTGCCTAAAACTACTCGAATAAGCAACCCGAATCCAATGTGCTCAAAGCTGACATCAGTTGTGCCCCAAAACTGAAACAGTAATGAAGCTTGACCAAAGTAGCTTACAATAAGCAAAATAATGCAGCAATATAGTTGGTGACTTTCCATAACATCTACTTCCAAGGCAGCAAGAAAAAGTCAATGAGAAGTTGTCCAAGATGAAATCAGTTGCGCACACATGCCACAAAAATTTCAGCAACAGGTCCGCCAAGAGCAAGACCATATGACACGAATATCGTAACTTGAAATTCAGCACATCAGCATATGAAGAGCCCAATTAATAGAACAATCATTCAACAATCAATTTCAACAACCGATCAATAGCAAAAGAAATCTGACATTGAACAACTCATCAATTGAATCAGTTTCTCCACCCGAATAAAAAACAAGGATTCCCAAGTCTTCCAACCTTCTACTATGCCATGAGAACTCATTCTTTTTCCCTAGATCGAAGACAAAAATCTAACAGAGTCGATCGACCCAAATGAGTGCCCAAGAATACAAAGCAATTTCACAAGGTTCTGAACATCAGGAACTAACAAGGGTTTAGTTTTATGTGTCTTCAAATGAAAGAAAGACCCAATAAAGACAACATTAGCAAAGACAACATTAGCCTTTGATATTTTCTCAAGCACCTTGTGTGCACTTCCAAATTCCAAAAATTCCATTGTATTCATATAAACATCAACCCGAGAAATTTCGATTGGCTCGGTCGGTTTGGCAACAGTTTTAGGGCAAGCATTCGAAAATTCCTCAATTGTCTCATCAACATCATCACTATTCACAAGATTTTTAGAACTGATATCATTAAGTTCAAATATTTTCTCATGAGTCATGGAATCAATTGTACATGCTGAATTTTCTTTCATTAGATCTCTCATAACAAACAAATCCATTTGACAACATTCATCATATATGTGTTTATGATTGAAAGGTTTATTGCCTCAATAGCTGATTCCTTTTTATGGAAACGAATCCTTGAATGGAAATAATTTCCAGGACTAAGATTTTCCACTTCCTCTAAAATCCCAAATATGAAAAACACCTTATCCAATTCTTCAAAAGAAATTGGATATTTCTCACAATGAATCTTGATAAAATCTGTGCGATCTTGTACCTGATTTTCAATTGTGCATTCCTAATTACCCATAGGACTGCAATGAATACCTCTAGTATCATCTTCATCGATCAGCACCAACTCTAAATCTAGAATTTCGAGAGGAAGGAATGCCGCGTGATTAACAACGATGATCAATTTTAGGTAAAAAAATTGGGAGAAATGAATGAAAAATTTGGACGCAAGATCCGTTCTGATACCAACTTGTTATGTCCCAATTAGGATTCATGACAAGAACTATAATTTAAAGGAAATAAAAAGCGATAGAAGAGAATTAGGAAGAACAATAGAGAAGTAGACGAGGGAGAGAGACAAAGAAGAAGGGGTTGTTGGGAAAATATTTGTTATTTCTTTGTTACCCCTTTTTGTTACAAGCCATGAGTTATATACCCTATGTTGGCCCATTATACATATTAGGCCCAATTTTACAATATGAGGTAGGGTATGATAATATTCACCACTTCTATGCTCACATATTCACCACTTTATGCCTAGATCATCATCACGTGTTTATGTATGCATGTTTATCACTTTTTTCCATATATGTTCATCACTTTTTATTCTTATATCTTCATTTTTTTCATGTCTATATATGCATTACTTGTCTGGGCGTACATGTGAACCATTATGCCAACATGTGCATGAAAAAAACACATATAAGAAAAACCTGCCTTGTACTTACTTTAAACTTGATTTCATATTAAAGATTACCAATATCGCATCATATAACTATGTAATGATCATTTTTATAAGATTTGAGAGTTCTGAAAACAAAAACACAAGGATAGAAACACTAGCAAATACTGTATTTTTTAGTTGTAAAGTGGTGAAGATCGCTTATATAATGTGATGAACATCTACAAACAAAGCGGTGAACATCCATGTTCATTGGGAACAAACACGCTCGCAAACGCGGAACCCCTCTGGTGCATTCTTAGTTTTTTCCTAATTAATGATTCTCACTTGAACCTTCCTCAAGTTATATATTATCAGTTATACTTTTTAGTATATTTGGTTTTTATCTTGAAATCATTTTTTAAGCGGATAATACAAATACTTAAGTTATATGAAGAAAAAATAAAATATTGAATCAATGAATATAAGTAGATATAAGAGAATATAAAGGGTAAAAATAAATAATTGATAAATTAGATTCGCCTATATGCAATATCGAAATGAATGATACTAATATCTAGTTGGTCTAGTGGGTATTGGCATTGGACTCCTTAAGCGTTCTAGACAGAGGTCTCGAGTTTGAGTCCTTTTGGCGGCGTGTATAGAACTATTAGTATTGGGAGGGTCCGCCTCACCGAAAGGTGGTCAACCAAAACCCGATCCGCATGTAGAGTGGCAATGAGTCATTTGAACCGGGCGAAGGATCTAAAAAATATCTAAATGGATGATAAGTAGGAAGGATAAATACAATTTTAGTATATACAAGTAAAAGGTTGGTGCCTTACACGGGGGCATATCTCATTATCCTTATCTAAGGGTGTTTCTATATACACTACATAAATGAGCTTTTCATACTATATTTTTCTTCGCAAACATATGGCGTACACCATATACATGCGCACAAGGCAAAATTCCAACAATACGTATAAGTTTAAATATAAAATAAAAAAAGCTCTACCCCAGGATCTGGCGTAGAGCCTTTTTATTTTATTTTTAATTTGTGTACGCAACATTCTGGCATACGCCAAACTCTTGCGTACACCAACCAGGTTAAGAGGAGTTGTGCGACTCCTCCTCCTCCTCCTCTTCTTCTTCTTCTTCCTCTCTTCCTTTCTCACTTACAACGGCGACCAAACAAAATTTGATCGATTTCCCACCCAAACCCCCCTTCTTTCTCCCTAATTTCTCATCTCTCTCCATAATCCATCTCTTCTCCTTCTAACCCCCCCCCAAATGACTTCTGGCGGTGGAGGTGGAGCGGCGACAGATCCCGTCGGCGAGAGTGGAGCGGCGGTGGAGGAGCTTTGTGGTGGCATCGCGCCTCCAGCAGCTCTAGCGTTGGCAGATCCTGCGACGACGGTTCCAAAGGTGGCAGATCCGGCTTCGGCCGAGGTGGATGAGGTCGTCGGCGGTCGCGGGAATTGGGGTCGGATTCTGGGGTGTCGGACCGGTGGGCTTTGGACTTGTGGCAAGCATTCCACTATGGCTTCCGAGTTCCGACGATATGCCTTCCGGGGCAGGATGACGAGGAGGTTTTCGACATGTATGTATTTTTTTATAATTATGACGAGAAGGCCCTAACAGTGGCTTTGGAGCGGGATTATGTTGAGGGCATCGAGGCCCCTCCCGTTTTTACAATTGAGGATCTGGGGAGGGACGATACGCCTCCCTCCCCATTCCCGATGTAGCGAGATCCATTCCCGACGCAGCAAGACACGTACCCGAGGCAGCGGGACCCCCTAACGCGCTAAGTGTGATTCCCGAGGGGAGGAGTAAGAGGAGGTGTGGATGCTAGGAGGGCTCCGGTCATGCCGTCTCTTAGTTGCATACCCGACCCACGTCGCTTGCGTTATTTGGACGCATGCGAAGCGACTTAGGCACGAGCCTCCCCTGTCACCCGTGGATCCCGATCCAGTAAGTATTTTATTAAATATTTATTTGATTATTGTAATTAACAAATTTTTTATTTTATTAGGTTTTAGTTGATGAAGGTACTGAAACCCTACAACCGCCATCTGCATTTTACGTCCATCCACGAGTTCCCGAGGCAGGATCCAGATTCATGGTGGCCATTGGCGCAACTTAGTGGTATCACATCTCGGGGGTCCCTGGAGTTTCGCCAGATGGACCCCGTGCTTATTTCGGCATCGTGGAACGATGGCATCCGGACACAAACTCCTTCCATTTTCCGTGGGGAGAGATCACGATCACACTCCATGACGTGTTCCACATTTTGGAGATCCCCATTTAGGGGACGATGATAGTCTTTGATATGACGGATGTCGATCTATTTGTCGCCCTATAAAAGATGGTTGGGGTCGATTTAGTTGTCGTCACGCAAATGGCCTCAAATAATAATGTTTATATATTTATTATGTATTAAATTTATTTTAATTACAATGTTACTGATTAAATTAATATAACTAATTATAATTATTTTATTTTATTTGTGTTTCAGCTGACGACATTGCAATCAACACAACTCTAAGGAGCCGGTGCAAAGCCTTAAGTGAAGCTGCTGAGAGGTGACATATTTGTAATTTAGTTAATATTATGGTTTTCAATTACTTTTTTATTTGCATTTTATAATTAAATTAATATTACTAATTTCAGGGATAAGCGTCATATAGCTTCGATGTACTTGCTCATGTTGTTGGGCAGTACCGTCTTCACAAACAAGTCAGGGCAGACGGTGAAGGCGAAGTATATGTCGCTTCTCCTCGACCACGATCGCATCGGCCGCTATGCCTAGGGTGTTGGTGTCGTGGCCCTCCTATACCAGAATTTGGGCCAGGCATCGTGGGCCTAGGCACATGGATTTGCCAGATGTCCGATGCTTTTGAGGGTAATAATTTTTTTTCCCGGGTTTTACGGTTTACAATTATAAAATGCTAACATTTTTTTTTTGCAAACGTGGATCTGGTCATCTGATCAGCGCTACTTTGTAGGGTTTAACTAGGAGTTATTACCGGTGTTTTGGGTACCATTTAGATGAGTTTAGAGCGTTATTATGGAGATTAGAGTTGAAGAGTAGAAGTGCAGATATGGTGGTTTGTAGAAGCTTAAAAGAAGACATTAAGAAGATGAGAAGAAAACCACAAGAGAAGACGAAGGAAGAGGTGAAGAAGGAGCTGGAGTACCTTTACAGGAAGTTCTCCGCGGTCGAGGAACTCACCGCCGCGGTCGCGGAGAAGAGACGGAGAGAAGGAGCCCAAAACCGAAGTTCCGCGGTCACGGAAGAACAGCCGCGGTCGCGGAAAAGTCGAGACCAGCGAAGGTCACAATTGTATTTTATGCGGTCGCGGAAGCTTTTTCCGCGGTCGCGGAAATCCCATCATCAGCGCGCCGAGTTTCATTTCGTCCGAAGATTGCTTTTTACTTTTATTTCCTTTATTCCGATTAGATTATTTTAATTTCCTTTTAGATTATGTTTGGTATCTTTAGTTTTAGGTTTTGGGTTAGGTTATTTAATCTAGTTTCCCAGCAGTCACAATGATGATTCAGACTAGAATTCAGTATTGTTTTTCCCTTTGAGTTTTCGTTTCAAGACTATGAAGAACTAAGAACCTTTTGCTTAGTCCGACGATTGAAGCCTTCATTTGATATATGATTGTGAGGTTATAATTCTATTCCGATTCCTTTGGATTATATCTTTTCTCTTGAGCTTATTCCTATTGATTCTTATTGATTTGACTGGATTGATCACCTAGTTGATATTAGTAATTGTCTATTGCTAGGGTTTGGATATTTCAAGTTGAAATCCCTTATCTTGTGTAGCAACCATGATATTCTAGGACTAGTTGGACTAGTTTATTATGAAAGAGAATTGATTATGTGTTAAATGTTACGAGTTGTAGTGTTGCATGTATCCTGGCTAATTCCTATGCTTCCTGCTGCTATTGTTCTAAATCTTGATAGTTTTTCGTGCGTTCGATAGTTAGGGTTGCCAGGACTAGTTGGACTGGTAACTATTTTAGAATAGGGACATGAATAATCATAGGAAGGAATAGAGATAATCTAGGACCAATCAATCGAATGAATGATGGATATTTGTCTGGCTAAGTACTTTTTCCCAATTGATTACAAACTTTGTTTTTGTTTACTTTATTTACTTGCAACCAACCAACAAACCCCCCATTTGTTACCTTTGACATACATTTGTGCACTAAGAAAATAACTCCTCCCTGTGGGATTCGACCCTTGCTTGCATATTCTACTAAGTTAGGTTTTTAAGGATTTACTTTGTTTAGGCGTCGCGATAACGCTTATCAAATTGGCACCGTTGCCGGGGAGGCAAGTTGATGCGGTACTGGCCCGCCATAAGATGGTTCAGTAAGAGGCTGAGTCAACCAAGACCATGGCGTCCTCCCTGGAGTAGTACTTAGCTCAGTTTATATATTTCTATATTATTAGTTATTTCCCGTTTTAGTATGTTTCCCGTTTTAGTATTTCTAATTCAGTCATTTCTATTTCGGGCGTGTGCCAACTCTTGTAGAGTGGGTCGGCCCATTTAGCTAGAATAAGGCCCAAGACCATTAGGGTTTTTGGGAGAGTCACTTGACTATTTAAAGCCTCTCTTGTACTTCATTTTGATTACGTTGAAATTAAGCCAAGCTTTGCAGTTGAGTTTTACTCCTCCCCTTGGCATCAACGTCACCTGTTCTTGTTACAAATCAAACACAATTTATCCTTAATCAATCCAAACACAACCAGTTGGCGACCCAGGTGAACTCCTCGATCTAGATCCGTGCGCGAGACGAATCGAGCCCCACTCGATTCGTATCAACTGGTATCAGAGCGCCAGTCGATCGAGCCACCCGAGTCGCCACCCCCATCGTCCGATCATCACCGTTCACTGTTCATCATTTTTTTCATCATCATCAGACCCGCATCATCTTGCATCGTTACTGCATCATCATCAGATCCACATCATCACGGATCAACATTCATCATCTTCATCCAGATTCCGGTGCCCCTATTCGGAGTTCATCAATGCCGTACGCGCCGCCACCCACCATCACCAGATCCGCCTCGCACTCGCACGGATCTGCACAACCCAGCCTGCCACCGTCTCCCAAATCTGCTCGCATCAACCGATCTCCCACCGACGAGGCCGTCGTCTTCAACCTCCAGCCTCGTCGCACGCTCGCCGTCGGCCGCTCGCGCGAGCTTTGTCTCCGCCGCTGCATCTCCACAGATCTACAGGGAGGCGCGACTTCTTCCCAGCCTCAATCCTCGCCACCGCCTGCGAGTCACCTTCATATTCAACCTCCAGCCTTTGCCACAGAGTTGCCCCGACGTCCACCGGTTCGCGTCGTCGCCCACACCCAGATCTGCCTTCGTCTTCACCGCGTCACGCCGCCGGAGATTCATCTGCAAGGGGTGGCGGCTGCAATTTACAGAGAAAGAAAAGAACGAGAGAAAGACTAGGTTAGATTAGGTTAATTTTTGTTAGTTTTGTTTTAATTAAAAAAAAAAAAAAGAAAAAAAAATATTCAGCAGAAAGCTGTGAAAAAAAAAGCAGCTACACCCGGACCCGCGAACCCGCTCGGAACCCATGCCCGAGCCCTAGTCGAACCCGCTCCATGGCCTACTTCTTTGAACCCGATGAGTGGGAAATCGATGACCCTTGGTTCGGTGGCATGGACCCATACGACGCGCCCCCGGGTTGGATCCCACGGCTTCGCCTCCATGGACCACCGCCACCACGCCCACAACCACACATGTACCAGCCGCGACCCCGGTCCGAGGCAGACCCGGGTTGGATCCCGCCACTTTGCCTTTATGCACCCGAGCCCCCGCGCCGACGCGTCTACCGCGACATGGCACCGGATTGGTCGGCCCCTCCTCGACTCCAACCACAAGCCCACGCGCCGAAATGACGACCCGCTGCCCCCGAGCTCACACCCGCGCAGCGCGAGATCCGGTCCCTAAAGCGGCCGGTGGCTCGACTCCGAGCCGAGTTGGTCGCCTCATTGCGGCCCACTATCGTGCCCTCTAGACCGAGTTCCAGCACCAGAGAACAACTCGGCCTCAGCGACTCGGAAACTCGACCGAGTTCCTGCATCAGAGAACAACTGGGCCACCTCACAACACCAACTCGGCCGAGTCAGCAAAGCCATAAAAAAGTCGAGCCTAACTCGGCCTAGAACTCGGCCGAGTTCTGGACCGAGTCAAGGGCTGCTCCGTCTCCACCGACCCCCTACAAACCCGTCATGGAGCCCGCCATCGCGCATCCGGACCCGATCTTCATCGACCCTACACCGGCACCCGCTCCCGCGATGGAACCGACTGCAGATGCGCCCACTGAGGAGGCCATTACCGTGGCGTTGCCGGTTTTCAGCGAACCCACACCGGTGCCCGCTGCCGAACCTTCCCCGACTCGAAGTGAGCCCACTACCGTGCCCACTGCAGCGGCTCCCCCCTCCTCAGCGCGCCTGCGATGGTGCCCGTTGCCCCCAAGTCCGCACCTGCGCCCAACGTCGTGCCTGCTCTAGGACCCGAGCCTTACTTGCTCATCTTTGAGGTTCCCAGACCCGGATCCAAGCCCGACGCCATTTTTTCGCTGACCAACAAGCGCCGACTCCCCCTTGCCCCACCAAGCTCGAAGCGGGGACGCTTCGATTCTAAGGGAGGGAGAATGATGCGGTACTGGCCCGCCATCAGATGGTTCAGTAAGAGGCTGAGTCAACCAAGACCATGGCGTCCTCCCTGGAGTAGTACTTAGCTCAGTTTATTATATATTTATATATTATTAGTTATTTCCAGTCTTAGTATGTTTTCCGTTTTAGTATTTCTAATTCAGTCATTTCTATTTCGGGCGTGTGCCAACTCTTGTAGAGTGGGTCGTCCTATTTAGCTAGAATAAGGCCGAAGACCATTAGGGTTTTTGAGAGAGTCACTTGGCTATTTAAAGCCTCTCTTGTACTTCATTTTGATTACGTTGAAATTAAGCCAAGCTTTGCAGTTGAGTTTTACTCCTCCCCTTGGCATCAACGTCACCTGTTCTTGTTACAAATCAAACACAATTTATCCCTAATCAATCCAAACACAACCAATTGGCGATACGGTGAACTCCTCGATCTAGATCCGTGCGCGAGACGAATCGAGCCCCACTCGATTCGTATCACAAGTTTTGGTTTTTCTTTGTGTGTATTTGTGTGTCAAATTTTTGTGTGGACCTATCTTATGGTCCACACCCATGCTACTGACTCTCCATTGTTAGATTGTATAACATAGATTGAGAGAACAATTTCCAGAAATCGTGTCGCCCGTACGAATCAAGAGATGGCTGACGAAGCACCGACTTGGAGGCAGTTGACTGTCCCTAATCTTCAATAGCAACCGCTGGCTGTGTAATTCCCTGAGCTGGCAGATGGCGTAAACTTTGAGCTCAAGTCTGGGTTAATCCACTTACTCCCCCACTTCCATGGGATGAGTGGAGAAAACCCCAACAAGAATCTTTCGGAGTTCCATGCCGTCTGCACCAGCATGAAGCCAAAAAGTGTGACTGAGGACCAGATCAAGCTGAGGGCCTTTCCTTTTTCGCTAAAGGATTCGGCCAATGATTGGTTCTACTATTTGGCTCCAGGAAGCATAGACATATGGGCTAAAATGACGAAAGCCTTCCTGGAGAAGTACTTCCCTGCGACAAAGCTCAACAACCTGAAGAGGAGCATTAGCAATATTGAACAGCAGGCTGCTGAGTCGTTGTACGAGTACTACGAGAGGTTCAAGAAGCTGATTTCTAGCTGCCCATACTATGGGTATTCAGAACAAGATCTCGTACTTTATTTGTACGGTGGTCTTCTTGACGACGAGCGTCGGATGGTGAACGCATCATGTGGAGGAAACATATTGAACAATACGCCAGCTGAGGCATATAAGGTTTTCTTTGAGCTATCTGAGGGCTCAAGGCAGTTTAGTAAGAGGGCGGGCGCCCAATCAGTCAAGGCTGTAGACTCTCAGCCAAATTCTTCACTACTTTCTGGCATGGCTGAGATGAAGGAGATGATAAGGAGATGCATGATGAAGGGTGGCTATTGGGCCTGGGAAATTGGTAGAAGCCCAATTGTATCTAGCCCACGGACGCGACCAGCAGGAAGATCGAATCAGTTCGTTGGAGCGACGCGTGATGGGTTGAGCACACAAACGCACTCCGCTAAGATCTCGAGAAGAATCCAACTGATCTCCCATGAAATCCGATAGTGCCAGATTAGGTTCCAACGTTATTATTTGCATTGTATAAATGTATAGAAAAGAAGAAATTATGGACACACACATTCTGAATCAATACGAACTACTACTATCATTTCCTCTCAATCTTGCTCTCGAATTCGGTTCTCGTAATCAGAAGTATTCTAGATTCACTCAAGCGACCGACATCTAAAATCTCACTCGATAGATCATCAATTCGAGGGAGATAAGCTCTTCAATCGCTCGTTCAGTTTCAATTTCATCTATTCTATTGATTTGATTTGGATTTATTAGATATATTCGTATAACAAATTGTCTAGTTGCCCTCTCAAAGGCGATTAGGATCGGTAAGGTCTTTTCGTCCCAAAACAATTTGGCGCCCACCGTGGGGCATCTAGCCAATCAAGGATCCAATTCAATCATGGACGCCGTCGGAAACCCCGCAATCACCACTGAAGAGCAAAATCAGGTCGACCCCATGGTCAAAGCCCTGACCGAGAACGCCAACGCTCAACCAACTGGAAATCCTCAAATCCAGGAACTCGCAAAAGCCATAGAAATCCTTCAAGAGGAATTGGTCCAACAACGCACCAGGACCGAAAAGCTAAGTACTCAATCTGAATATGAAATTACTCGACTAACCCGTGAGAACGAAATGCTGAAATCTCAGGTACATTCGGTTGCATCAAACCCTGGGGGATCCAGACGTGTAGTCAATACTGAAGGACTACCCACCAGACTCGATATGGACGGAGCAGACGTAACTCCTATCGCACCAACCCAGGCTTCTATGCCCGCTGGAATGTTTCAGACACCCCAAATCTTTGCTGGTATAACTAACAATCTCATAGCCGGACTCCCAGAAGTCCGAGCAACCTCTCCACAGGTATCGGCTCTAACCGATATCCAAGCTCTTATCCAACAAGCTATCGGGGAGCACCTCAAGGCCCTGGACGATCGTATCGCACGAATCCCGGGGGTTCCTTAACCGATCGAGAAAGAAGCGGTCGATGGATACGAAGACTCGCCCTTCACGGAAGCGATTGCACGCGTGGAAATTCCCAAGAAATTCCATGTCCCCAACATGCCCAACTACGACGGGACTGGGGATCCAGATGACCACGTTTCAATTTATAAGCAAAAATTAATGACTATTTCGATCCCTAGGGGGAACCGTGAGGCCGTCATGTGCAAAAGCTTCGGCACGACCCTCACGGGACCTGCACTAACCTGGCTTATGCACTTACCGCAGGGATCCGTCGCCTCTTTTGCTGACCTGGTCAACTCATTCAAAATCCAATTCGCCAGTAGCCGGAGGCTGGAAAAGCAATCAAGCGATTTGTATCGAATCATGCAAAGGTATGGCGAACCCTTAAGAGATTATCTTAACAGGTACAACAAGGAAAATGTCGCTATCCCGCATTGTGACATTCCCACGTCAATCGAGGCATTCCGCCGGGGTCTGGTCAGGGGTAGCGAGCTTTACCGCGAACTGACCAAATACCTGTGCAGAAGCTTCGAAGACGTCCATGCTAAAACCATGGCACAGGTTAGGCTCGAAGAGGACGAAGAACCTTTCAAGACAAGCAAGAGTCCCAATCACGTCGATCGGAAAGGACCGTCGGATCATCGACGCGACCGACGACACCAACCATACCCTAAGGGGCGGAACGACTCCGGTCAGGTAAACAATTCTCATGACAGGAACCAAGACTGGCGAACCAACCCCGCTCTCCCTCCGAAACTCCATTCTTACAACTTTAACATATCTGTGTCGGAACATGTGAAGAGTTTCGACAAATACGGAAAGGAAGTAAGATGGCCTCGGAAGAGCGACAAGCCAGACGCCAGAAAGGACATGAACCGATGGTGTGAATTCCACGGAGACCATGGACACTCAACCGACGAGTGCATAGCCCTTCGCAAAGAAGTCGCCAGACTCCTTGCACAGGGGCTATTGCGCGACGTAATATCAGACAGAGCCAAGGCGACTCTCGACCGAAAGGACCAGGTATCCTCGGATAAACCATCCTCTCCGATTCCAACTAAAATTGTTAACACTATCTCAGGAGGGTAGGACGTATGTGGAAACACGTACTCCGCCGCAAAAAGGCATGCCCGAGAAAGTCGCGGCGACAGACCTACTCCATCAGGGGCGAAGCGATCGCAGAGTCCAAACGATCCAGCCATTACATTCGACGACTCAGAAGCCCAAGATCTGGGCGATCATCACGATGGTTTGGTAATCTCTTTATCAATTAGCAATTGTTTGATTCGTCGTGTACTAATCGACACAGGAAGCTCCACCAACTTGTTAACACTCGACGCCCTAAAAGGCATGGGTTTAAGCGAGGACGACCTAACCCGAAATTCGACCCCTCTGGTCGGGTTCAGCGGAGAGGTTAAATACACCTCGGGCGAAGTCATGTTAACAACGTATACGGGTGGAGTAAACCAACAGGTACAATTTTTAATTCTTGACTGCCCGTCCCCATACAATGCGATCCTTGGCAGACCTTGGATCCACGCCATGAAAGCTGTACCTTCCACTTATCACCAAACGATAAAATTCCCGACCAAGTGGGGGGTACAGGAAATCAAAGGCGACCAAAGGGCTGCCAAGGAATGCTACGTGACCTCAATGAAAAGGGCAGTCGACAGAACTACAGTGTAGCAATTATAGCACGGCGAAGGGACCATTCGATACGTCGAGCCAGAAATGGAGTCACTCGACGAAGTCGCATTGGATCCTTCTAAGCCGACGCAAACAGTAAGAGTCGGATCAGACCTAAACGATCCCACCAGGGCAGACTTAATTTCCTTTTTACGTACTCAGGCTACTTGCTTTGCTTGGTCCCATGAAGATATGATAGGAATTTCCCCAGACATTATCACTCATAAGCTGAACGTAGATCCATCACATCCTCCCGTCAAGCAGAAAAGGAGAAAGTATGCGCCAGAATGCAATAAAATTGTAGACGAAGAGGTAAAGAATTTACTTGAAACAAGTAAGATCAGAGAAGTCAAGTACCCAGACTGGTTGGCAAACGTGGTGGTGGTACAAAAGAAGAACGGAAAATGGAGAGTATGCATCGACTTCACAGACCTAAACAAGGCCTGTCCAAAGGACTCTTTCCCTCTACCACACATCGATGCCATGGTTGACGCGACCGCAGGGCACGAAATGCTAACATTCATGGACGCGTTCAGTGGCTACAACCAGATCCTCATGGATCCAAGCGACCAAGAAAAAACAGCCTTCATAACAAGCCAAGGTACGTACTGTTATAAAGTGATGCCCTTCGGGCTAAAAAATGCAGGAGCCACGTACCAGAGATTGGTAAACAAGATGTTCAAAGATCAAATAGGCAACACGATGGAAGTCTATATCGACGACATGCTCGTCAAGTCCAAGAAAGCAGCCGACCACATCGAGCATCTGAAAGAAGCCTTCAAAATACTTGAGAGGTACGATATGAAATTGAATCCAACTAAATGCTCTTTCGGAGTGTCTTCAGGGAAGTTCCTGGGATACATGGTCACTCAAAGGGGGATCGAAGCCAGCCCCGATCAAATAAAAGCAATCGTCGACCTCAGATCTCCTCGGTGCATCAAAGACGTCCAAAAACTGACATTACGGATAGCCGCATTAAACCGATTTATATCCAAGTCGTCCGACAAGTGCAAACTTTCTACGAGGCGCTTAAGAAAAATAAGTCGTTCGACTGGACAGCCACACACGAGCAAGCTTTCCAAGACTTAAAGGCATACCTATCAAGTCCACTACTGTTATCCAAACCAAAGGACGACGAACCGTTACCGCTATACCTAGCAGTCTCCGAGTTGTCCGTCAGCACAGTCCTTACCAGGGAAGAAGACGGCAAGCAATCACCCGTCTACTACGTAAGTCGATCCTTACTTCCAGCAGAAACAAGGTACACATTGCTTGAAAAATTAGTTTTAGCATTAGTCATGGCATCTAATAAACGGCGACCTTACTTTGAATCGCATACTATTATTGTGAGAACTAACCATCCCATGAAAGCCATCATGAGGAAGCCATAATTTACAGGACGAATGGCCAAATGGGCCATACACCTAAGCGGGTTTGACATTGAATACGAGCCCCGGACAGCGATCAAATCTCAGGCTTTAGCCGACTTTGTGGCTGATTTTAGTCCGACGCTAGAACAAGAAGCCGCAAAGGAAGCGGAACACCTGAAAACAGAAGACGACAGGGGCACGTGGCAACTACACACAGACGGTTCTTCGAACGTAAGAGGAGTCGGCCTAGGCATTGTGCTAAAATCACCACAGGGGGATCACATAGCCCAAGCCGTGAGATGCGAGTGGGACGCGACCAACAACGAAGCGGAATACGAAGCCCTCGTGTTCGGACTTACCCTAGCGCTCGACCTCGAAATATCAAACATAGAGGTAACATGTGATTCACTCCTAATCGTCAACCAAGTGCAGGGATCCTACGCCGCAAAAGACGATAGAATGATGGCATATCTGGACGTCGTCAAGAGGCTAGCAAAAAAATTCCAAAGCTTCACTATCCGACAAGTTCCACGCGACCTCAACACACAAGCTGACGCTTTGGCAAACCTCAGATCAAACCTACACCCTCGCGACTTCCGCAGTATTCCCCTGGCACACATCACCACTCCAGCAGTGCCCAAAACTCTCAAAACGGCTAATCCAAGCGACATTCAAGCCATAGCCGACCTGACCCCAGAAGAGAACGTCCACCCATCAGAGGATTGGACTACTCCCTACATCAAGTGGCTCAAAGACGGAATACTTTCTCTAGACAGAGCAGAAGCCAAAAGACTCAAGGTACAAGCGACAACCTTTGATTTAAAAGATAATGTACTATTTAAGCGATCTGTCACATGCCTACTACTGCGCTGCCTTGAAACGTCGGAAGTCCCCCGAATTTTATAATCTTTACACGACGGTGAATGTGGAAACCACACCGGGGGACGCAGCCTATCCAGCAAAGCCCACAGGGCAGGTTACTACTGGCCCACAATGAACAGAGACGCGGCGGAATACGTCAAGAAGTGCGACGCTTGTCAGCGACATGCACCCGTCCCCTACCAGCCATCCGAGCTACTCCATCCGACCTTGGCACCATGGCCCTTCATGCGATGAGGGATAGACTTAGTCGGGAAATTACCTCCTGCGTCGGGACAGCGTGTTTTCTTTTTGGCCATGACCGATTACTTCTCCAAATGGATAGAAGCCGAAGCGTACCGTGAGGTAAAAGAAAAACACGTCGTCTCGTTTATAAAATGTAACATCTTATGCAGATTTGGCGTCCCATCAGAAATCGTATGCGACAATGGCTCTCAATTCATCGGTAAACAGACGCGATCCTTCTGTAAACAATGGAACATCTCACTGATCACATCTACACCGAGATATCCACAGTCGAACGGACAAGCGGAGTCAAGCAACAAGATCATCATCAATAACCTGAAGAAACGCCTCACTGGGGCAAAAGGAAAATGGGCCGACGAGCTTCCTTTGATCTTATGGTCCGACAGGACGCCGCCCAAAAATGCCACAAGACAAAGTCCCTTCTCGCTCGTATACGGGTCTGAAGCAGTCATTCCCGCCGAGATACTTATTCCGACTGCTCGATACGGATTCCAAACACCGGAACAAAACGACATCGAGTTAGCCCACAATCTCGACACTGTCGACGAAGCAAGGGAAAAGGCTCGAGTCCGGATGGTCCGATACCAACAGCAAGTCGCTCGAAACTACAACAAGAATGTCAGAATCAAAGTCTTCAAGGTAGGGGATTGGGTCCTGAGGAAAACATTTCAAAATACCAGAGACCCAGCCAACGGGAAACTTGCACCTCAATGGGAAGGGCCTTACCTTATCAAAGAAATAGTTGGGCAAGGAGCATATCAACTAGAAACCAAAGATGGATAACCCATCCCCCGAAGCTGGAATGCGACTCATCTAAAGTTGTATCATTTCTAAACCCTTACTTACATATCTTTTTATATCTCTGTGCATTCTTTTATCTACATGACGACTACTAACTTAAGCATCGGAGGGCCGTTGGGTCTCCCCCCCAACGGTCATTTCAAAGCTTATCTCCTTTTAAAGACATGTTTCGAAAACAGGAAAACAAGAGGCCTCAGGACGAGATCTGCAAAGGATATCCACAACAACTACACAAAAGCGCATACACAAACACAAACACAAACACAAACACAAACACGATCAATCTACACACAGGGAGACGAACAACAAAAGGCACTTCGGCACATCACCTGCCTTATTACAAAATAAGGTATACAACGCCTTATACACATTATGCAAAATACATTTGCTTACCTCCCTAAAATACAACTGTCATGACTAACATCTAACACGACATACAGGCCTCCCCCTAAAAAGACGTGATCACGCAAACAAGTCCATAACATGATCGCTGCCCGACCAGTGACGAACCACCTGCAAAAGCAAATTCACAACAAAAACGAAGCAAGGTACGAAACATAAAAACTTCCTACGATTAATACGTGACCTGTGATGGTAGACGGGTCGCCAAAAGAACTACGTTGTCCATCCCGTCTCCACGACGGGGCATACACTGTCATCCACACACAGAAGTCTAAATAAAATAAAATAAATAAATAAACCCGGTGTTCACATAAAAGTCACTCCTAAATGCTCTAAGATTCACCGGATTTTTCCACAGGAACGATCTCCCTGCTAGAAATTGCTTCTTGGTCGACTTGGGGCGTGCCTTCGACGGCCTCGACACCATCTTGGTTGACCTCCTCCTTGTCATCCTCGATGCCCAAACCTACCAGTTTGAAAAGCTCGGCCCCTGGGTTGCCATCAGGATACATCATTTCCTTGTCCGCCTTCGCATCATCAACCTTCCAGTCGACATGGGAGCCAATAGCAAATTCCTCCATAATTTCGATGCGAGACTTCAAGAAATAATACGCCCCAACATCTCCAGCAGTACGGGCATCGTCCTCACGAAGTCTCTCAGCCTTAGCCCGCACCTCCGCCTTCACTCCTTCCAGACGAGCATCATAGTCTCGCTTGATTGAAGACAGTTCGCGATCCGAAGCCTTCAAGCGATCTTCGGCCATCTTCAACTGCTCCTCCAGGCGAGTCACTTTTCTGTCGGCTTGATCACTCAGTTCTTGAACGGTTGTAGACGCCACAAGTGAATACTGAAAAATCTGTAGAAAAAGCATGCACGATAGCAATGTAAAAAAGAAAACAGAGAAATAAGACATGCTCGAATAAAAGAAGAGTTTTTTCGAACCTTCCAAGCACCCACTACAGCTTCGTTTATACAATCTATAGGATGGAGGTCACCAATCCCCTTCTTGGCCTCAGCATCGCCGAAACTGAGCAGATCCTCAACCGATCTTTCCTTCAACATTCCAGCGGAGGAACTCGGAGTAGTTATTGCCTTCCTCTTGACACCCGACACCTTAGATGGTGGCGAATCTAGGGAGATAACCCCAACAGAGGGCCCAACCTTGCTTGGACCTCTAACGGAAGAAGACGCCATAGCCGCCGATTGCCTTTGATCCAAGAGGCTCTTCCCAGACAAGCGAGCGCTGGACCTTCCGCCCTTAGATGTTGATAACATAACACAGCAGCATAAGCACAGGAAAACCACGAAAACCAACCAGATGCATACCTGGAGGAACGAACATGTGCCTTTAGTTACTGAGGCAGCATGAGTCGGCATCTCTTTGATTTCTGAGAGGAGAAAGTTGGTATTTTTGAATGATCTTTCGTTTTCGGGGAGTGCCAACAGAGAAGCAATTAATTTTTCAAAACCAGTAGGATCGCCAGGTTCAGGGGCTGCAAAGAAGAACATGTAAGAAGGAATTTAGAAGATGATCGATTAAAGCAAAGAAGCGGAAAAACACGATACCTGAGATCCTCCAGTCGGATAAAAGAAAAGTGCAATCAGAAACGCTTTCAAGGCTTTTACGCTCAACAAAAAAGAATCGAGATCTCCATCCTCGATCGTTAACATCTAGATTCAGTGCAAGGGGGCTTTTTTCCTTACGAAGACGTAACTGGAACCTACAAGAACCCCGAGTACTCAGGTAATAGGATCGCCACAAGGCATCGAAGTCAAAATCTATGTTTTTTTACTACAAAAACGGAATCAATCGTCTGGAGCAACCGCCATGTATGAGGCATGACTTGGCAAGGAGCCAACTTTAACACGACCATAAAGTTTTAGACCAAACGAGAGAAGGGGAAGACATGACCGATTCTGAAAGGATACTCAAAGAAGCACACCCACCCTTCTTTGAACCAGTCTGCTCGTTCGTCCGGAGACGGAAGGCGTGCGACAATACCTACGGGGAAACCTCCAATTTCTAAAAATCCTATCAAGTTCGGACTGGACTAAAGTCCCTGGTGCAGAATCGCTAGCGCTAAGAAGGCCTAGGGAATGAAAGGGAACATCCTCCTCATCCACACTTTTGATGAGGGCTCGGGTCTTCTTCAATTTAGGAGACGCCATGGAAGAACAAAAGGAAGAAACGGTAAGAATTCGAAAAAGAGAGAGAAGTTACCTTGAAAAGACGTGGGACTTGCAGAAGATTGAAGCCTTCGAGGGTTATTAAAGGAAGTAATCGTGATCATGGAAGATCAAATTGATCCAAAAACCGCTCTCTGGCCCAATTGGATCTTGGGGCAATTGTTGGGCTTGGGAAATTGGTAGAAGCCCAATTATATCTAGCCCACGGACGCGACCAGCAGGAAGATCGAATCAGTTCGTTGGAGCGACGCGTGATGGGTTGAGCAGACAAACGCACTCCGCTAAGATCTCGGGAAGAATCCAACTGATCTCCCATGAAATCCGATAGTGCCAGATTAGGTTCCAATGTTATTATTTGCATTGTATAAATGTATAGAAAAGAAGAAATTATGGACACACACATTCTGAATCAATACGAACTACTACTATCATTTCCTCTCAATCTTGCTCTCGAATTCGATTCTCGTAATCAGAAGTATTCTAGATTCACTCAAGCGACCGACATCTAAAATCTCACTCGATAGATCATCAATTCGAGGGAGATAAGCTCTTCAATCACTCGTTCAGTTTCAATTTCATCCATTCTATTGATTTGATTTGGATTTATTAGATATATTCATCTAACAAATTGTCTAGTTGCCCTCTCAAAGGCGATTAGGATCGGTAAGGTCTTTTCGCCCCAAAACAGTGGCCATCAGCAAGTCAAGTCTTGTGGGATATGCTATGACACGATGCATCCGACCGATGCATGTCCCACGCTGTAGGAACCCACTGTTGAGGTGAACGCTATCGGAGGATACGACCCTTCAAGACCAAGATATGACCGTACTCCAACACGTACAATCCAGGGTGGAGAGATCACCCTAATTTAAGGTACGGGAATCAGCAGAGCACTCCTCAAGGCCAGGAAAATCAAGAGTATCAACAGAGGCCACCATAATTCTTACAGCGCCCACAACAATATCAGCAGCCTGGGGGTCAACAACAACAATTTCGAGCTCCATATGACCCAAGACCCCACGGCCAGAGCTCCAGTTCATCTATGTCCAGTGATGACATGTTCACGTCTCTCGCTCAGAGCATCTCGACGTTGGTTGGCACTGTGAACTCCATGGGGTCACAAATTCAAGCGGTGGTCAAGCATCAGGAGACTCTCACTCAGAGCATGATCCAACATCAACAAGAGACGAAGTCTAGTATTCAGAACTTGGAGAAGCAAGTGGGACAAATCTTCATCGCAGTGAGCAAGCTGGAAGCCCGGGACTCGGGAAAACTACCATCTCAAACGGTAGAAAACCCGAGGGAGCAAGTATACGCCATGATGCTGAGGAGCAGAACACAAATGGAAGACAGTCGGGCTCAACAGAAGGTTTTCCGCGACCGCGGAGAAGAAGGCCGCGATCGCGGATTTGCTACTGACGAGGAGGAGAAAATCGACGCTCTTCCACGACGCGGACAGATTTCCTCGATAGCGGAAAAATCTACGCTGAAGAGGACATGATCGAAGACGATCCGCGACCGCGGACAGAAACCCGCAATCACGGAAAATCTCCTGGAGCCCCAGATCTCGTCGAAGTTGTCCATGATGATTATGTACGCCCCAACTTCCCTCCGCTCAGTTCGTTAAAGCCTCCCGTTCCCTTTCCCGAGGCACTGAAGGACACTAGAAGGCCGGCACACGACAAGGAATTATTTGAAACCTTCAGCAACTGTGAGGTAAATATTCCTTTGATAAAACTTGTTCAAAGTATCCCTCGCTATGTCAAATTCTTGAAGGAGCTGTGCAAGATTAAGAGGAAGAAGGCCGTGAAAGAAAAAAAGAAGGTCCAGGTTAGTGAGAACGTTTCGCTATGCTGCAAAAGCGGTTGCCCAAGAAGCACAGTGATCCGGGCATGTTCACTATTCCCTGCAAGATAGGCGGCACCATGTTTGAAAACGCTATGTGATGAGGCGTTGTCGTGACACCTAAACAAAATAATCCTAACAAACCTAAACAAGTAGTAGAGGCAAGCAAGGGTCGATCCCACAGGGAGGAAGTAATCAATCTATGTGTTTATAAGCATGCAAGGTAACAAGTGGGGTTTTGAGTATCAAATAGAGCAAAGTAAACAGGTTTAGTTGACTTAAGAATATGAATGGGGAAAGTAGTTCCACTAGAACGAGATCCATAATACAGAGATATAAGTTGATCACTTAAATCTATTCAATCCAAGTTCTTTTACTATTCTTATGGTTGTTCCCACCCTGATCTTAAGTACTATTGATTCTCACAGTTATCAATAGACTTATTACTATGCCAATGGTAAAGCACCTCCGATTCTCACAGTTGTCGGTATACTTTACCACCAACAAAGCAATAGCAATGCACACAAGGATATAGGATACATGCAAATAGAAAGACGTATTAATACTCGCATGCAACTGACTCTCACTCACAATTGTACGCTCGGAACCCCTATACGCACAATTGTGTTTGCTACTAGATATGCACTCGGAACCCCTATATGCAATCCTAGCAATTGATAGATATTACTCAACCTAGCTGGCCAGACTATGAAGAACAACGATAAATCAATAATCAATATAACCAAGAGAATCAAACCAACACACATAAGAATAAGAACAAGGAATAGAAATCTCACAACCGAATCAACTGTATTGCTTCAAACGTTTAGCAGAACAAAGGTGTTTAGCTCTCCATGGGTTGAAAACCCTGGAGTCCAAACGAAAAGAACGAACTTGTAAAACTAAATTGTGTATTGTATCTCATGGCAACTAGGTTAACAAAAGTATTTAACCTAATTCTAAAAGTGATAAAATTAATAAAAGGAAATAATAATAAAATAAACTAAAAATAAACAAACGAAACCCCGGGGAGATTAATCTCGGAATTTCGGTCTGAGCAGCTACTCGTCCCAGCAAAAGTGGCTCGCTCATCTCGCACATGCACGACGATTTGGAGATGAATCTGTTCAGAGCTGCTATCCGACCTGTAAGTTTCTGTACGTCTTTGATGCATCGGGGGGATCGAAGGTTGATGAGAGCCTTGATCTATTCTGGACTGGCTTCTATTCCTCTTTGTGTCACCATGTACCCCAAGAATTTTCCTAACGACACTCCGAAGGAGCATTTAGTAGGGTTTAGTTTCATGTTATACCTTTTGAGCACCTCGAAGCTGTCGCGTAGATAGTTTATGTGATCTTCCTTCTTTTTGGACTTGACCAACATGTCGTCTATGTAGACTTCCATCGTGTCTCCAATTTGATCTTTGAACATTTTATTGACTAGTCGCTGATAGGTAGCCCCTGCATTTTTTAGGCCAAAGGGCATTACTTTGTAACAGTAGATACCTTGGCTAGTGACGAATGCTATTTTTTCCTGATCGTCGGGTTCCATGAGGATTTAATTGTAGCCGCTGAAAGCGTCCATGAAAGTAAGCATTTCGTGCCCTGCTGTGGCGTCGACCATGGCATCGATGTGGGGTAGTGGGAATGAGTCCTTGGGACAAGCTTTGTTGAGATCTGTGAAGTCGATGCAGACTCTCCATTTTCCATTCTTCTTCTGGACTACGACCACGTTGGCTAGCCATTCAGGGTAGTGGACCTCTCTTATTTTTCCTGTTTCCAATAAGCTTTTGACTTCGTCGTCGATTATCTTGTTCCGCTCAGGGGCGAACTTCCTGCGTTTTTTCTTGACAGGAGGATGAGATGGATCCACATTTAATTTATGAGTAATAATGTTTGGAGATATTCCGACCATATCCTCATGCGACCATGCAAAACAGTCGGCATTGGTCCTGAGAAAGTCAAGGAGTTGTTGTCTGGTCGAGTTGTCCAAGTCCGACCCGACCCTTACCGTTTGGTCTGGCTTTGAAGGATCTAGTGCGATCTCGTCGAGTTTTTCCATTTCTGGTTCGACGTACCGACTAGGTCCTTCACCGCTCTGTGGTTGCTATGCGGTCTTGTGTTTGAATGCGCTCTTCATAGAAGCGACGTAGCACTCCTTAGCAGTCCTTTGATCTCCTTTGATTTCTTGGACTCCCCATTCAGTGGGGAATTTGATGACTTGATGATATGTTGAAGGTACTGCCTTCATAGCGTGTATCCATGGCCTGCCAAGAATACAATTATAGGGAGACGGACAGTCTAGGACTAAGAATTTCACCTGTTGGTTGATTCCTCCAGCGTATGTGGTTAGAATGATTTTGCCAGTCGTATGCTTGACCTCACCGCTAAACCCGACCAGTGGGGTCGACTTCTTGATTAGGTCGTTCTCAGTTAGACCCATTTCTTTAAGAGCGTCAAGGGTCAAGAGGTTGGTCGAACTCCCTGTATCGATTAGTACTCTCTGTATTAAGCAATTACCAATGGATAAAGAGATTACCAGACCATCGTGGTGCCTATCCGACCCGTCGGAGTCGGACTCGTCGAATGTGACCATCGGAAGGTTGGAAGTCTTCCTTAGCTTGAATTCTGATGATTCGGGCTTGTTGCCCTTGCTTTCCTTGGCGTGCCGCTTAACCGTGGAGTATGTGTTTCCACATATGTCCGATCCACCTGAAATAGTATTGACAATTTTTGTATGAATGAGAGATGGGGGTTTGTTCTATTTTACATGGTCTCTTCGTTCCATGGTATCTTTTGCCCGTTTCGATATTACGTCGCGCAGGAGCCCCTGTGAGAGCAGCCTAGCGACTTCCTTTCCCAAGGCGATGCACTCGTCGGTCGAATGCCCGTGGTCGCCATGGAATTCGCACCATCGGCTCATGTCCTTCTTGACGTCCGGTCGGTCGCTCTTTCGGGGCCATCTTACCTCTTTTCCATATTTGTCGAAACTCTTGACGAGCTCCGACACGGAAACGTTAAAGTTATAAGACTGGACTCTAGGAGGCAACGCCGGACCGTCTCTCCAATCTTGTGACCTGTCTTGGAAAGAGTTTACCTGATTTGGTTCGTTTTGATTACGAGAATAGGGATGAGGACGCCTGTCTCGACGGTTGTCGGAGGGATTTTTTCGATCGGATGGATCGGATCCGCGTGAGGATTTACGTGACTCACGGTCCTCTTCCAATCTTACCTCGGCCATGGTCTTGGCCTGGACGTCTTCGAAGCTTTTGCATGGGTACTTGGTAATCTCGTCGTAAAGGTTGCTGTCTTTGATCAGTCCTTGTCTGAAGGCTTCGATGGAGGTTGTGACGTCGCAGTGGGGGATCACCACTTTCTCCTTATTGTACCTGTTGAGATAATTCCTGAGAGGTTCGTTATACCTTTGTGTGACTCGGTAAAGGTCACTCGACTGCTTTTCGAGCCTCCGACTACTGGCGAATTGACTTTTGAAGGAGTTGACCAGATCCGCAAACGATGCAATCGTTCCCTGAGGCAAACACATAAACCAAGTTAGTGCGGAACCTGCGAGGGTCGTGCCAAAGCTTTTGCATATGACGGCCTCGCGGTTCTCCCTTGAAACAGATGCAGCCATTAATTTTTGTTTATATATAGAAATATGGTCATCTGGGTCGCTGGTGCCGTCGAATGTCGCCATGCTGGGAAGATGAAACTTCTTGGGGATCTCGACCCTGGCGATTTCTTCAATGAACGAGGATTCTTCGAATCCGTCGGTCGCTTCCCTCTCGATTGGCTGCGGGACTCCTGGAAGCCTGTTGAAGCGATCGTCGATCATCTTCATGTGTTGGTCGAGCGTCTGCTGGAAGAGAGCCAGGACGTCTGGTGGATTGGTAACCTGTGGTTTGTTGATTCGGGCCCCTGCCGACCCGATCGGTGTGGAAAAAGTGGCATGGTTAGTCGAAAATGGATGGGCAATAGGAGTTCGAGATGTACCCTCTGTGTATCCGGATCGTCGCACGCCCATGGGCGTTGGCTCGACGTTGTCCATGTCGAGGCGTGTTCGGACGTTGCTGTGGATGGGCATACTCCTAGATCCCGAAGCCATTGATTGTACCTGTGACTTAAGAGACTCATTTTCATGGGTTAGTTGTGCGATCTCGGCTTCGGATTGGGTTGACAAAGCAGCTAGGGCTTCGGTCTTTTGGCGTTGCTGGGCTAGTTCCTCTTGTAGGGTGGCCATTTTCTGGGAAAGTTCTTGGAACTGGGTTGGAGTAGGATTTTCGGTGGTATTCCCTGCTGTTTGGGTTTCGTCTTCGAGACGTGGTTCTTCAGAGTTGGTAGGTGGGTCAATAGTCATGGTTGGAAAGTTTCGGAAGGGTGATCGACAAGTTGCCCCACGGTGGGCGCCAAATTGTTTTGGGACGAAAAGATCGGACGACCTAAATCGCCTTAGACGGGGTAACTAGTCGATCGGGTGATAGGAAACAATCCAAACCAAACAGATAATAGACAAGCAAAGAGTAAATGTAGAGTAATAAGATGATATTATTAGATATTGTATTAATCGGATCGAATCAAGGTACAACTTATCGTAGTAAGACAATGGGTCATGTTGTACTCGACCGGCTACTTCAAGGTTGCCACCGGTGGAGAATAGGCTAGGATGAATATCCGAGAGCTAAGCTGAGAGCGAGTCTGTTGTTATGTTCTTTTTTCTGAGCGAGAACGATTGGATCTCCGTCGTAGTCCTCTCCCTTTTTCTCTTTCTCTTCTTCTCGTCCATATATGGTAAGTTTTTCATGCCTCTGACCGTTTACATTTTTATTCCATCCTTATCTTCAACGCCCGGATTTGATTACAGAGATTCTGCCATTTAATTGCTGCTTATTATGGTGTTGTGTAAATGCTGTGGCCGTTGATCAATCCTGGCATTTAATGCTTGGCGGGATCTCCGCGATCTTGTTGGAGGGCGTTCGACTGGAGAAGCGCCGTCACCTCCTCTGGGCTTTTTCCTTGTTCTTCCGATCCATCGTGGGCTTGGGCTTGATTTGCTCGATCCATCTTCCCAGGGGATGCTAGGCCCAACAGTTCCTCGAATAATAACCGAAGGAACGATATATAACCCGGAACTTTCACGGAATGATTAATATTTAGATATGCACTGAAGAGAAGACTCCCAAAGGAAATGAGTCTTATGGGAAATATACGAAGGAAAGACTCCAAGAGATTGAGTCTTATCGGAAAGTATGACAAGTGTTTGGGAACCATATAATTTCACACAAGAGTTTAAAAGCGACTTGGCTATTTGGGTCCACGACCAACCTCACCGCTTAGTGCGAATCCAGATTGGAAAAAGGACTTACTCTAACCGAAGCCCAGACGAGTTTCCACGTTGTACTTCTCGCCCAAGGTTCATTAATTATGTGCCTAACCGCACTTATCTTATTTAATTACAAAACGTATATTACTGTTAAGGTTTTAATATTATTTCGAGTAACTACGAACCTTTATGATTTCGAGTAACTACGAACTTTTATGCTTTCGAGTAACTACGAACCTTTAATACACAGGATGACATTACGTCCACCCAAATTGCACTTGCAAGGTGCTTAACACTTCAGATCCTTACAGATGGATAAGAAGCAATGGGTCACGATCTTAAGAGAATTATAAAGAAACGACTATCCTTACAAGGAATATCGTTCCTACGAATACTCGTGCTATTCTAGCATTAAAGTTCACATTTAAATCCACAACAAAACCATTACGGTCATTAACAAGTATAATAGCGTTGTTTCTAGCAATATATACAACCTACAATAATATCATATTTTAATCACATTATTTATAAAATCTGTTCCCAAACGAAAATAACAGTTCACTCCAATTTAATTAACAATTAAAAGCAATTGATAATTAATAGAACATGGAATGATTAAGCAAGAACGAACCGCCACTTGCCTTAAGTAGATTCGGCGATGAATCTAGACGAGACGACTATTGATGATATCCTTTCCGGGGATATGGCCTATGCTTTGGATAGCTCCAGCAAGATTACGGGTCCACATACGATCCAACAATTAACGTTATAACGCTTGATTGATCATGGGTAAAATTTGGACTGAAGACTAATTGGGCTTTACGGCCCAATAGAGAGCTAATTAATAAGAGGGGGCCCACCCTTGTCTTCTTCCTCCTTCATGACAACAACAACAACATCTGCAACGGAGCTTCAAAATCAGCTCGCCGACGGCACAACAGGACTTCGCCGGGGAGGAGCTTCGTCGGGACGGAGCAGCCACCAGCAGCAGCGGCGCGACGATGACAGCTCGGCACAGCAGCGGTGACCATGCAGTAGCTCAGCAGCACAGCAACGCAACACGACTGGACACGAAAGGAGAACAGAGAAGGCTCGCCGGGATGGGCTTCACGACGCCGGTGGGAACCGCAGCAGCAGCGACGACGTCGGACGCAATAGCAACGTCGGGCACGACGGCAGCAACGACAAGGGCGGTCTTTGTCGCGGCTCGCCAGAGAAGATGGAGACGACGTCGGGGAGAGATGGTGAAGCGGGGGAAACGGGATGGGTGCCTATAAACCTCCAGATCGGGCTCTTATATAGCTCCAGGAAGAGGCGGTCGACCTCCCCCCCTTCAGTGCATGGATGCCACGTTGGGGAGTATTCGTGGCAGGCGTGCAAAGGTTATGGGGAATTGGTTTTGGTATGGGTTTTTAACCCCGAAAATTATATGTTTGTATCCAAACAAATATTTTAAGTCCCGAAAATACATCGAATGTATTTTATACCACTCAAGGAATTATTACGGAGATCAAGGATGTTATAGAAAATCCGAATTCCTCTGAAAGCGAAATAATTACTGAACGAAGGTTGGGAAAATTACCCAAATATCTTTACTAAAAATGAGGGGTATTACAAGCGACCCCACGTCAAGGTCAAAATCGAGCATTTTCATGGTGAATACAACCCCTCTGTGTTTCTTGAATGGGTGCAGGCTACAGAGTACACTCTTCGCTATAATCGTGTGCCACCTGAGGACCATGTTGACGCCGCGACGCTTAACTTTCGAGGAGCCGCCGCGTGGTGGCATAGGTTCGAAGATGACTGCGTTCGACGCCACAGAGCACAAGTCACAGAATGGCATCAATTAGTTTACGTAATGACTAGGAAATACGTGCATCCAGACTACCGGAATCAAATGAGATTGGACATTGCCATGGCTCGCCAGGGATCGATGACTCCACTCGAGTTCTTTTCCAAGCTTGAAGACATGTATTACAAGGCCAACATCTCTGTTGCACCATCTACTCTGAGGACCAAATTCTTGAGTGGCTTGAACACTAACATCCGTGATCAACTCGAGATTTTGCCCATCAAAGACATGAACACACTCACCCACACGGCGATGCAAATTCATGCACAATTATCTCGCCGGAGGTCTTACACATATTCCAGTGGCCAACAAAGGTATTCTTCTAACTCTAGTGGTTTACCTTCTACTAATGTTCGCCCTAGTGCCTCTACCACAACCGCGTCTAGCCAAGACCCCAAAGCGAAGACCGCGCCACCGGCCACCGCACCGCGACAGAATGCGCCAAGACAGGCGCCAGTGAACAATGATCGCGCGCGTGATATTGAGTGTTACAAATGTGGTGGACGAGGCCACTACAAGAAAGATTGTCCCAATGCTCGCAAAGTGTTGTTCTCCATAGCCGCTGCCGGCTACGAGTCTTGTGAGGATGAGGAGGCCACACTTGACGCGATCCCTGAAGACAATGCCGAGGAGGATGAAGACGTGTATGACTGCGAACCCACGTCTCTGCACGCGGGCACACCTTTGAGCTTGGTGACGCGTCGTCTCCTCACCGTCAAGGAAGCAACATTAAGCGATCAACGCGAGAACTTGTTCCACACAAGGGCTCTAGTGCAAACAGCTTCCTTGAGTGTCATTATTGATGGAGGCTCTTGTGCAAATATTATGAATGAGAAGGTTGTCAACCACTTCAAATTGCCTACAACTCCTCATCCACAACCTTATGCCCTCCAATGGATTTCTTCAAGTCCAGGTAACACAGTATCTCGCCAATGTTTAATTTCTTTTTCTATAGGCCAGTACTGTGATTCTATTCTTTGTGATGTCATTGCAATGGACGCCACCCATATTTTGCTTGGGTGCCCATGGCAATTTGACAGACGCGTGTTCCATGACGGGTATTTGAATACTTATGTGTTCAATTACCACGGGAAGCGCGTCACTTTGCATCCAATGTCTCACCATGAGATCTTGCAGGACCAGGTCGAACGCGATCGCCAGAAGGCCATAGAGACCGCGTCTACTATGCCACAATCTGGTCACACTTCATCTCCTTCAGGCGCTAGCAAGAAGAAGCACAATGCCACAGCTGGGACACCAAGTGCCCCACATCATTCGTTGCCCCAACGTGTCCTTTGAAAGGAACCTATGAGCAACGCGTTCTTTTGGCCAGGCCTAGTGACCTCACTGCATGTGTCACTGGCAAAGCGCCATGTTTTCTACTTGTGCCAACCCCGTGCATACCAGAATCGTCGAAGAACGCGGTCTTACCATCATCGATCGCGAAGTTGCTTGCCGCGTTCCAAGACGTATTCCCAGATGAGTTGCCACAAGGATTACCTCCCCTAAGAGGCATTGAGCACCAGATTGATCTTGTTCCAGGTGCTTCTTTTCCCAACTACGCTGCTTATAGAGCTGGTCCAGAAGAGACCAAAGAACTACAGCGCCAAGTCCAAGAATTGTTAGATCGCGGGTACGTAAGGGAATCTCTTCCCCCTTGTGCTGTGCCTGTGATCCTTGTGCCCAAGAAAGATGGCACCTGGAGAATGTGTATTTATTGCCGTGCCATAAACCAGATCACAGTCAAGTATAGGCACCCTATTCCCCGCCTTGATGATATGCTTGATGAACTTCATGGCGCGACACTCTTCTCCAAGATTGATTTGAAGAGTGGTTATCACCAGATCAGGATGAAAGAAGGTGATGAATGGAAGACGGCATTCAAAACCAAGTATGGGCTCTACGAGTGGCTTGTCATGCCTTTTGGGCTCACGAACGCGCCCATCACATTCATGCGCGTGATGAACCACGTGTTGAGATCTTTCCTTGGCAAGTTTGTTGTCGTTTATTTCGATGACATACTTGTGTATTCCCGGAGCCTCGAAGACCATGCCGATCACCTTCGACAAGTGTTAGAGTGTCTTCGCCAAGAGCACCTATTCGCCAATCTGGCTAAGTGTTCCTTTTGCTCCGCGTCAACCAACTTTCTGGGCTACATTGTCAGTAGCGATGGTTTACGCGTTGACGAGGAAAAGATCACGGCCATCAGGGACTGGCCCACGCCTACAACTCCGATGCAAGTGCAAAGCTTTCTAGGTCTCGCGGGCTTTTATCGGCATTTTGTATGCGACTTTTCCTCCATTGCCGCGCCACTTCACGAGCTCCCCAAGAAAGGAAGCACAATTTTGTGGCAGGATTCCCATGAACGCGCCTTCTCCGCCTTGAAGACTGCGTTATGCCAAGCGCCATTGCTCCAGCTTCCAGATTTCACCAAACACTTCGAAGTAGAGTGTGATGCCTCTGACATAGGCATTGGTGGTGTGCTACACCAAGAAAAGCGGCCAATTGCCTACTTCAGTGAGAAGCTCACATGAGCCACTCTCAATTACCCTACCTACGACAAAGAGCTTTATGCCTTAGTACGCGTGCTGAAGACTTGGCAACACTACCTCTGGCCGCGTGAGTTTGTCATCCACAGTGATCATTCCGCGTTGAGCTACTTGAAGAGCCAAGCTCACCTCAATCGCCGCCATCCTCGCTGGGTAGAGTTTCTGGAGACATTCCCTTATGTCATTGTTCACAAGAAAGGAAAAGATAACATCGTTGCTGACGCGCTATCTCGCAGGTATGTTCTCTTGACTCAAGTGCAAACAAAGATTTTGGGTTTTGCTTTGATTAAAGATTTATATGCTAGTGACCCTTTCTTTGCCCCTATTCTTGAGCACTGCCTGAGATCGCGTGAGTTTGAGACGTTTTACCTTTCTGAGGGTTATTTGTATAAGGCTAGTCGTCTATGCATTCCTAGATCTTCCATTAGGCTCCTATTGATTGAGGAAGCACACGCGAGTCATGGACACTTTGGGATTAGGAAGACCTTAGATGCGCTGAGAGAACATTTCTTTTGGCCTAACATGACCCACCAAGTGACTAGGTTTTGTAGGAGTTGTGTGACTTGCCAGAGGGCCAAAGCTAAGTCTAGTCCTCACGGCCTCTACACTCCTTTGCCCATTTCGAGTGCCCCTTGGGAAGATTTGTCTATGGATTTCATCACGGGTTTGCCCCTCTCTAGACGAGGTAAATACTCTATTTTTGTGGTCGTAGATAGATTTTCTAAGATGACACATTTTATAGCTTGTAAGACCACCCATAGTGCTAGTGAGATTGCTGATTTATTCTTTGAGCATGTGGTGCGTCTTCATGGAGTCCCGCGTACCATTGTTAGTGACAGGGATTCTAAGTTTGTTGGTCATTTTTGGAGAACTCTTTGGGGAAAGCTAGGAATCAAACTCCTATTCTCGACTAGCTACCACCCCCAAACCGATGGCCAAACGGATGTCATCAATAGAACTCTAGGAGCCCTCCTTCGCACGATGCTCAAAGCCAACCCTAAGCGTTGGGAGGACTTACTATCAATTGTCGAGTTTTGTTACAATAGATGCAGGCACACGGCAACCAAGTTGAAACCTTTTGAGGTGGTGTATGGCATCAACCCCTTGACACCACTGGATTTGTCGCCGCGCCCTCTCCGAGATCCAGTGCATGTATCCGCCTCACATCGCGCTGAGCAAGTCCAAGAGCTTCATCGAAAGACCAAGGAGCAGCTGGAGAGGAGGGTCGCGCAATATACCTCGCAGAAGAATTCAGGCTACCACCGCATCGTCTTTGCCCCCGGGGACCTTGTCTGGGTGCATCTACGAAAGGAGAGGTTCCCCTCACGGTGAAAATACAAACTGGCACCGCGTAGAGATGGTCCCTTCCGCGTGATCAAGGCCATAGGGGACAATGCTTATCAACTCGAGCTCCCACCAGATTTTGGAGTCCACGTGTCCTTCAACGTGGCAGACTTGACTCCATATGTTGAGCCAGAGTTTGATGATGGTGAAGCGGGGACGCTTCACAGCCAAGTGGGGGAGGGTGATGTGACCATGCCTCCCATGACGGCCCAAGACGAGGAAGAAGCCATGAACCTACACTCAAAGGGGCCAGTAACAAGGTCTAGGTCCAAGGCCATCGCCGCCGCCGTCGCATCACTTATCGCACGTGCTGCCGCCATCCAAGGAAGCCTAGAGATCAATCCAAGGCTCGTCGTCCTCGCCACCATCTGAAGTTCTGAAGACTGTGAAAGAACACGTTCTTTTGAAGACTTTGACACTTCGTCGTCTCACGCGATGATCTCTTCAAAGCCTTCACCGCGTTCATGAGTTTCACGCGTTCTTTTTAAGACATTATCTATATTTGGTATTTCCAGCTTGTTTAGATAGTTTCCTTATTTTCAACGTTTTAGATAGTTTCCTTATTTATAGCGTTTAAGATAGTTTCCTTTTATATTTTAGGGTTTGTGCCTTTTGCATGCTTGCATGGGCTAGCCCTTAGGCTCGTTTCGACCCAAGCCTATTAGGTCTTGGTCGAGACCCTTTCCCTATTTATACCCTACTTTGTACTCTTTATTTCTCACGTTCAAAGTTAAAGTTCAAGGTTTAAAGTCGAGTGTTAATCCCTCATTCCCTTGATCGGACGTCACCCATATCCCTCTCATCCCCATTCACTCCCCCACCGACGCTACGGCAACCACTCGATCTCCATCGAGCTTATCCCCTCTGCAGTCGACGCTACGACATCAACGACTTGTCCCTTCAAGTCGTCTATCCCTCCATTCAATTGCTTCTGCCACCACTATCCATACTCCCATCAACTCGCTTCCATCGCCACCGTGATCACCACCACCACCATCATCGCGTTCTTCCGTTCGCGATCACCACCACTGTGACGTTCAGAGGTGACTTCCCAACCAAGACTAGATCCAAGGCGTCTCCTTTGACAACTTGGCTTGACACAGGAGGCAAGGACACATCAAACCCCATCCCGGTCAGGTGGTCTTCGTCGTCGATGAACGGAGGAGGAAGACCGCCTTTCTTCTGGTTTCCCTCCCAAGAGAGCGCAAACCCCTCAAGGAGAGAGTGGTTAGTCGTGGATTCGGTGGGTTGCAGGTTGTAATTGTCATGGTTGGGCTTGATGTCACAGAAGGAAAGGATGTGGAGGAACCACATCCAGATGAGCGGCGGCCGCTCATGGTCTAGGGTTAGGAATTGGGGGTTTGGGGTTTTTGGTAAAGAGAGCGTTTTCATTTTTTAGAAGATCCATTTCTCTTTTGTAAATTTGGTCTTGTCTACATCTGATCGTTCCACAACAAGAAGGCCAGTAGAGCCATAATTCCAATATACGTATAATTTTTGAAGTTAATATATATATTAATGTGTTGTGTATGATAATAGAAATAACTATTAATAGAAATAGCTATTAATTTAGTTGATAGTGGAGCAAGAGTCTGATAATAGAAATTGCTATTAGTTTAATTTTTTAATTTTAGGGTTAAGGCTCAGTTCGGCATAGTTTTTTTGCACATGAATGAAGCTTAATTTTTTTTTCATCTTCTTATTGAATGTTTGACAAAAAATTATTTATCTAGCTTAACAAGCTTATTTTAGATAAATGTAGCTTAATTTTGTTGATTTTTTTAATGTGAACCCCCAACATTATAGAAGCTTAACTAGCTTAATGTATATTTTTACCAACTGGTGCCCTTAAATGAACACATAAAATAGCTCGTCACTATCATTATGAAATTATATAAACAATTGTATCATAAAATTATACAAAGTTTTATCAGTATTACGTATTGATCTCCTCAATTAGACTTTTATCAAAAACTTAGTATTAATTCCAATTTATAAATTATTGATCTATAAAAGCTCCAATTTATAGACGAACATGTTAACATGAAATAGAAAACGAGCAATAGATTGAAACCAGAAGTATATGGATTTAGATTTAATTATCCATATACATATGGATGAATTAAAGTGAAACTAAACCAGCGTCGACGTCCGTGAAGATGTTGATATGTTAGAGATGAGGAGGCGACAATATAAATATAGGGTTAAAAAGTACTCACATGGATCAAAATATAACCTTATTTGTATATGCGCCAAAATATAGATGTATTATCATATCCTTTTTCGTAATTTTATTGCTATTATTTAAAAATTCAGCTCGTAATACCGAACATTCAACTAGCTTTTAGAGAAAAATTAATCTAATGAATCCAGCTGCAGCTTCAGCTACTCATTCAGCTCCAGCTCCAGCTCTAGTTCCAACTACTTATTCAGCTTCAGCTCTATTTTCAACTCGATATGCCGAACGAAGCCTAAGTCCACACCTCATATTTTTTTTAAATAAATAACAATTTGTACTATTTGTTTTCTCTTTATTTATCTTTCTTATCCAAATATTTGTATTTCCTATTTTTTGCCCACAACAATTATGAAATGGGTTAAAACTTTTGTAAGATAATTGTATTTCCTATTTTTTACCCTGCCTCGGTGGGATTATACTGGGTCGATTGTTGTTGTTGTTGTATATTTGAAACTAACATTTTTTAGGTAGTTCTTCGTACTATTTGTCCAAAAACATTAAAATTGTAAATTAGTTCAAAATATTTTTTCAAAACATAATAATTCACCTATTATATAAGGTTCGTCAAAAAAAATTACACAAATAGAATATATGGTTAAAAAAACATTGCTAATTAATATTATATAATTGTTCTATTGTGACCCCTCTTTACATAATTTCTAGGTCCGCCATGATTGTAGTTGTGAGTAGCGGAAGAAACTTCTACGAGCAAAAGTTTCACTGTGTCCATTGCCTCCCCACCCAAATATTTGTACAGTGGGAAGAACTCCTAAATCAAATTAGCAACACCAATAAATTAGAGGCCTCAATTTGTGCCTATGCACCCACAACTAACACATAGTGAGATATCACATACAGAACATAATTTTTAAAAGTAACATAAAGGGAAATAAGCAACTTTGGCTTAAACCTTGCACTACCAGTATAGCACCAACCTGAGGTGAAGTTCATATTTTTAGGGGAAAAAAACTTTTGATTAATTCAACGAACAAGTTGTTGACGGACTGAAAGAATCACAAATGTAATGGGAACTTCAGAAAACATTTTGTTGAGGGATAATGCTGCCATCCACATCAAAAAGCAATTCGTACCTTTTTTTCACAAGAACAAGCACTCTTTCAGACTATAGGCTGCAAACTAAATGCAATATAGATCATGCAATGATGCCAATACTGTTACTGTGAATTGATATAGTAAAGTTTTACTCAACTTCGGAAAACATCATGCTTGCAAAAATGTTCAGAATCTATTATACACCTTGGATTTTGGAATAAAGACAGCAACATAGGACCCAGGCTGCTTTGAGAGTTTGATTGCAGCTACTCCGGGAATTATGTGACGAGAAACAATTCCTTTGGAGAACTCCTTCAGGTCAAAAAATTGTATCTTGACAAATCTTGCGTATAGAAGCAAGGTGAAGGAAAAGATGGAGAAAGAAGAGAAGAAGAGTATAGACTACATTAGGAGAGATAGAAAAATATGTTACAACATATATATAGTGGTGAGTATGTTAGCTGACGTTACTAACAAATTAACCCTCTAGCAAACTCTAACTCTCACTATACTCTCATTACCCCCCTTCAAGTTGGATCAGGTGGCTAAAGCATCAATCCTAACTTGGAAGACAAAAACTTGCCTCTGACAGGGCTAAAGTCGTGATGTCTATCAAATAAATCCCAAATACCTACTAAGTAGTATAGTAAGCAAGACAGGGTCGATCCCACAGAGAGTCAGGTTATCAATTTGTGCAATTCGTTATCACCAACTAGGAACTAGGGGGGTTTGTTTGTGTTTATCGTAACCAAAGTAAACAAAGCAAGTAAATAAGTTCGCAGAAAACGGTTGTAAATATAATGGGGAAAAGCGCCACACTCAACAGAGATCCACACAACAATAGATAGGTCGATCACGGAATTCTATCAATCTCAAGTTCTTAATATTCCTATAGTTGTTCTTATCCCGATCTTAGATAACTATTAGTTCTACCAGCCCTAAAAGTACTTATTACTAAATCAAATCCGAAAACCTTCAAGACTCAATGAAGCAATAGCATTCAACCAAGGATTCAACAAGATACATGCAGTAGAAACAACCCGTTACTATAAGCATGCAATTAACTCTCTCTCACGATGAAGCGCTCGGATCCCCTATACGCAACAATCGTGCTCGCTACTAGATATGCAACCCGAACCCGGAATCACAAGTTCTAGCAATTAGGAAGATATCAATAAACCTAGGTGATCAATCTAGATAAATCAACATAAACCAATAATCAATCAAGCACAAGAGAATTAATCCAACTAGATAGGAAAACAAACAAGAGTAGAAAACTCACAACCAATCAATTGCTGGCTTCAAACTGTCAAGTGCAACAATGGAGGTTTAGTTCTCCATTAGGGTTTGTGAGAGAAAAATACGTAAAACGGTGGCAACTAGGGTTAATCACAAAGTGTTCTAAAATAGTCTTAAATACTAGGAAACCAATATGGAATAAAATAAGGAAATAATAACATTCCGAAATATAAAGTCTCGGATAAAAGAAAAACAGAAATAAAACTCGGAAATAAATCTCGTCAGCGCCTTACCACCGCGGGGTGCGGTGGCCTTCCTGCCGCGGGGGGCGGTAAGCTGCCGTGGCCAGGCGTCAACTCTTCTTGCCGCTGGGGGCGGCCATCTTCACACCGCCGGGGGCGGTGGTCTTCAGACTCGTCTTCTTCTTCTCCTAGCTTGCCTCGTACCACTTCTTAGCACATCTCTTCACTCCATTGGCGTCTTCTATTGGTGGCTTCCTCCTCAGTGTCTCCAGTGATCTCCAATATAGCTCAAACACTCCTAATAACACCAAACTTCGCCCCCAAACGCCATGCACATGAATGTGTCTAAATCTACCCGAATGGCACGAATAAACCCTCTAATGACTCTTACTTAAGCTCTACAAAGTAGCGCTTATCAAATTCCCCCATGCTTAGACCTTTGCTCGTCCTCGAGTAAACTAAAAGAAAGTTCACTCCTCCAATGTAGCACACAAGGTCTCAGGAAGCATCTCCTCCAACTAAGAGTCACCTAACCCATGCCAAAACTCCTGGCGCCAATCTCATCTACAACACATCCTCATCATCAACAAACCTGGGGGCAAGCAGAGTACTTCCCCCAAGCTTAACCCGGACATCCAAAAGCGTGAGTGAATTCTAGTCATAGCCTCCATCTATGACTTCTTATGACTCCCAAAGTGGCCTACCCGACAATCCTTCTTTGACTCCTCTTCTTATGACGCCTCGCCAAGAATAATGAGAAATCCTAAAATCACTCTTCTTCTTTTTCGCTCATTTTGCCAAGGCGCCCTTTCGGGTTTTCACCAAGCCACTCATATTTTTTTTCATAGATGTGCTCACATAAGCTCACGTCACTCTTGACCTCATATTACCCCAGCCTAATGCTGGTCCAAGCCACCTGCTTATTGCCTAGGCCTCCCTTTCGGGTTTTCGACCTATCCCAGGATTTCTATGATAGCCTTTTTTCAAATTTTTGGCTCTTTTCAATTTTTTTATTTTCTCCTCAACAACGTAGCAAGTATAGAACTCTCCCCCATGCTTAAACATTGCATTGTCCTCAATGTAATGAAAGACAAAAGAATATAAGACCAAGGAAGAGCAAAAAATAACTCACAAACGTCGCCAAGCTGCTTGGACACTGAAGGTGTCGCTGGCGGTCTTCTTCAATAAATGCCCAGGTCACCAGTGTTGGGCGGGTGTCTTCATCAACTCTATAATCTTCTCCTACCGTGCAACCAAAAGAAAACCACTTTGGTGAATAGTGGTAAAATAATAATAGTAGGATTGCACGGCCTTCTAGGAACACATGGTGGAGCCCAGATGTAATCATGGTGTGGGCTCTAGTGTTCCTCCTCTCCAGCTGCCTATTGTAGGGCCATCATCGTTGCCAAATATGTGTGTAGAGCTAAGGTTTCCTCCTTGACAACATGATGCGCACCATCTCCATGGGAATTCCGGACAGTTGGCCTTCGGTAAAACTTTTTTTTTTTTTGCCCCCCGTTTAAGGTTTTTTCGGGGAGTTTATTAGTGTAGGGAAGGAAGAGACTTACATTGGTGTGGAAACACCTTCTTCAATAGGCATGGGTCTCTTCCCTGCAGGTTAGTCGGAAACAAAAACAAGAACAAAAACAAGAACAAAAACAAAGCAAAAACACACTAAAGAAAATGCAAAAACAAAGAAAGAAAAGCAAAGAAAGAAAAACATACCTCGGGTTGCCTCCCGGACAGCGCCTTAGTTATTGTCATGGCTTGACATACTACTCGAACAACCTTAATCCACAGCATCGGGTTCCTTAGGTACCCTCTCATTCAACACCTCCTTCCTGAACCAATCATGGAAAGGTTTGAACCTTAGACCATTCCTCTTCTTCAACGGCTCTTTCACCTTGTCTTTCGTAGTCGCCTTCCCCCCATACTTAGATCGATCAGGGGGGTGTTTAACTTCAACTTCAGGGGCCTGCATCATAGAGGGAACGGGCTTCTCGCTCGGAGTTAGCACAGTGGGGCCAATGCCCAAAAGAGAAGTAGGAGACTCACCCTTCTCATCCAATAAAGCCGTGACTTCCTGCAGATTAGAAGATACAGTAATATCGACAGGCAAGTCAACTATGGGATCCTTTAGTATAGGTTGCAATTCATCCAAAGGGTTAGGACTCATTACATCAACAAAGTTCAAAGAGGTGTTAATGACGGGTTTCATATCATATATGTTATATTCAACTCCATCCCCATCAAATTCCATAGTTAATTTCCCACTTCTAACATCAATTGTGGTATTTGCAGTTTTCATGAAAGGTCTACCTAACAGCATATGTGCACCTGTACCACCATCCATATCAAGAACATAAAAATCAGTGGGAAAAATCAGCGTATCTACCATAACAAGGACATCCTCAACAACCCCTTTCGGGTAGACATTGGTTCCATCAGCTAATTGAATAACTAGTCTAGTGTCCCGTAGTGGTGGCAGACCAAGGGACTCATAGAACGACAATGGTAAGACATTAATAGCAGCACCAAGATCTAGCATAGCCTTATCAATCTTTGTCTCACCAATGATGCAAGGGATAGAGAACATACCTGGATCACTGCACTTCTTGGGCAAACGCTTTTGAAATACAGCAGATACTTGCTCGCTCACCTGGACCTGTTTCTTTTTCTTCTGCTTCTGGTTCCTCTTGATCTTGCAGAGCTCCTTCAAGAACCGAGCATACTTGTGAATGCTTTTAACAAGCTTGAGCAAAGGAATGTTGACCTCACACTTGCTAAAAGTTTCGAAGAGGTCCTTGTCGTCAACTACCCTTCTCTCCTTGAGCGCCTCTGGAAAAGGGGCGGGTGGCTTCTCGGAACCGAGAGGAGGAAAGTAAGGACGAACGTAGGTGTCCCCATAAGGCTCATCATTAGCTTCAGCAGGTTGCCGCGGGGGGCGGCCAGTGTTCACCGCGGGGGGCGGTAAACTACCTGAAGATTTCTGAGAATCAAGGTCACTGCTGGGGGCGGTAGCCTCATTGCCGCGGGGGGCGGTGGTCGTCAGAGCATCTTCATTTTCCTTCTTACCGCTGGGGGCGGCAAGCTGGTGCCGCGGGGTGCGGTTTTCTTCACGAAGCTCTCTTGTTTCTGAGTCGTCTCCATCAGCGCTAGGAGCGACCGACAATTGCTTTCCACTTCTAAGGGTCACAGCACTAACATTTGCCCGTGGGTTAACTACCGTTTGAGATGGTAGATTTCCCGACATCTTTGCATCGATCCTCGTGATGGCTTCAGCCATTTGGCTCACATGCGTTTCCAAATTCTTTATGCTTGACGTTGTGGCTTGAACATGAGTAGTGAAATGTTTCGTCAAGGCTTGGAGCATATCTGCAGTTGAAGGAGACGCATCAGGTTGTGGATCTTGCGACCTTTGTAGGAATTGAGGTCTTGGCTGTTGTTGTTGTTGAAACTGAGGCTGTTGTTGTTGATCCCTCCATCTAAAATTTGGGTGGTCTCTCCATCCCGGATTATAAGTATTGGAGTAGGGATCATGCCGAGGTCTTGGATCTCCATAACCTCCTACAGCGTTTACTTCAGCAGGCGAATCATCTTGTAGTTGAGGACATGCGTCAGTGGGGTGGAATTGATCGGCACAGACCCCACACGCTTTGAGTTGCTGAGGAGTTCCTTGCAGAGTAAGTCTCCTCACCATGTCCTTCAACTCAGCAATATCACTGGCATACGCAGAGCGACTAGAGTCAGCAACATTGACTTCTCTCTTGGTAGAAGCTCTGCCAAAATTTCTTGTGCCCTCTGCCATCTCCTAAATCTTCTCCATAGCTGCTGCCGGTGTTGTGTTGAGAATATTGCCTCCACATGCAGCGTCGACAATCCTCCTTTCATTGTCCAGCAGACCATTGTAAAGGTGGAGCACCAGATCTTGATTGGAGTACCCGTGGAACGGACAACTTGAGCAAAGTCTCTTGAACCGCTCATAGTACTCATACAGGCTCTCGTCATCCTCCTGCTCAATGTTGCTAATAGCCATTTTCAAACTGTTTGCCTTCTTTACAGAAAAATACTTTTCAAGAAATGCCTTATGCAGCTTGTTCCACGTATCGATGCTTCCAGTAGGCAGATGGTAGTACCAATCATCAGCTGCGTCCTTGAGGGTGAACCCAAAAGCTCTCATCTTTATTTGCTCCTCAGTAACGTTCGCCGGTTTCATGCTCATGCAGACTGTGTGGAATTTACCCATGTCTTTGATTGGGTCCTCTCCAGCCAGTCCATGGAAAGATGGGAGCAAATGAATCAGCCCCGGCTTCAACTCAAAGTTTACGCCCACTCCTATAGCAGGAATAGTCACAGCCAAAGGTTGCTGTTGCAGGTCGGGCGCAGTCAACTGTCTCACCGTTCTATCCGCGTCACCCATCTCAAATGCAGGGTTGTCAAAAACTAAAGTACGGTTCACTCTGCGATCCTGGGACAAAGTTCTCTCAATCTCTGGATCAAAATCCAGAAGAGGTGAATTAGTAGCACGAGTGTGGACCATAAGATAGGTCCACACCAAGGGTTAGTAACAAACAAATCACAAAAACAGAAAATTTGACTCCCCGGCAACGGCGCCAAATTTGACAGGGCTAAAGTCGTGATGCCTATCAAATAAATCCCAAAATACCTACTAAGTAGTATAGTAAGCAAGATAGGGTCGATCCCACAGAGAGTCAGGTTATCAATTTGTGCAATTCGTTATCACCAAGTAGGAACTAGGGGGGTTTGTTTGTGTTTATCGTAACCAAAGTAAACAAAGCAAGTAAATAAGTTCGCAGGAAACGGTTGTAAATATAATGGGGAAAAGCGCCACACTCAACAGAGATCCACACAACAATAGATAGGTCGATCACGGAATTCTATCAATCTCAAGTTCTTAATATTCCTATAGTTGTTCTTATCCCGATCTTAGATAACTATTAGTTCTACCAGCCCTACAAGTACTTATTACTAAATCAAATCCGAAAACCTTTAAGACTCAATGAAGCAATAACATTCAACCAAGGATTCAACAAGATACATGCAGTAGAAACAACCCGTTACTATAAGCATGCAATTAACTCTCTCTCACGATGAAGCGCTCGGATTCCCTATACGCAACAATCGTGCTCGCTACTAGATATGCAACCCGAACCCGGAATCACAAGTCCTAGCAATTAGGAAGATATCAATAAACCTAGGTGATCAATCTAGATAAATCAACATAAACCAATAATCAATCAAGCACAAGAGAATTAATCCAACTAGATAGGAAAACGAACAAGAGTAGAAAACTCACAACCAATCAATTGCTGGCTTCAAACTGTCAAGTGCAACAATGGAGGTTTAGTTCTCCATTAGGGTTTGTGAGAGAAAAATACATAAAACGGTGGCAACTAGGGTTAACCACAAAGTGTTCTAAAATAGTCTTAAATACTAGGAAGCCAATATGGAATAAAATAAGGAAATAATAACATTCCGAAATATAAAGTCTCGGATAAAAGAAAAACAGAAATAAAACTCGGAAATAAATCTCGTCAGTGCCTTACCACCGCAGGGTGCGGTGGCCTTCCTGCCGCGGGGGGCGGTAAGCTGCCGTGGCCAAGCGTCAGCTCTTCTTGCCGCTGGGGGCGGCCATCTTCACACCGCCGGGGGCGGTGGTCTTCAGACTCGTCTTCTTCTTCTCCTAGCTTGCCTCGCACCACTTCTTAGCACATCTCTTCACTCCATTGGCGTCTTCTATTGGTGGCTTCCTCCTCAGTGTCTCCAGTGATCTCCAATATAGCTCAAACACTCCTAATAACACCAAACTTCGCCCCCAAATGCCATGTACATGAATGTGCCTAAATCTACCCGAATGGCACCAATAAACCCTCTAATGACTCTTACTTAAGCTCTACAAAGTAGCGCTTATCAGCCTCACCAAGTGCCTTAGTCATAATGTCAACGAGCTGAAGATTAGAAGGTACATGTTGAGTTTGGAGAAAACCATTATGTTGCTTCTCCCTTACAAAATGGCAATCAATCCTCAAATGCTTCGTCCTTAATTTCGTGGAAGACCGGATTTGCTACCAAGTGTTGAGCTGCACGATTATCACAATACAAGGGAATAGGCAATGGAATGGAGACTTTGAAATCCTGAAATAAGCCTTCAAGCCAAACCAATTCTCCTAATGTAGCTGACATGCTTCGATATTCAGATTCTGCGGATGACTTGGAGACTGTAAGTTGCTTCTTGGTTTTCCATGAGATGAGGGAGTGACCAAGTAGAACACAGTATCCAGAAAGAGAGCGGACAAAAAAGGTGCAAGCACCCTAGTTTGCATCACTGTAGGCAGAGAGATAAAGCACAAAGTTAGAGGGATAAAATAACCCTACAATGAGAGTACCTTTAAGATATCGAAGCACATGTGTGACAACCTGATAATGAGGAAGTTTAGGACCACTCATGAACTGTGAGAGGTGATGAACTGCATAAGAAACATCAAGACGCATGAGGTTGAGAAAAAGAAGTCTGTCAACCAGCCTTTTGTACTGCTTAGGGTCAGGATATGGATCTCCATCATCAATGGACAATCTTAAACCTCTAGGAAGTGGAAAAGGTGCCTCCTTGCAGTTCAATAACTATGTATCGCGAAGAAAATCTAAAATGTACTTCCTCTGATGAATAAGCATTCCATACGATGACCTTGAAATTTCCAATCCCAAAAAATATTTCACAAACCCCAAATCCTTTATAGTAAATGCCTGATGAAGAAAACCTTTTAACTGAATGATGTACTGCTCATCATGACCAGTTAATATCAGATCATCTACATAGACAAGTGTTGTGACTATACCTTTGACAACAAGTTTAACAGATAATGAATAATCATGTTTAGAATGTATAAATCCATGAGAAATCAGGAATTTTGTAAGTTCAACATTCCACTGACGATTGGCTTGTTTAAGCCCATAAAGTGACCTCTTTAAAAGGCAAACCTGTCCAGGTAAAGCCTTAGAATATCCATCAGGAGGATAAATATAAATCTCTTCATCTAAATATCCATGTAAGAAAGCATTGTTTATGTCAAGTTGATGAATTGGCCAATTCTTGACAGTAGCTAAAGCAAGCATGCATCTAACAGTAGTAAACTTGGCAATGAGAGAGAAAGTATGCTTGTAATCTTTATCCTTAACTTGATTATATCCCTTAGCCACTAACATGGCCTATACCTTTTAATGGAACCATCTGGTTCATGCTTGAGTTTAAAAACCCATTTGGAGCCAATTGCAGTCTTGTTAGGAGACATAGTAGTTAACTGCCAAGTCTGATTATCTTCAAGAGCTTTAATCTCTTTTGCCATAGCTTCAAGTCAATTAGGATCCTTCTTTGCATATGTGTAAGTATCAGGCTCAGGAGTATTCACTACATTAACAAAAGACTGCAAAAATTTAGAAGAGAAATAGGATGTGTCACCAACTGTAGCAGAAAAGAAAGACTGTGACGCACTTTCAGCATGAGTCAGAGAAGGACAAATGAAGTCCTTAAGCTTAGACGGAGGAAGATGAGGTCTAGTAGACTTACGAGGGTGAGGAACTTGTGAAGCTTGCCCATCAGAATTATCAATAGAAACTGTTGTAGAGTCAGTAGAGGTTGTAGGAGTTGATGCAGGCTCAGTAAGAGTATGATCAAAATCAATAGGTGCAACAACAGTAAGAGGAGCAATAGTGGCAGGTACAGTAGAAGTAACCCCAAAATTAGGTAAATGAGTAGGACTCACTAAAGGCAAACATGGATGTACAATAACAGGATTTGACAGATCAAAGTTTTTAAAAGGAAACTTATTCTCAAGAAAAATTACATCCATGCTAACAACATATTTCTGCTTTTGCAAATCAAAGAGCTTATCGGCCTTTTGCCCAAATGGATAACCAACAAAAATGCATTTTGTTGCCTTAGGTCCAAACTTATCTCTCTTACAATGAGGAGACAAAGCAAAAGCCAGACAACCAATAACTATGAGCTCAGAATAAGATGGAGAAGTTCTAAATAAAACTTCAAAAAAGAGATTTCCAACCAAGTACAAAAGAAGGAAGCTTGTTTATAATGTGTGTAGCAGCTAACACACAACCAGCCCAAAAACATAATAAGAAGGCCAACGTGTAATCGAAGAGCTCTAGCTGTCTCAATTAGATGTCGATGTTTTCTTTCCACTTTACCATTCTGTTGTGGAGAATAAGGAGCACTACGTTGATGAATAATTCCTTTAGAATTAAAAAACTGAGCACAAGTAGACTGAACAAACTAAGCAGCATTATCACTCTTGAAAGCCTTAACTGTCTTGCCAAACTGAGTGGAAACATATGCAGTAAAAGCAAAAATGAGAGAAAAGACTTGAGTCTTGCTATGCATCAGAAAAGTCCAAGTAACACGACTTTTATCATCAACCACAGTTAAGAAGTAAGAGGCACCAGAAAAGCTCTTGATTTTATATGGTCCTCATATGTCAAGGTGAACCAAATAAAAACAATGCAAAGATTGAGACTGACTAGCAAGAAAAGGAAGCTTATGCATTTTTGCAAGAATGCAAGTTTCACAATCTGAAAGTTTCTTAGGATCTGAAATGAACTCTAGATGAGTCATTTTACTAGCAGAAGAATGCCCTAGTCGAGCATGTAAAACATGTAAGTCAACATTATCCTTACAAGACACATCCTTATTACTGGAAGAAGAAAAAATAGAAGAAAAAATCTTTGTTGAGCATCAGGAATTGGCTTGCTGCATTTCTATTGAACTGCAGAATGCAACCTGTACAAGCCAACTTCTCTCTTGCCTATCCCAACCACCTAGTTAGTTCCAGGGTCCTGAAAACACCAAGTATCACGAGTAAACACAACTGTCAAGCCATAATCCTCAACAAGCTTTCCCACAGATAACAATTATGCTTAAAGTTAGGCAGTAGCAGCACATCAGTAAGCATAATAGAAGCTGTCAAAGCTAAATTTATTACTTCAAGTACTAAAGAAGTACTACCATCAAGAAGACCTACTCGAATAGGTTTAATAAGCTTCTTTCTAGAACTCAACAAATGAGAAAAAGTTGTCATATGATTAGTGGCCCCAGTGTCAATGATCTAGTCTTTATCATTGAGAACCTGAACAACATTGAGAACAATTGAAATACCTACTATACTTGTAGATCAATTTGCTTGAGATGAACCCTGCATTGCTTTAAGAACCTCTTGACATACAACACCGACAAGAGATTGATCCAAAGTACCAGACTGAGCAACTTCTTTATCTGCAAACTCAAAAAGACTATCCAAAGCAGGAGCATCAGAATTGCCAAAAGCATTGTTTGCATGAGAAGACCCTTTACTGTCAAAAGAACCTTTAGGACCTTTATACCAATCTGGAAAACCATGTAACTTGAAACAAGAATAAACCAAATGACCTTTCATACAACAATGAGAACAAACTCTGTCTTTCTTGTCCCTCCTGTACTCTCTTTTGTCATTACTATACTGCCTAGAAGCAGCCAAAGCAGTGTTCTCAACAAATTGATGATTATTAACAGTAGTAATAATCTCTTTTTGGTGCTCAACCTTTTGAACTAAATGAAAATTATACCCTTATTCACAGTAGGCAAGGGATCCATTGCCATCACATTACTACGAATCCCTTCAAAAGAATCTCCCAATCCTATCAAGAATTGGATAATACGATCTCTGTTTTGATTATCAAGAACTCTCTTAAGTAGATTACAAGTGCAGCGAGACATAGCACCAAAATAACACTCAGGATAACCCTCAATACTCTGTAATTCTTCCCAGATAATCTTCAATTTCAAAAAATACTCAACAACAGACAGATTTTCTTGCACAATAGAGTTCAATTCTCTTTTCAACTGATAAATGAGAGGTCCGTTAGAATGACCATACCTATCGGAGATCTCATCCGATAATTATTTGACAAATTCCACGTACATAAAGCTATTTGAGATTGCTCAAACCATAGAACTGATGAGCCAACACCTCACCATGTAATCGACATGAATCCAGGCATGAAAATCATTCGATCCTATCGTCGGCCGCGCACAGCTTCCATCAATGAAGCTGATCTTCTGTTTCGCTCCAAGAGCCATGCGAACACGACGACTTCAATCAAGAAAGTTGTTACTAGTGAACTGAAGAGTAAGAATCTAAGAACTAGGACTATCAGAATTCGATAGATTGAAAGGATCAAAATGATTTCCAGTATTGCCATTAATGGGCTCAAGAACAGGATCTCCAGCATTCACTGGAATGCAATTAGGTCGAACATCATCCATCGCAAAAAAACATCAAAGGAAACAAAATCAAGGAACATGAAGGCCAAATTTCAGCCGAAACAAAGATTTTAGGTCGAATTTGACCAAAAAACGAACGAATCATACCATTGGGTCTAATACCATGACAAATCTTGCGTATAGAAGCAAGGTGAAGGAAAAGATGGAAAAAGAAGAGAAGAAGAGTATAGACTGCATTAGGAGAGATAGAACAATCTGTTACAACATATATAGTTGTGAGTATGTTAGCTGACGTCACTAACAAACTAACCCTCTAACAAACTCTAATTCTCACTATACTCTCATTATATCTCATTTATTGTAAGGCGAGATGCCAATACTTCCTTTGAGCTAAATGAAATTGAGGGTCTGGTCATACAAAGATAACAATACCTATTTGTTAAGCTGAAGTTAAATATCAATAGAACTTATTGTAGAGTGAATCTCATCAAAAACTATATTTGCACATAGAGAAATATACAGCAGAAAAGAAAACACTACCCTTTTGTTGATTGCATAGAGAAAACTAAAAACTTAAACTATCCATAAGAAGCAAAGCCTCACGAAAATTGAAAAATTCATACGCTTCTCAAGATATATATGCAAAGTAGCAAAGGCATAATCAAGCCTTCGCGTCAAGAGGCGAACATATTAGGCATGCTTCTTTTCCATTTGGTAGCCAAATTTGATTACTTTTTAACAATGGAATCTAATACAAGACAATTAACAACACGACAAATCGAAACTACTCAAACAGACCATATGATCATGATGCATTAGAGTATAGAACAAGTGTATTGAGAGGTGTCAATCACATAATTACTGTAACCAAAACGTTAGAAAAATTGAATGAAAAAGATAACACATAGTGGAAAGAGATCAACAAAATTTAAAATTGAGAGTATGTAAGAAAGTAAAAAAAAAAAAGGGAGAAAAAAAGAAAAGAAGAAGAGTGTTTCCTTACAGGAATTGCAGATCCGCAAGCTTTTCGAGTGTATCTGGAATTTCATCACTGAATTTATTTTGGTAGAGATCCAAGCTCACCAAGTTTGCCGAATTCCCCACCTTAGTTGGTAATTTACCACTTAAAATATTATTGTAAAGTTTCCTGCCACCAGGAACATAAAGTTGTTTTTAATGACTTAAACTACCAAGTGTTGGACCCGAAAGCGTAAATTCGAGGCCAACTAGGAGTAATGACAATTTCACTGACAATCAAATGAATTTATTTTGGTAGAGATCCAAGCTCACCAAGTTTGCCGAATTCCCCACCTTAGTTGGTAATTTACCACTTAAAATATTATTGTAAAGTTTCCTGTCACCAGGAACAGAAAGTTGTTTTTAATGACTTAAACTACCAAGTGTTTGGCCCGAAAGCGCAAATTGGAGGCCAACTAGGAGTAATGACAATTCCACTGACAATCAAATGACACCCATAAACAACGACAACATAGAATCTCAGGATAACCAATCGTAGACAAACTCAAGCAATAGAATAATCACAATAATTAACATATGAATTTAACGTGGGAAAACCCTCAATCACGAGAGGGGAAAAAACTCACGACCGGCCAACCAATCCAATCAATCCACTAATCAACAAGTCAATACAAGTGTCTAGTGATATAAGTCTCACACACTGGAGACAAACATAGAGATCTCAAACACCCCTCTAAATACAATCTGATCTAGAAAAGATTCCTCTCCAAATAACTAAAACACTTGCTCATGAGACTAGGGATTTCAAGAGAGACAAACTTACCAAATCCACCTTTGGTAACGAGCTATCTGGATTCGAGAGACGATCTCCAAGGCTAAGGAAGAGCAAACCCGATTCTTCTTCTACCTTAATCTCTCTCTTCCAAGCTCTCTCTTTTCTCTCCTTTTTCTCCTTTGGCTTGAAGACTCTCCAAGAAACTCTCTTTTTGGTTTCTCAAACTCTTGGTGGTGGAGGCACACCAAAAGCACACACAACACACAAAAACCTATTCTTCTCTTGCTATTTAACCTAGCAAGACATATTGGGCTGGACCACTTGGCCCAACAATCTCCCCCTCCAGCCCAAGGGAAAGACATCGTCATCTTGGCCTCACCTGCATCTGAGTCCCATCCTTCCATCGTGGCGCAGAATTGATGCTCGCCAGATTTCATCATTACCACCATGTAGCTCCCTCTCCTCCGTAACTCTCTTGTACACTAAGGTAGGATATTTGGTGGACACATACTCCTCTCTCTCTGACCTTCTGGCAGTTTCTTCACTTTGAGTTGGCTCCCCCTACTTAGATCCTTCATCAACTTCAGCACCTGATGAACACTCCTCTGACACGGGTATCTCATCAACACCATCCTATGAAGTAAACTCCACACTTGTGTCATCCTCTTCTGACGTCTCAGAAGATCCGCTGAATCTTGTCTGCTTCACAGACAACCTATCATCACAAGTGCTCAAGGTCACACCAAAAAAAAGAATTGAGAGACTTCTTTGCCTAAACCTGCAGCCTCATCTCGCTCAAGCATGTCAACCGCCTACGCATCCAATCAAGCAAAGTATCATTTCGAGCCCCACTCAAGCCTTCCTTGATATCCCACATCCGAGTCCGATACAAGGTGTCTTTCAAACTACCCCTTGCAATCACCATGGAACCTTTGACAAGTTTCCACTTCTCATCACCAAAGAAGTTTTTGTAGCCCTCATGATCCAAAACATTTAGAGAAATCAGATTCATCTATAGATCTGATATGTGGCGCACATTCTTCAATGTCATTGTGCAACCAATGTCTGTCTTCACACAAACATCACCCATACCAACCACCTCTACATGACTGTCGTTCCCCATCTTCACCGTTCCAAAGACTCACGCTCTGTACGTAGTGAAGGCTTCCTTCCTTGATGTACAGTGGTAAGACGAACCAGAGTCAACAATCCACTCTACACAAGTATCTGGCTCACAACTCCGAACCTCAACGCAAGAGAGAACAACCAATTAATCTTTATTACCATGCACAATTGCAATGGTGTTTTCATCATTTTCCTTATGATTTTTCTCCTTCCAATGTTTACAATTCCTCTTGATATGCCCTTCCTTGCCACAAAAATAATAAGCATAGCTCCCCCTAGTCTGCGATCTACCTCTCGATCTACTCCTTGAATCTGTCACCAAAGTCTGTGACGTAATCGTGCCCATATCCTTCCTCCTAGTCTCCTCATTGTAGAGACTATCCTTCACTGTAGATAAAGGCACAACACCACTCAGAGCAAAATTTTTTATCGATACCACCAGAGTTTTCCAACTGTCGGGCAAAGAACTCAAGAGCAATAACGCTTGCAACTCATCATTAAGGACCAACTTCATGGTGTTCAACTGATTCACCAATTTTTGAAACTCACTCAGATGCTCTGTAATAGGCTTTCCTTCTCTGTACTTGAGATTCACCAACTTTCTAATCACAAAAGCTTTACTCTGGGTTGACTTCCTCTCATACATATCTTCCATTTTTTTTCCACAACACATGTGCATCCGTGTCGTTGCTAATATGATGATAAACACAATTATCCACCCATTGTCTGATGATTCCAATAACCTATCTGTGCAGCTTCTTCCAGTCACTCTCAGATATCTCAGTCGACTTTCTTGATCCCAACTCAACCGGATCATACAAGTCCCTGTAGTACAACAAATCTTTCATCTGCGGCTTTCAAATCGAGTAATTTGAAGCCGTCAACTTGATCATTGTACTCGCAAAGTCTTCAACTTTCATTGTCATCTCCACTTATAATGCCCACAATCTCAACACAATCAAAAGCTCTGATACCACTTGTTGGGCCCGAAAGCGCAAATTCGAGGCCAACTAGGAGTAATGACAATTCCGCTGACAATCAAATGACACCCAGAAACAACGATAACACAGAATCTCATGATAACCAATCACAGACAAACTCAAACAACAAAATAATCAACACATAAATTTAACGTGGGAAAACCCTCAATCACAAGAGGGGAAAAAACCCACGACCGGCCAACCAAGTCAATCAATCCACTAATCAACAAATCAATACAAGTGTCTAGCGATACAAGTCTCACATACTAGAGACAAACATGGAGATCTCAAACACATCTCTAAATACAATCCGATCTAGAAAGAATTCCTCTCCAACTAACTAAAACACTTGCTCATGAGACTAGGAATTTCAAGAGAGATAAACTTACTAAATCCACCTTTGATAACGAGCTATCCGAATTCGAGAGACGATCTCCAAAGCTAAGGAAGAGTAAACCCGTTTCTTCTTCTACATTAATCTCTCTCTTCCAAGCTCTCTCTTTTCTCTCATTTTTTTCTCCTTTAACTTAAAGACTCCAAGAAACTCTCTTTTTGGTTTCTCAAACTCTTGGTGGTGGAGGCACACCAAAAACACACACCACACATAAAACCTCATTATTCTCCTGCTACTTAACATAGCAAGACATATTGGGCTGGATCACTTGGGCCCATTTGGCCCAACACCAAGTGCATCACAAAACTCACATTCAAAAGGGACGGTTAATGTATATCGGCAAATTACAAGCTATATCTCTGTACATGAAAAGGAAAATAAGGAAGACAACAATATTCATGTGCTTCGCAGTGCAAAAGCATGACAACAACATAAATTTTAAGACTTTAAATAATCAATTTGAGCTAATTCTATCATTTAACCAACTTGTTAGAAACATGACGTAACTCATGGAAAGGGTACAATTACAAAAAAAAGAAATGAGGTTGGCCAGGTACTCCAAATTTGTAAGGAAACCAAGTTGTGAAACAAGCTGACCCGAAAGATTTGCATTTCCAAGATAACTGATCATTAGAGCCGTCAAAAAGTAACTGAATTCGTTTTATCGATCGATTGATCCGTTTTTGGATTCGATCTGATCGAAATTTTTAATAATCCGAATTTATCGAACCCGAATTTACCGAGATCGAATCCGACCAACTCGAACCTGACCCGATTAACGAATAAATATGGAGTATTAATAAAATATATATGATAAATGACATATAAATAATGGTAATATGCTCAATTATCCTAAAAAAAATATTATTGTATTTATATAATTTTTTATAATTTAGAAATTCATAAATTAATATAATATAAATTAAATTAAACTTAAAATATGATTTTGGTCTACTCATATCAATTACATTAGAATAATAATAATAATATTATTTTAATTCATTTTAACTTATTTTGACATATTTAAATTAGTTTTTAACTATTTAATAATATTTTAATGGTGAATAAATTATTTAAAAAATGACGCTCTTTACCCTTTGGTCAACTCGAACCGCCCGCTGACCTGTATGACCCGACCCGGCTTGTCCTGTAATCTGAATTGACCCGACCCGTTCTTAACCCGAATCCGAAATAACCAAACCGAACCCGACTTAACCGACCCAATTGACAGGTCTACAGATCATATAAAGTTTTTACGACATTAATTATGATAAACATATTTGGAAGAATTAGCATCACAATTCACAATTCACAAGTCACAATCTCACACTCTTCCGACCCACATTCGACGCTTATTTTCTGTAATCTTTCACGTTTATCTTTTCTTTTCATGGTATACTAGTTCATTGCCCGTGACAAGCACGAGATTAGATTATTATTTTTTATTAAATTTATAATAAATATTAGAATGTCTTAAATTGACCGACCTGAAAATTCGATCCGATTAGAATATTTTGGATTGAGACCCGATATGAAATTCACTGGGTCAAGAAGGACTTGAATCAGAAAGGCCCGAACTCGACTCGAACTCGACCACAACGTGAATTCGAGCTCAACGGACCCTACTATTTCATTTATATTATATATTTTATTATACCTTATTAAAATAATTATATAAAATAGAGTGTCGTTACCCACCTACAACAACACATGGAGAGATGTATACAAATTTTATTTAAAATGAGATATGTATAATTATTTTTGTAGTTTAATGATTATGAACTCGTTATCAATTTATATTATCATAACTAACAAATCTGAGCTGGTTAAACAAATAATTCAACTATTTTGATATAAAGATACAGTTGTTTTGATAACAATCCAACTTGAGACAAATTCTATAGAATTTTTATTTGAAATTCTTTTACATATATATTTAACAGAATTTTCAATTTTAATTTTTTAAATATGAATCCTTATCATCTATCCTTACTCCCTTAGGCTATATAAAAAAATGTCACATTTACAAATCTTTTGGACAATAAATTACCGAAGTCATATATATATATATAATAATCTTTTGAATGAATTCTCAATAAGTTATTTTATGAAAAAAGTAACTTGCGCAAATAGATTGTTAAAGGATATTGTTATAAAAATAAGTTAGGTGGGATTTTGGATATAAAATTAGTTAATTTTAAAAACATAAAATAAAAAAAAAATAATTAACCACAAATAACTAACTTAAAAACGAATTGAAGTTTATAAATAGTTCTTAAAATTGAAGCACATGCCGTAAGTAAATAAAATTGAAACACAAATCTGATATCTTCAGTTTTTAAAAAATATTTTGTATTATTATTACATTTAAGAAATATTTGAAATATTTTTTTAAACTGAAGCACATGACGTTTGAAATTTTGGAAATATATAGTTCTTAAATCAAACATAAAAAATTGATTGACAACTTAAAAAATGAGTTAAAAGCAATGTAATTCACATAAACTTGTTAAAAAATTAAATAATGGCTCATCAAAAAATTTCTTATGAAAGTATAAGTATTTTTTGTTAACATTTTACAAAATTGTATCAAAATATATACAATCAATTATGATAAGGATGTGATCAAAACAATCCAAAAAAATTAAAAATAATTTAACATTAATTTAAATACACAAAATAAAAATAAATAAATTAATACCTCTAGTATAAAAGTTATTTCTAAATATAATTATAAAATCTTCCATGAAAAATGGCTAATTAAATATTTAAATACATATACGTAAATTGAATAATATTAAAATATATTATTATTTCAAAATAAAAAATGTAAAAGAAAAATAAGATTTGTTATGATATGGTAATGGTAGCAATAAATTGTAAATATATATTTAATATTTTGTTTTAAGTTAGGTTTAAGGAAAACAAAATATAATTATGAAATCTAAAATTTGTTCTAAAAATCCAAATACGGCAGAAAAATCCAAATCTAAATAGTCTAGTCCTAACAACTTTATTTATTTAATCAAATATTTATTTCAATTATAACAACATTGATTTATCTAATTGAACCCATGAAGTTTATTTTTTAATATAAATATCACAAATGAAACTACCAAATCTAATAAAATATTTATATAAAATTGTGATAAAAAAATTAAGACACTTTGTTAAGAGTTTTAAATTAATAATTTATTCAATAAATAGTAGCATTTACAGATTTTTAATAAAAAGCACAAAAAATAAAAAATAATTAAGATAGGTTGTTAAGAGTTTTGAAAAAAAACATTTAATCTAGTTTTGAGGAGAATCTGCTGAAAAACCACATTATAAACTACAAAATTAATTCCGATAACAAATAGCAAAATTATAGTTGATAAGCATTTACAAGCTTTAATTATATATATATATATAGAGACACGCTCAGGTAAAACGACTCTTATGGTGAAACGAGTGTACAATTATGGAGCGTCGGATTGAGAGTATTGGATGGTTGGATTTGGAGAGTATAATAAGGGTGCATGAGGCGGTTTTCATGGGATAGAATATCCCTACCGATTTTCTAAATTTCTAAAAATAAAAAACCTCCAAAATAGGCAGTTAGAAGGAGATTGGAGAGAGAAAATGTAGATCCTCTAAAATAGGCAGTTATTCACCATCATCTTCGACGCAGAGCTTCGGTCCAGAAATTTCTAAACCGTTATGCATATCGACACGAAAAATCTGCATATCGACACGAAAAAGATGAATATTGTTATATATAATTTGCATATATGTTAATCTTGTTCATGGTCCATCGTATATAATGCATCGACTGAATTGAAATACAATGTGTTAATATCAAAACACATTATCTGAATATCGTTCAAGTATTATTGAATAACTGTTATTCGTGATCATGGTCAATCGTATATATACTGATATTCAAAAATATTGAACATATATGCACATTGTGGTAATTGATATTCCAATTTAAAACATACAAGTATATTCTGTATATCACTGTACAAGGAGAAGGAGATTGGAGAGAGAAAAATTGCATATCATACAAGTATATTATGCATATCACTGTATAAAAAATGCATATCCCATCCACACAAATGAATATCATATTTACGCCCAAGGAAATAATCCATAATTACAAATTGCGCATCATACAAGTATATTCTGCATATCACTGTACAATAAATGCATATCCCATCCACATAATTGCATGGACGGACTCAGCGAGATCTTCCTTGGTCGCGCCCGCGGCTTCCTTTCCGTGCCCGCGGCTTCCTTTCTGCGCCCGCGACTTGTTCTTCTCAGCTTCTGACGAGAATATCACTCAGCGAGATCTTCCTTGGCCGCGCCCGCGGCTCCCTTTCCACGCCCGTGGCTTATTCTACATATCAATGTATAGAAAATGCATAACTCATCCACACAAATGAATATCACAATCACAACCAATAAAATAATCTATCATAAAAAATTGCATATCATACAAGTATATTCTGCATATCAATTTATGGAAAATGCATATCCCATCCACACAAATGAATATCATATTCACGGCCAAGGAAAAATCCATAATTACAAATTGCATATCATACAAGTATATTCTGCATATCACTGTATGGAAAATGCATATCCCTTCCATATAACTGAATATCACATTCACGGCCAGAAACATAATCCATAATCACAGAATGCATATCATACAACAATTTCGCTTGTATCCATAGTCAAGCAGCATATCAATCATGTCATGGAAATAATATACCTCACTCAAATGCATAACTTTTACAAACTGGACAAAACATTGAAAAAAAATTAACAGCATCATCAGATGATAATCAAATCAGGAAATACAACAGTTTGATTGGAGCATCATTACAAGAAATCTCACCAGTGAAGGATCCAAAATGTCAATGGCGTACAGCCCAAAGTCATCATCTGGCACTACAATCTCCGAGTCATCGTCCAACTCTTCTGTGTAACCTGAGTTGCTTAACAACACAATCAATTTAAAATTTCATCTTGAGCCTATTCCGATTTCTTAGTTTCGCTTACAGAAGAAAAAAAATTAAGAACAAAAAACACGAAGTTCCAAGCAATCAATCTGTTGAAAGGCAAATCCAAGTCACTTAAACTAAAATTAAGAGCAGAGAGAGAGAGAGACCGGTTTTAGGATTGTAAAGATACCATATCTTCTTCTTGAACTCCAAAGCCGCTAGCCAAATTCGGACCCAAACTCGTGTCTCGGATCTTGACTTCTTCTTCCTCAAACTTAGCATCAAACCTCCGATACCTGGCACCAGAAGCACTAGATCGCGATCGACGGTGGGATCATCGTCATTATCGGCGGCGGAGCAGCGTCGTCCGAAAAACGGGCAGGACGGGCAGCTTCCGAGCATGTTGTAAACTGCGAAAAAAGAAGCAGTTGGGGTTGCCCGCCGTCGTCGAAACCGCGATCTCCGACTCCTATCTTCAGATCGGAGACCGGTTCAGATTGCAAGCGAAGAGGCGGACGGGAAGACAGATGAGAGAGCGTGGAAGAGGAAGACATATATGATAAACGAGAGAGGGACAGATTAAAAGAGGAAGTTGAGGGGATTTGGTGAATATTATAATCCCTTAATTTTAGGATTTGAGGGGATCTGATGTGGTCACATCCACTATATAAAATTAGAGAATCCATTATTAAATCACAACCATCTATTCTCCTCTCATCCAACGCACTAGAATCATTCACCCGTTTCACTATAAGAGCCTGTTTTACTAGAGCATAGATCTATCTATATATATATATATAGATGCACCATGAAATATGTATGTTTAATAATATAATATAGTGGGCTGAATTTTAAAAGTACATATACTATGAGTTGGAAATTGTATATATTGTATGATTTTAGCCAATAAATTTATATATGTCAAATTATATATGCAAACTCATGAAAAAATACTAATTATATGATGAATATAAGATGTATTTTATATATAAGTTTAATAGGAAATTTATCATATATTATTTTGACATATATTATAAGCTTATTGTATATGTAATTTGTAGAAATCAAATTAAAAAAAAAATTGTATATAGTTTTTATATATTTAAAGTTAGTTGTGATTAGATATTGTGATTTAAAATTTTAAATATTTGAGGTTAGTTATGAATAGATATTGTGATTTAAATTAAATAGAAATGTTAATAAAAAAATGTTAATTAATCACAAATTGACACATAGGATTTGTGGGACCGGAATTGATCAGCGCTACTTTGTAGTGTTTATCTAGGAGTTGTTACCGGTGTTTTGGGTACCATTTAGATATGGTTAGAGCGTATTGTAGAGATTGAAGTTGAGGAGTAGAAGTGTGGATATGGTGGTTTGGCGGAGCTTAAATGAAGACTTAATGAAGATGGAGAAGAAACCACAAGAGAAGACAAAGGAAGACGGAGCGAAGGAGCCAAAACCCGAAGTTCCGCGGTCGCGGAAGTCCAGTGGGCACGGTCGCGGAAAAGCCGAGAGCAACGAGAAGAAAATTGTATTTTCCGCGACCGCGGAAGCTTTTTCCACGGTCGCGGAAATCCCATCAGCAGCGCGGCGAGGAGTTTCCGAAGATTTACTTTTCTTTTATTATTTCCTTTTCTTTTATTTCTTTATTCCGGTTAGATTATTTTATTTCCTTTTAGGTTATGTTTGTTATCTTTTAGTTTTAGGTTTTGGATTAGGTTATTTAACCTAGTTTCCCATCAGCCACTTTCATTGAGTTTTTATCCTAGATCGTTTTACATTCAGTATTGTTTTCCCTTTGAATTATGAAGAACTAAGCACCCTTTGCTTAGTCCGACAATTGAAGTCTTCATTTGATATATGATTGTGAGGTTATAATTCTATTCCTATTCCTTTGGATTATATATTTTCTCTTGAGCTTATTCCTATTGATTATTATTGATTTGACTGGCCTGACCAGCTAGTTGATATTAGTAATTGTCTATTGCTAGGGTTTGGATATTTCAAGTTGAAATCCCTTATCTTTTGTAGCATCCATGATATTCTAGGACTAGTTGGACTAGTTTATTATGAAAGAGAATTGATTATGTGTTAAATGATGTGAGTTGTGGTGTTGCATGTATCCTGGTTAATTCATATGCTTCCTGCTGCTATTGTTCTAAATCTTGATAGTTTCTCGTGCGTTCGATAGTAAGGGTTGCCAGGACTAGTTGGACTGATAGCTAATTCAGAATAGGGATAGGAATAATCATAGGAAGGAATATAGATAATCTAGGATCAATCAATCAATCAAATGAATGATGGATATTTGTTTGGCTAAGTGTTTTTTCCCCAATTGATTACAACCTTTGTTTTTACTTTGCTTTGTTTACTTGCATAACAACCAACCAATTCCTCCCTTTTTTACTTTGGCATACGAATTTACATTAAGAAAGACAACTCCTCCCTGTGGGATTCGACCCTTACTTGCCTATTCTACTAGTTTAGGTTTTTAAGGATTACTTTGTTTATGTGTCACGATAACGCCTATCAGGAATCAATATGATGACTCTAAATTCATTTGCTTTAATATATATATATATATATATATATATATAGATTTTAGAAACTCTAAATTTACACCTATGTGACCCAAAATTTTAGTCCAATTGAGGCTAAATGTAATTATTATTATGATAAAATATAAAATACTAAAATTCGCATTAATTTATTTTATTACAATGATATTTTTTTTGAAATAATCAAATTATAAAACTACACTACCATATAGTTAAACTGAAAATATAAAATTTTAGGTTATAAACTCGTCACATTACAAACCTAATTTTCAATTAAATCCCAAATTTAGCTCAAACCTAATCTTAATATCTAATTACTAAATTGGTTCAATAAGCCACAAACTTTTAATAAAATCCCTAAATTGGAACATAAACCCTAATGTTCACACAAGTCCTTAAATAAAATAATACAATAATGAAGTAAGATTACAAACCCTGCTTACGCTGGGGTTTCTAGGGTATGATAATGAATTTAGGATTACATTATACTTAGTATAATCATTATTCGAATAATTCAATAATGAAGTTAGGATTAAAATATAATTAGTATAACCGATATATGAATTATACGATAACAAATAATAATATAATGAATTTAAGATTACATTGTATGTAGTCTAATCATTATTCGAATAATCGATAACGAAGTTAGGATTACAATATAAGAGTTTGGATCATATGCGGAGCACTCTTCCCGTGCGGACGTGCGGAGCATGCACTTTAGGGCCTTATTTGTGCACTTTAACGTCTTATTTGTGCACTTTTTCAAAAAAAAAAAAAAAATCTTTTTCAAATTTTTTTCCAAGTATTTTTCAATTTTTTTGCAAAAGTGCACAAATAAGGCCCTAAAGTGCACAAATAAGGCCCTATAGTGCATGTCCGCACGTCCGCACGGGAAGAGTGCTCCGCACCGGAACCGCACTCTACAATATAAATAGTACAATCGATATTTGAATTATACGATAATGAAGTTAGGATTGCATTATACCTAGTATAATCCATATTTGAATAATACGATAATCAAGTTAGGATTACATTACACATAGTTTATTAGTATAATCAAACTAAGAAACTAAAAAAATTATTTTAAAAATTACAGTATTTTTTTTTTAAAAAAAAAGTTAGCTAAAAGAAAATAGGCACGTACACGTTTAGCGTGCCCGTGCAAAAAACGGATACCCGACGGGCAAACAAATGGCAACGACATGTAGTCCTTGTACGTGCCTACTTGGCACGAGCAAGTGTAAATATACGTGACTATGCAGTGTATATTCGAATAATCGATAATGACGTTAGGATTACAATTAGCCAATGTATTTAGCACCACCCTATTTGTATATCCGAATATAGATGCACGTGCACATATCATTTTTGCGTGCCTTCACCACGGGCACATGATCAAATTTCGTGCCTTTATATAGTATATTTAGCAAATGTATATAGCACAAATTTTTAGTGAATTTTTTTCCAAAATAGGCTTGGAAAAGATATTAATTCTGGGTATAGGCTTGGTTTAAAAAATTTGAGGGAAATAGGCTGGACAGAGTGGTTCTGCTAAAATCGCTCTAAAAACCGGGGTTTAATAGAAAGTGAATCGGCAAATAGTTAAGCGACTCAACTTTATATGATTTTTTAAATGCAGATATTGGTTTTACTATTAGAAGTGAAAATTTGGTTTGTAAAAGTTTGTTTAGTAGTTGTTATTTTCTTATAATTTGCATTTGCCGGCGACAGGAGGCGGATGGTCGTTGGCTCATGCGGTGGATGCTGGAGTGTTGACGGTGGATGGATATGAAGGTAGTACTAATGGAGAAAAGTGGGTGCTGATGTAGGAATCCAAGTGATATGTGGGGAGTGGGATTATTTAATGTTGGTCTAGAATCAAGTGTGTTAGTACAAGGAACGGTAGACTTGTTCCTTGGACATCGGAATATAATGACATAAAACAGAGTAACAATAACAACATTTCTTAGAGAGAAAAACTCAATCAACTAACTAGTTGACTGAGAAAAATCTCTACCCCTAGGTTTCCCTAATAGGATTTCAAATGTCTACTTGTGTTATTAATCCTGGAATTACAATCAAGTAAGTCTTATATCAACCTAGTTCACTCCTAGATATCTAGACTCATTGTGTAACGTTCCTAACAGTACCTTAGACACCTAAAATCCTATTAAGTATTCAACTTATCAGAGCTTCGTACTTGCAAGTGTTTCTTCTTTTTTCTTCTTCTTCTCTGAAGGCTCCAACTCTTAGAAATGCTGCAATCGTGTGTCAAATGAAGGTCACGTCTTCCCTTACTTATAGTCTAAAATATACAATTGATTTACCCTAGTTTTACTTAAGGAAATCAAATCAAATATTCCTAAACAATCTTTTTACAATATTTCCTAACAACTAGATCTTCAACAAACACCTTCCTTGCGGCCCAAGTCGTTTCCAAAATATCTATTTCCAATAATAGAAGATTCGGCAGATCGGCAAGGCTAATAGTATGCGCGTCACATCGTTCCTTGGCGCCGTTCCCTTCCATTTTCCTTCTCACAAACGCGCGTCTCATTTCTTCTGTTGACTCATGCGCGTTGTTCCATTTTTTACTTCTCTGTTCCTTGCACATTCTGTTTTGATTCTCCACATGGTTTTCATCGTTCATTTTCTTTCACTTTGTTCCTGAAACGACTCATAGTTATAATAAAATCATCAAGTGTATTTGAGTTTATCATCGTCAAAACTAGAGGGAACAATCGTTCCAACAATTCTCCCATTTTTGGTGATGACAAACTCCTTCAAAATGTGCACGTTCAAAACCGTCAAGTAAGAAGTCAAATCACATATAGTCAAACATATTCAATGATCAAAGTATTGACAAAGTTCCCCCTCAGAGAGTACATATATAGATTTACTTTCAAGTTTCAAGTTGCGTAAAGATTCTCCTTAGCACTAGCTTCTGTTATCAACTCTTCATTGAGTTCATCTCACATTTTCCACACTTCTCCCTTTTGACATCATCAAAAGATTACAGTACAAGCATAAAGTATAAACTAATTCGCAGATCATGATAAAGCAATTCATTCATTAAGCATGAAAGCATTACAAAGCTAAGGAACGAAACAAGCAGAGTCAAACGACAGGGAACACTACGCAAAAGACATAAAAACATATAAAATCGAAGAACAAAGGGAAAGACGGGCTAGATAATGATAGGGAACACTCAAGTCTCAAGGTCCTCGTCAGCTTCCTCATCCTTGCTCAAGAAATGATCTAAAAGAAGCTTCATCGTGATGTTCAACTGTTTGAGCTCAACAAGGATATGATGATGCACGGAGCTACCCCTTGACGTTCCTTCGCCAACAACTTTCTTTGCAGTACCAGTGCCTGTTCCCTTAGTATCACCTTTAAATTTCATATTCTCCACAACGGAGGAATCCAACTCACTTCCTAGAGAAACTTCATTCTCTTCGCGGTACATCTCATCGCGAAGCAACAACATCTTAACCAATCCAGGATAAGCCAAAGAATGAGACTTGGCTTTGCACCGATCCATGTGACACAAATCACTCGAAGAAGATCAATCTTCTCCTTTCGCAGAAATCGATCAAGAAGGAACAGATCACACTGCGTGATAGTGTTGCATTTTTCCTGACGAGGTGCAACAACCCTGGAGATGATGTGGAATGCGATTCACTGAGAAAGAGTCAGCCTTTCAGTGTGCAGTTCCCCAGTTGTTGAACCAAACAACCTGTGTATACATGCAAGCTTCTCCTCATTGACTTCACTGGATGGAACCTCATAGAATCCACCCAAAGGAACAGATAGAAGAGTGGAGAGTACCTTGGGCATGAAGGAGATATCCTCGCCATCAATTTTGGAGGACCCAGACATCGCATTAGCCTTGGACAGATGGTAGTAGTGGTAGAACTCGCGCACTTGATCCTCATTCACGGTTGCTCTGTTTGCACATATCCGTTCCCATCCTTGGAAACGGAGAAGATCCAAAATTCCTTTCACCTTGTGCTAAAATAAGAAGCTTTCCTTAATGAGAAGAGGAGGAATAATACATTTACCCTAAGAGAAGTCGGGGATGGTCTCAAAGGCCGAGATTTCCAATTTTGCTTTCTTCTTCTCTGTCTTGGAGGCGGAACGGAGTCCAGTCTTGATAGTATTGGGAACATTCTCATCACCACCTGACTTTGAAGGAGTCGAGTACTCAGTGGGAGCTCGCCTTGTTCCCAAACACTCAACATCATCATCCTCTCTCTCTTCTTCTTCAACAACAAGAGAAAGATCTGCCATCTTGTGTTTTCTGCTCTAGGGTTAAGGAGTCGCCAAAGGTGCAACCTTGACACCCAACTGTTCCTCTACGGACTTCATCGACCGTTCCTCCTCCTCAATTCTGTCTTGGAGGGAGAGGAAACTTATTCGTCCTCATGAGCAACTTTAGTCGGAGCCTTATCCTCCACAGGAACAAGCTCTAGGGAAGGGTTAGGGTCATGAGCCTTTAATGATGACATAGACTTTGCCGCCAGAGGCCTTAGCAATATCGACAATAGAGGCCAGCACACTTGATTTAGTAGGGGTAACGCGAGCTTCCTTCGGCGTCGGACATCTTGTCGGTGGGAGGCAACTTGCTTGGAGAGGCCATTGAAGATGTGGTGAAGAATAAGGTGAGAGATTAGGGTAACGGCAGAAGGCGAGAGCTTTGGAAGAGTTTGAGAGCGAGAAAGAATTGGAGATAATGTGGCGGTGAGGGATTGTGAGGTATGGGGTAAGTATTTATAGGAAAGGATAAAGATATTTAGGAAATATTATCTTTCCAAGCAAATCAAAACCGACTTACCAAAAATCCATCACACAATCTTTTCTTTCTCCTATGTCAACAACACTTTTCACCTTTTTTATTTCGTTTACTACGTCGTCGTTCCTGAACACAGAGCTGTCAAATACAAAACTAGTCGTTTCAACGTTCACCTGCAACCACATAAATGCCAGCCACTGATTCAAATATCAACGTTCCACACAACGTTTCCCCTTAATCCGAGCAGCATACTTCGTCCCCCCTGAGACCATGAGTGTATAGCGAGGCTTGTCTGGATATTACAAATTGGGTTCACACAAAATTTAGTATATCTAAACCTATGGTAAGAACAAATACAACTCAAATAATGATTCCCTAGAAAAGGTCCTTACAAAGAGGGATCATAGGGAACGTTTACCCGAATCAAGGCTAAGGTAAGCTTTACAACCGATTATCATGTGGACTTGTAATGAGGGATCAGTTCATCAAATCGGTCATTTTGGGTCTCAAATATGATGTTAGAATGCAATCAAGTAATTCAACACAAATCAAAGGACATAGTTGCAAGCACCAAAGACTAAGTAATCCTAACATAAGCGAAAATCATGAAAAAGCATAATCAAAGAAAAACACTTAAGTAAGATACTTCATGAAGCATGTGATCAATTTAGCCAAGTATTGAGGGAATAGTGGACATGGAATTCCTCAATTTAGAGAGATCATGCCAAGGAGCAACCGAATGTGCTCAAATAGGCCTTTGTCTAGTGCCTTGGTGAAAATATCAGCCACTTGATTTTCAGTCCTGCAATGTTCCATTCTAATGAGACCAATGTCAACATTATCACGAAGAAAATGATGACAAATGTCAATATGCTTAGTACGTGAATGATGAACTAGATTTTTCAAAATGTTAATAGCATTAGTATTATCACACATGATAGGAACAATGCCAAGATACATACCAAAAAGTTTTGCTTCTGTAGTAGAAATGGCCACATACTCAGCTTGCTTCGGCAACATACTCAACTTCTATAGTAGAAATGGCCATAGAGTTTTGCTTCTTGGAACCCCATGAGACAAGACAGGGACCAAGGAACTGTGCCGTTCCAGATGTGCTTTTGCGATCAACTACGTGCCCAGCAAAGTCAGCTTCAGTGAATCCAACAAGGTTGAAGTCATAGTTCTTGGGATACCATAGACATAGATGGTCCATTCCTTTGAGGTATCGAAATATTCACTTGACTTCCTTCGAGTGAGAGTCTTTAGGATTGGCCTGAAATCTAGCACATAGACATACACTAAAAAGAATATTCGTCCTGCTTGTCGTGAGATAGAGAAGGGAACCAATCATTCCTCTATACATGGTAGGGTCAACTGTTATTCCATTCAAGTTTGCATCCAAACGAGTGTTAGGAGAAATATGAGTCACAATGGGCTTTGCGGAATCCATACCATATTTCTTCAACAACTCCTTGATGTACTTATGTTGATGGATCTTCGTACCTTCCTTTGTTTGTGAGACTTGTAATTCGAGGAAAAAGGACAATTTCCCAATCATACTCATCTCAAACTCACTACTCATAAGATTTTTGAACTTCTCTACAAGAGCAGGGTTAGTGGAACCAAAAATAATATCATCAACATAAACTTGAACAACCAGAATCTTACCATTTTGTTACAAAAGGAACAGTGTCTTGTCAATTGTTCCTCTCTCGTATCCGTTAGAGAGAAGGAACTGTGCAAGTCTATCATACCAAGTGCGAGGGGCTTGCCTTAGACCATACCGAGCCTTATCTAATTCATACAGACGAGAGGGCCAATTGGCATCTTCAAAACCTGGGGGCTGCTTTACATATACTTCCTCCTGAAGGTATCCATTCAAGAATGTGGTCTTGACGTCCATTTGGTATAATGTGAATCCTTTATGTGCAACATAGGCAATGAGAAGACGAATAGCTTCAATGCGGGTCATTGGTGCATAAGTCTCATCATAGTCTATCCCTTCTTGTTGATTATACCCTTGTGCAACCAACCTTGCCTTATTCCTTGTGACCACACCTGAATCATCCAACTTGTTCCTATACACCCAGCGAGTGCCAATGACATGCTTGTTACGGGGCAAAGGAACGAGGTGCCATACTTTGTTCCTTTTAAACTGATATAACTCTTCTTGCATAGCTACGATCCAGTCAGGTTCCTTCAAAGCTTCCTTGATAGTCTTGGGCTCTACAAGAGAAATAAATGCATGGAAGGCACATAACATATTAAGCTTAGAGCGCAAACCTCTTTTACCAAAGGGAGTGATAAGGTTGTCAATCAGGTGAGCTTTTTGCACATGAACACTCTTCGACACAATGTCAAGAGGGATATGCAGGTTGAGTCTCGAAATCATTCGTTGAGGATGCAAGCAATGGAACATCTTCATCTGTGACAGTTCCTTCAGCATTACTCAGGGAATCATCAACGATATCACCACCAGAAATTCCAGGAGGAACAGTGGTAACAACTTCAGTGTTGTTGAGAGAACGTCCACAACTTGTGCAGAGTTATTGGTATCATCACTGTTGTTGGTGGAATCATCTGGACTAGGAGTCCCTTGAGGAGTAGAATGGTGACTACCAGCATTAGCATCATCGTTCCCACCATTTGGATTACTTCGGGGAGGAGAGCCATCTCCTTCATCGTCAGAGTCCTCTCTCTGCATTCTTGGGTAACTGTCAACATGGAACGTTGTCTTCAACTTACCACTTGCACTTTTGGAGTTCTCATCGAAGACATCGTGGATGCTTTCCTCAATTTTACGGGTGCTCTTGTTGTAAACCCTGTAAGCCTTACTTGCTTTGGCATAGCCCAAAAAGATTCCTTCATCACTTCGTGGGTCAAATTTTCCCAAGTTATCCTTCCCATTATTGTGAATGTAACACCTGCATTCAAAAGCACGCAAGTGAGAAATATTGGGCTTGCGATCCCTTATTAGTTCACAAGCAGTTTTATTTAATAAAGGATGCAGCATGGCACGATTGAGGAAATAACATGCGGTGTTGATAGCCTCAGCCCAGAAGATTCGCGGAAGATTGGTTGTAATGAGGAGAGTTCTAGCCATGTCTTCTAGAGTTCGATTCTTCCGTTCCACAACCCCATTTTGTTGTGGTGCCCTAGGTGCGGAGAAATCATGTGAAACTCCATGTTCCTCACATAAATTGAGAAACATAGAGTTCTCAAACTCCGTTCCATGGTTGGACCTTATAGCTTTCAGCTTCTTACCCAAACTGGTTTCCACATTCTTGATGAACGTCTCGAATGCGGGGAAGACTTCATCCTTTGAACAAAGAAAAAATGTCCAAGTAAATCTAGAATAATCATCTACAATTACGAAAAAAAGACATGTTCCCTGCATGACTTCTTATCCTCATGAGACCACATAGATCCATATGGATCAGTTCCAGAGGATGAGAGGTGAAAACATCAGGTTTCAGCTTGAACGAGAAACGAGTTTGTTTCCCTTTCACACATGCATCACAGACGCCATGGAACTCTGATCTAACATTTGGGAGTCGACGAACATGTTTCTTTGCATGCAATTTGTGAATCAGTAGAAGATTTGCATGTCCAAGCCTTCTATGCCATATTTTTGTCTCATCAGCTATAGACGCAAAGCATAAAACTTCCTTTGGCTTGAAATCTTTGTCAAAAATGTAGACATCCTTGAATCTGACTCCTCTAAGAATTATGTTCTTGGTTTCATGATGCTTGACATAGCAGTCTTGGGAAGTAAAGACAATCTTGTTGTTCCCTTGATCGCATAGTTGTGCAACACTCAACAAATTGAAACCAAGTTCATGAACTAAACTTAACTCTCTTACCGTTATGCTTGAGTTTAGTTTTGTGTATTCTGTTCCTATGATTTCTATGCATCTCTTGTCTCCAAGGGCTACACTTCCTCTAGAGTGTTTGTGAAGTGAGGTGAGTTGATCTTCTTTTCTGGTCATGTGGCACGAACAAGCACTATCAATGTACTACTTCTCATTCCCCCTCACTTCATCCTGCACAGGAAAGGTTAAGGTTTGGAACCCAAGCAAGCTTAGCTTTACCTAGTCGAGACACAGTGCAATTGTTCCCTAGGAATGACATGAATAACGACAACATTTTTCTTCCTAGATTTAGCATGATTATGATTATGCACATATGAATCATCATAAAAGTCATTCAAGTTATCATTGTTACTCTTACTGTTCCTTCTCTTTGTGTGCTCTTTGGAGAACTTTCTTTTCTTTTCACAATCTCTTTGTAGATGTCTGTTGTCCCCACAATACCAACACAACTTGAATTGATCCATCTGGACATACTTCCTATTGGGCACAACACTCTTGCATTGTTTGGCACGCTCTGGGCAAGGAACATTGGATTGCCTTCCTTGGGATGGCCTGAGGAAGATTTTGTGGGCAAGTTGTCCAGAATACCAAGTCTGGTTCTCATTCAACCCACTCTCAAGAACTTTCACACGTTTCTCAAGATTGCGATTCTTCTCCCTAGCATCCTGCAGTTCTCTATCTCTGGCTTCACGCAATTCAAGGATAGATGGATCATCTTCCTTTTCTTTAGATCCAGTGTACCCAATTCCATACCTAGCTTGGACAAACTATATGTCTTTTGTTTCAGCTTTCTGTGCCATCATTATGGAGTGGATCTTGTGAACATAGGCTTTCACTTCGGACATCTGCACCTCAAGCTTAGTTTGACAAACTACAACACTTGCATTAACATAGAGACCTCATCCATTAACATAGAGACCTTCTCATTTCTTAATCTTTCAAGTTCATCACATGAAGAACAAGGAACGGTTGAGCTACTAGCAGTTTTAGATATGTCTTCTTTAAACTACTACACTCATCTTATGAATTAGCTAGCTCCTCTTGAGTTTTCAAATTTTTAGCATACATTTCCTTGATGAGGGCAATCAAAGATTTCTTATCATAATTCACGAGAGAATTCAGAAAAGTTTCGGGATCTACTCAGGTTCTTCATAAGGAACGGTTGAGTCGCCAAGAGCCATGTCACACATCTCACCACCCCAAGCTTCAGGATCTTCACCATCAGAATCATTCTCATCGCCCCAGATAGCAACGGAAGCCTTCTTGCCATTTTTTCCAGAATTTTTTCCATGTTTCTTTTCTTTGGAGCATGAGCTAGCATAGTGACCCTTCTCGTTACAATTGTAGCAGGTGATGTCTCTGATGTCACGTTTTTCACCATTGTTTCCTATGTTCCTGTTTCTTCCTTTCATATAGAGGGAACACATAGCTCTAGTGAGTAAAGCAGTTTTTGGATCATTAATGATGTCATCATTGTCTTGATCATTCTCAATCATGTTCACTGCTTTCTCAAACATCAAGGCAATTCCCTTGCCTTTGTCGGTCATTCTCCAGCCTTTTTTTCGTTGTCATACTTTTGAATCTTCCTAAAGACTTCATGGAACATCAGCTTGACAGTGTTGGGGTTCTCCATTAAGATAGATTTAGCCATCACATGACGATGAAGAAGACCATCAATGATGATGAAGATCTTTTCATCAGGGAGGATCTCTTCGTCAGAGATTGAGTGAGCAATTACGTTAACAATGATCGCTTCAAACCTAGCCTGGTAGGAACTCACTTCTTCATTGTCTAACATCCTGAAATTGTAAAAGTCCTTTTTTGTTGTAAAATGATCAATTTCACGGAGATCCTTGCTCCCCATGTACATCTGTTCCAGGGCAAGCCATTTAGCATTAGTTGTCTCACAAGATTGAAACTTTTTGGACATCCTGTTGATTAAGAGCATTGTTGATGAGCATAGTCGCCTTGTAGTTCTTCTCCATGATTTGAAGATCTTCTTGATCCCATTTCTTCATCTTCTTCTTTTTCTCAAGATCATCGATTTCAAGATCTCTAAGGGAGATGATCAACCAGCATTGAAAGTCATGACTTTGGACCCACTTGATGAAGATAGTCTTCCAATGTCAAATGAAGGTCACGTATTCCCTTACTTATAGTCTAAAATATCCTATGATTTACCCTAGTTTTATAACACCCCCAAATATATCCTTGAAAGGTATCACCGCCAGTGACCTCAGATTCCACATCCGAAGCCACCCAAGGCTTAACCAGTTTATACAATTCATAAAACAACATTTATAATATGAAATGTCATAGTATTGGATTAAATCAAAGTTTTGGAATTACATCCATAATCCAAATACAACCAAAATATATTACAACGGAAGTCTTTTTAAAATAAATGACACAAAAGTCTTGATCTAGCGATCACACGCCTAGGATCTCAACGTCATAAAACTCTTTAAAATTCCATCTGCCTTCCTCGTCGTTTCTAGCCTTCATGGAATAGACGTTTATCTGATGTGCCGTATGAGACGGATGACACCAGCCAACCATGCAAGGGAATATAACCGGTTGGTTAGTCTAATGAAAGACTATGCAAGGGTAAAACAAAAAGGTTCTAAGTAGTCGTATTAGGTTAGACCCATCGCTTCTCGAATGAAAGCCGATGACAATAGTAAACCTCAATACTTCTACAGAAAATATACGAAAAGGTATGATCAAGAGAAGACTCTGAAAGATTGAGTCTTAAAGAAAACATATGAAGAGAAGACTCCAACGAATTGAGTCTTATCGGAAAGTATGACAATGTTTGGAAACATTATAATTCACACAAGCGTTTTAAAACTGACTTGACTATTTGGGTCCACGACCAACCTCACCGCACAATGCGAATTCAGATTTGGAAGGTGGACTTACTCTAATCGAAGTCCCGGACGAGTTTCCAAGTTGTACTTCTCGCCCTAAGGTTCATTAATTATGTGCATAACGACACTTATCTTATTTAATTCCAAAACGTATATTCACGTTATAAGCTTTTATCATAATCATCTCATCCCTCAGGATATAGAGATATATAGTCGGGAATAAATCCCTAAAGGTTTGACGCCGGCTAAGCGCACCTCCCCTATATTCGGATAGGGGATAGTCATGACTAGAGAAACGGTGTTAGGGCTTGAACATCCTATCCACCGGGTTATAAAGAAACGGCTACCTCTCAAGGTAAGCAGCGTTCCTACGAATACTCGTGCTAACTATATCTCAAGTGCACATAAAATCCACTGCTAACTATATTTTAAGTTTGCATAAAAATCCACAACAATACCACCACGGTAATAACAGATATAATAGCGTTGTTTCTAGCAATATATACAACCTATTATATTATTCATTTTAATCGTATCATTTTAAGAAAACTGTTCCCAATGAAACCAGTAATTCATCCCAATTTAATTAACAATTAAACAATTGATAATTAATAGAAATATGGAATGATAAGCAAGAGCGAACCGCCACTTGCCTTAGATTTAGATGAAGCTCAACGAAGCTCGAGACGACGGGTTTCCGGGTCCGAAACGAGGAAGAACTTGGATTATAATTTCCTATGGAATGACCCATAACGAAACCCTAAGTTAGATTCGACAATAAATAGTACGAATCTAAAGAAAAACGAACGAAATTGAAGGAACGGAAGTCCTAGTCGAGATCACAAAGCCCAAGCCACAACCACGAGTGCCCAGGCACACCGCGGGTGCGGCGGCCTTGACCGCGGGTGCGGTCAAGCCACAGTGGCGAGACGACGATGACGAAAACTCACCGGGAAAGACGATGGGGGTTCGACTCGTGATGGCTCCGACTTCTGGATTCCTTGGACTTCCAAAGGACCACCTTGAGAGCACCTCCTCCTCCTATGAGAGCTTCGGCGACAACTCCGGCGAAAGCTTGCAAATCCGGCGACAATGGAACGAGAGAGAGAGATTTGAGAGAGAGAGAGAGATTGAGATGGCTTCCTCCTCCAAGTCCCCTCCTTATATAGGCCAAGCAAGGAGGTCAAGCAGGCACCTCCCCAACCGCCTCACCGCCTCGGCTCCGACAAAGGCGAAGCAGCTCAGGCGAAGTTCGGCGGGGCAGAAAAGGTAATCATGACGGCGTGGGTACGGTGGGTCTCACCGCGGCGTGCGGTGAAGGCCACTTTTTGACAGCGGGTGCGGTGGGTATGACCGCGGGCACGGTGGAGGCCAAATCCTGCCTCTTTCACCCTCTTTCGTCCGGGAAGAATTATGGGTATGGGTCTTAACCCCGGATTAAATATATTCGTATCCGAACAAATATTCTAAACCCCAAAAATACGTCGAATGTATTTTATTCCACTCAGGGAATTATTACAGAGATCAAGCATTTAACAGAATGTCTGAACTTCTCTGAAATTAATTCGACTTCAGTATGAGTGTTTGGAAAATTACAAAAATGCCCTTACTAAAAATGAGGGGTATTACATCACTTCCCCCTTAAAAGAAGTTTCGACCCGAAACTTGGCCGAATAACCTAAAAAAAAGCGAGGTGTTACAACACTACCCCCTTAAAAAGGTTTCGACCGCGAAACTAGGCCGAAAATAGCTCGAGAAAGCGTCTAAGCATATCCTCCTCAGTATCCCAAGTTTCCCAAGTAACCTCCTCAGTTCCTGACTTGGACCACAAAATCCGTACCAATGGTACCACCTTGTTCCGTAACTGCTTCTCACGGCATTCGAGAATATGCACCGGTATCTCCTCGTAGGTACCATTTGTCTGAATCTCGATGTCTTCATAACTCAGCACATGAGACTCATCAGGAACGTACTTCCTTAACAAGGATACGTGGAACACGTTATGCACTGGATGCGCCGATGGCGGCAATGCCAAACGATATGCTAGAGACCCCACTCTATCAAGGATCTCAAATGGTCCCACATAGGGAGGGTTAATCTTCCCACATTTACCAAATCTAAACACACCCTTTGATGGCGATACTCTGACAAACACTTTGTCACCAACCTCAAACTCAACATTCCTGCGCTTCAGATTTGCATAAGACTTTTGTCGACTCTGAGCTATCAACATCCTCTGTCTTATCAAAGCAATGTCCGAGGCAGTCCTTTCGACTAGTTCCGGTCCGAGCAGAACCTTGTCGACATTCTCATCCCAACAAATCAGAGATCTGCACCTTCGACCGTACAAAGCCTCGAATGGAGCCATCTTTATGGTAGCATGCCAACTGTTGTTGTACGTGAACTCAATCAGACTCAGGCTGTTCTCCCAGCTAGTCGAACGATCGAGTGTACAAGCTCTTAGCATATCTTCCAAGGTCTGGATGGTCCTTTCAGACTGTCCATCCGTCTGAGTATGAAACGCAGTACTGAATCACAACTCGGTTCCCATGGCCTTGTGTAATTCTTTCCAGAATCTTGACATGAATCGGCCATCTCGATCCGATACAATGGTCTTTGAAGTACCATGCAAACGGACAATCTCATGTAGAAACACTTCAGATAGCTTCTGGGTTTCCCATGTTGACTTGATAGCCACGAAGTGAGCACTCTTCGTGAGCCTGTCAATGATTACCCATATAGCATCCTTCTGGCTTTGAGTCTTTGGCAGCCCCGTGATGAAATCCATAGCAATATCATCCCATTTGCATTCTGGCACTGGAAGAGGTAGCAACTCACCACCTGGTCTGCGGTGTTCTATCTTGACCTTCTGACAAGTCAAGCATTTCGCCACAAACTCTGCTACATCCCACTTCATGTTGGGCCACCAGAATTTCTTTCTAAGGTCCTTGTACATCTTGCTAGAGCCTGGATGTACAGAATAAGCTGACGAATGGGCCTCCTTCATCACTAACTGGCGAAGACCATCAACGTTAGACACACAAATCCGGTCCTGAAACCAGAGTGATCCATCCTCCTGAATCACGAAACCGGGAGCTTTCCCGTCCATTACTTTACTGCTTAGCTTTACCATGACTACATCATCAACCTGTTTCTCCCTGATTTGATCAAGTAGCGTAGCTTGAATCTCAAGCATACTCAGGTATCCTCGACGTTGATCGTACAAGACTTCAATCTCGCACAACCCTTGGTTCAGCTTGGTCTGAGCAGTAAGTAGAGCCACTACAGTCTCGTGCGGCGTCTTTCGGCTCAATGCATCGGCTACTACATTAGCCTTGCCCGGATGATACAACAATTCGATGTCGTCGTCTTTGAGTAGCTCTAACCAACGACGTTGTCTCATATTCAGCTCCTTCTGAGTGAACACGTACTTTAGACTCTTATGATCGGTGAAGACTTGGCATCTTACACCATAAAGATAGTGTCTCCAAATCTTTAGCGCAAATACTACAACTGCTAGTTCTAGATCATACGTCGGATAGTTTGTTTCATAGGTTTTCAATTGTCTAGATGCGTATGCAATAACCTTGCCTCTTTGCATCAACACACATCCCAAACCACTCTTCGAAGCATAACTATAGACCACATAACCATCATTTCCTTCCGGTAGTGCTAACACTGGTGCAGAAGTCAGACACTGTTTCAACTTCTGAAAACTGACCTCGCACTTTTCATCCCAGACAAACTTCTTACGGAGCAGACCGGTCATGGGTAGAGCGATCTTAGAAAATCCCTCCACGAACCGTCTATAATATCCAACAAGTCCAAGAAAACTGCGCACCTCTTTCACATTTTGAGGCCGCTTCCAATTGGCTACCGCTTCAATCTTCTGGGGATCAACCATAACCACATTCTCATTAATCATGTGGCCTAAGAAAGCCACTTTTTTTATCCAAAAGTCACACTTAGACAACTTTGCGTACAACTGATTCTGTCTAAGGACTGACAAAGTAATCCGAAGATGTTCCTCGTGAGCTTCCTCGCTCGGGGAATAGATCAAAATGTCGTCGATGAAGACCACTACGAACTTATCCATGTATTGGTGGAAACATCGATGCATTAGATCCATGAAGACTGCTGGAGCATTTGTAAGTCCAAATGGCATGACTACGAACTCGTAGTGACCATATCTCGTTCGGAACGTAGTCCTCGGAATATCTTCCTCACGAATCCTGAGCTGATGATAACCAGACCTCAGATCAATTTTGGAAAAGACCTTTTCTCCCTGCAGTTGATCCAACAGATCATCAATCCTCGGCAACGGATACTTATTCTTGATCGTGACTTTATTCAACTCTCGATAGTCGATACAAAGTCGAAACGATCCATCCTTCTTCTTGACGAACAAAACCGGAGCGCCCCAAGGTGATGCACTCGGTCTTATATATCCTTTCTCAAGAAGATTCTCGAGTTGTTTCTTCAACTCTTGCATCTCAGGAGGAGCCATCCGGTACGGTGCCTTAGAGATCAGCGCGGTACCAGGCTCGAGATCAATGGTAAATTCTACGTCACGATACGGGGGTAAACCAGGAATCTCCTCCGGAAAGACATCCGGAAACTCACGGATGACCGGAATATCAGGAATTGAAGGTTCATCTTTCTTGGGCTTGTCCAGATAGCACAGGTACCCGACACATCCTTGTCGAAGTAGCTTAAACGCAGCCATCGCATTGATAAGCATGCCGTTATCAACGTCATTCCGACCCTTGAACTTGCATACATACTGGCCCCCAGATGACATCGTCACATTCCTTGAGCTAAAATCGATTACCGCCCTATGACGCGTCAGCCAATCCATACCGAGAATAATGTCGTATGGAGCCATGGCTATAAAAATCAAATCTGCTTCGAACTTCTTACCCTGGATGGTAATCGGAAATTCTGACAGACTGATAAGTGCTATTTTAGAGCACATATCTAAGGGTTATTACCAGGTTTGAGGCGCCATTTGGTTGGATTTAGAGCACAATCGTGGATTATGGAGTTAGAGTGGAGAAGTGAAGAAATCATGGGATTTATAGAGGTTTGAAGTGTATTGAAGAGTAGAAGAACAATGTGCTGAATTCAAATGGTTCGTTCTCTCTACTCAGACGTCCAAATGAAGTGATTCCAATTCGAGGAGTTAGATCTTGAAGTCTGCTGCACGTCCTCAAAATATGAGCGCAATCCGAGTTGGGAATCAAAAGTTATGGCATTTTTACTAAAGTATCGCAGAAGCTGAAAAGTCACCACCCCGCGCCAGAAGCCACCGCGACCCGGCGGTGGGTCTCAGATAAAGCTGGCGCCCCACGTCCAACCACGTGAATTGAAGCAATTAATTAAGAGGACGCCGCGTGGTGATTGCTGGAATTGGAAGGCTGATATTGGGCCGCTGATGCATTTGGAGATGGGCCGCTGCGTGTGATGGGCCGAAGCTGCAAATAGAGAAGCCGAGATGCTTGCACGAAGATTTGGAGTCAAGAAGCAGCTTCCGTATTTTGTTTCTTTTCTTTTTATTATTTTATTTCGAGATATTATTTTATTTCCTTGTAAGATAGGGTTTGTGATCTTGGGCTTTAGGTTAACTCTATTTAACCTAATTCCCACAGCCTCCATTCACTATTAGATTAGAAGATTAGATTAGTTTTCAAGTTACAATTCTCCTTTAGGAGACTTAGTTAGTTTTTCATCCCCTTGGATGGAGAACTAAACACCTTTATTTCGCTAGACAATTGAAGCATTGCAATGGATTGGTTGTGAGATTTCTATTCCTTGTTCTATATCTTATAAGTGTTGGTTTGATTCTCTTGGTTATATTGTCTATTGATCTATGTTGGTTTATCTAGAGTTGCTAACTAGGCTTATCGACATCTATCATAGTGCTAGGATTGCATATAGGGATTCCGAGTGCATATCTAGTGGCAAACACAATTGTGCGTATAGGGGTTCCGAGCGTATAATTGTGAGTGAGAATCAGTTGCATGTTAAGTAGGGGAGTGAGTACTTGTACGTCTTTCTACTTGCATGTATCCTATATCCTTGTGTGCATTGCTAGTGCTTTGTTGGTGGTAATGTACCCCGGTCTGGTACCGCGTGACAGGCGTGACTGGTGTATTTTACCATTGGCATAGTAATAAGTCTATTGACAACTGTGAGAATCAGTAGTACTTAAGATCAGGATAGGAACAACTATAAGATTGTGAAAAGAACTTGGATTTAATAGATTTCAGTGATCAACCTGTTTCCTTTGTAGTGTGGATATTTGTCTAGTGGAATACTCACACGCATCATTCTTATTCTTTCTCTAAAGCTTGCATCTTTGTTACTTTGCTTGATAATCAAAACCCCCCTTCCTTTGTTACTTCGCATGCTCCTAAACACATGAATAGATCACTTCCTCCATGTGGATTCGACCCTTGCTTGCCTCTACTACTTGTTTAGGTTTGTTTAGGATTTTATTTGTTTAGGTGTCACGACGACTAACGCCTATCAAATTGGTGCCGTTGCCGGGGAGGCAAGTTTTGATTTTTCTGTGTGTTTGTTTGTGTGTGTTACCTCGGTGTGGACCTATCTTACGGTCCACACCCGTGCTACTAATTTTTGTTTTTCTCTCTTTTGCTTTTGATACAGATATGGAGTTCGGGGGAGAACCGCACAAAAGACCAGGCCCCTGCTCATTCTCGCCAGAGAGGGGACACTATCCAACTCCTAGTGCATGCAGAATCTGTCATGATCCGTGGCATTCCATTGACGATTGTCCAGGACTTCCCGCATTCAGAGCAGCAGTAAATGCACGTCGAGGTGTGAACTCGCAGGGACCGAGGCAGGAGCACTTTCCGGACACCTACAACTCAGGGTGAAGGGAACACTATAACCCAGGTCCGTATGGAATCCAACCGCAGTACGAGCAACCATATTCATATGGAATCCAAGGACATAACGCAAGTTTGCCCGTGCCCGGTGCTGATGTATTCAACATCCTGATGCAAAGCATGGCAACCATGGCCCAGAGTGTCTCTTCGTTGGGGAAAGGAGTGGAAACAATAGTCCAACAACAAAGTCGAGCCCAACAACAACACCAAGAGGCGATTTCTAGTCTCCAGGGCCAGCTGAACCAACTGAGTCAAGCGTTGTTTGAGACGAAATCCAGACAACTATCAATTCATGTGGTAGAGAACCCATGAGAGACCGTCTGTGCCATGACACTGAGGAGCGGGGCTGAGATTGAGGCTGAAAGGGTCAAGGAGAAGGAGGTCCATGAGACCAAGGGAGAGCACCACGAAGAAAAGGAGGTCGAGGGTGAAAACAACGCTGATGAACAGGAACCGCGACCGTAGCCTACAAACCGGAGCCGCGGCCTCTCCTCTCCTTACGTGGATGACTATGTGCGACCTTACTTTCCTCCTCTTGGGTCCGAGAAGCCTCCTGTGCCTTTCCCTGAAGCTCTGGCGGACACTAGGAGGCCAGTCAAGGACAACGACATGTTTGATTGGTTGAGCAACTACGAGGCAAACTCCCCTTCGCTCAAAATGGAGGAAAACAACCCTCGCTTCAAGGAATTTCTAAAGGCGCTACACGAGATCAAGAAGAAGCAGAATGGGAAGAAAAAAGAGGAGAACGAATATGAGATGGAGAACATCGCCGACCGCCCCGTGTCACCTCTCACCGCGACCCGGCGTGAGATCCCAGTTATCTCACCGCCCCGCGGCGAGAATGACCACGACCCGGCAACGTGCCTCAATATCTCCGCCGCGACCTCACCGCCCCGCGGAAATGACTACCGCCCCGCGGTGGACGAAGTACCTCATAGCGCGATCTCGCCGCGGCCCGGTGTCCAAAATTTCAGATATGCTGGTGAGGTTTGGGTAGACACTTACGGGGTTGAACATCCGGTGCTGACTGAGGAAGAGTACTTTTTGAGATTTGAGGAGGATTGGAGCGACGATGAGGAGGAATGCCATGTTCGCGAAAATACTCCAGAGACAATCGCCCCGACAATCCCCGATCCTCTGGAGGCTGCCTATGATGAGTTTTTGCGTCTTAACTCCTTCCCGCTCGTTGCATTGCAGCCCGCTATACCATTCCCTGAGGCTCTGAAGGACACCCAAAAGATGGAGAGCGACAAAGGCTTATTTGACACCTTCAGTGACTGCATAAAAACCGTTCCATTGGTCACACTGGCGGACAGCACCCCTCGCAGCAAGGAAATGTTAAAGGTGATGGGCTTGATCAAGAAGAAACCAAAGGGGAAACAAAAGAAGGATGCCTTGATACAAGTGGTGAATTCTTACATGCTGGATACAGGGCAAGATATACATGCAGCCCCTGAGATGCTGGGTAGACAATTTTTCAAGATGGCAAGTGCATTCATAGATATGAACAACGGTCCAACCATCATGAAGTGCACAAGCATGGAGGAAAGGCTCAACAGGGAGTATACAAAGAGGCATCCCCCTGATCCAGGCCCTAGGAGTTCAGTTGCTATGAGCAACCCGAGTTGAGAAAATGGAGCAGTATGTCAAGCCATGACAATAACTAAGGCGCTGTCCGGGAGGCAACCCGAGGTATGTTTTACTTTCTTTATTTCCTGCATTAGTTTTGCTTTGTTTTTGTTCTTGTTTTTGTTTCCGACTAACCTACAGGGAAGAGACCCATTCCTATTGGAGAAGGTGTTTCCACACCAATGTAAGTCTCTTCCTTCCCTGCACTAAGTCACCCCCCGAAAAAACCTTCAACGGGGGGCAAAAAAAAAAAAAAAAAAAAAACGGAAAAAAAAAGTTTTACCGAGCTGTCCAGAGTCACCACGGAGAGGTGCGCATCATGTTGTCAAGGAGGAGACCTTCGCCCCATACTTTTTTTTGACAACGATGATGGCCCTACAATTGACAGCTGAGGAGGAGGAACGCTAGAGCCCCCACCATGATGATATCTGGGCTCCACCATGTGTTCCTAGAAGGCCGTGCAATCCCGATATCATTGATATACCACTACTCACCAAAGTGGTTCCCTTTTGGTTGCACGGTAGAAGAAGATGATGAGTTGATGAAGACACCCGCCCAACAACATTTATTGAGAAGACCGCCAGCGATAATTTCAGTGTCCAAGCAGCTTGGCGACGTTTGTGAGTTATTTTTTGCTTTTTCCTATGCTCTTATTCTTTTGTCTTTCATTATATTGAGGACAATGCAATGTTTAAGCATGGGGGAGGGTTTTATACTTGCTACGTCGCTGAGGAGAAAAATGAATATAAAAATGAAAAAAGCCAAAAATTGAAAAAAGGCATACATTAAAAATCCTGGGATAGGTCGAAAACCCGAAAGGGCGGCCTAGGTAATAAGCAGGTGGCTTGGACCAGCATTAGGCTGGGGTAATATGAGGTCAAGAGTGACGTGAGCATATGTGAGTACATCTATTGGAAAATGAAATGAGTGGCTTGGTGAAAACCCGAAAGGGCGCCTTGGCAAAATGAGCAAAAAAGAAGAAGAGTGATTTTAGGATTTCTCATTATTCTTGGCGAGGCGTCATAAGAAGAGGAGTTATAAGGAGGATTCGGGTAGGTCACTCTGGAGAGATAAGAAGATAGATGGGTGATAGGATTAGATTTTTTTCACTCTATGGTGTTTGGGATAAGCTTGGGGGGAGTACTCTGCTTTCCTTTTAGCTTGGTTGTGTAGGGTGTTGAGATTTATTGAGTTGTGTTGTGCTGAGCTTATTTGTATGGCTGCCTGGAGTTTATTGTTTGGTATGATTCTTGTAGGTTGAGTTTTCTATGCTTCTTGAAACCTTGGAGATTGATTGAAGGAGTAGGTTTACTTTAGCTTACTCGAGGACGAGCAAGGTTTAAGCATGGGGGATTTGATAAGTGCTATTTTGGAGCACATATCTAAGGGTTATTACCAGGTTTGAGGCGCCATTTGGTTGGATTTAGAGCACAATCGTGGATTATGGAGTTAGAGTGGAGAAGTGAAGAAATCATGGGATTTATAGAGGTTTGAAGTGTATTGAAGAATAGAAGAACAATGTGCTGAATTCAAATGGTTCGTTATCTCTACTCATACGTCCAAATGAAGTGATTCCAATTCGAGGAGTTAGATCTTGAAGTCTACTGCAAGTCCTCAAAATATGAGCGCAATCCGAGTTGGGAATCAAAAGTTATGGCGTTTTTACTAAAGTGTCGCAGAAGCTGAAAAGTCACCGCCCCGCGCCAGAAGCCACCGCGACCCGGCGATGGGTCTCAGATAAAGCTGGCGCCCCGCGTCCAACCACGTGAATTGAAGCAATTAATTAAGAGGACGCCGCGTGGTGATTGCTGGAATTGGAAGGCTGATATTGGGCCGCTGATGCATTTGGAGATGGGCCGCTGCGTGTGATGGGCCGAAGCTGCAAATAGAGAAGCCGAGATGCTTGCAGGAAGATTTGGAGTCAAGAAGCAGCTTCCGTATTTTGTTTCTTTTCTTTTTATTATTTTATTTCGAGATATTATTTTATTTCCTTGTAAGATAGGGTTTGTGATCTTGGGCTTTAGGTTAACTCTATTTAACCTAATTCCCACAGCCTCTATTCACTATTAGATTAGAAGATTAGATTAGATTTCAAGTAACAATTCTCCTTTAGGAGACTTAGTTAGTTTTTCATCCCCTTGGATGGAGAACTAAACATCTTTATTTCGCTAGACAATTGAAGCATTGCAATGGATTGGTTGTGAGATTTCTATTCCTTGTTCTATATCTTATAAGTGTTGGTTTGATTCTCTTGGTTATATTGTCTATTGATTTATGTTGGTTTATCTAGAGTTGCTAACTAGGCTTATCGACATCTATCATAGTGCTAGGATTGCATATAGGGGTTCCGAGTGCATATCTAGTGGCAAACACAATTTTGCGTATAGGGGTTCCGAGCGTATAATTGTGAGTGAGAATCAGTTGCATGTTAAGTAGGGGAGTGAGTACTTGTACGTCTTTCTACTTGCATGTATCCTATATCCTTGTGTGCATTGCTAGTGCTTTGTTGGTGGTAATGTACCCCGGTCTGGTACCGCGTGACAGGCGTGACTGGTGTATTTTACCATTGGCATAGTAATAAGTCTATTGACAACTGTGAGAATCAGTAGTACTTAAGATCGGGATGGGAACAACTATAAGATTGTGAAAAGAACTTGGATTTAATAGATTTCAGTGATCAACCTGTTTCCTTTGCAGTGTGGATATTTGTCTAGTGGAATACTCACACGCATCATTCTTATTCTTTCTCTAAAGCTTGCATCTTTGTTACTTTGCTTGATAATCAAAGCCCCCCTTCCTTTGTTACTTCGCATGCTCATAAACACATGAATTGATCACTTCCTCCCTATGGATTCGACCCTTGCTTGCCTCTACTACTTGTTTAGGTTTGTTTAGGATTTTATTTGTTTAGGTGTCACGACGACTAACGCCTATCACAGACGCTTGGTGCCCACTAAATGTTCACCATTAGGAAGATTTACAACGAAAGGTTCACAAACCTCGTTGCATACTAAGCCTAACTTACTGACACAACTCTCCAAAATAAAAGAATGAGTAGCACCCGAATCAAACAACATACATACAGAAGTAGAATAAAGGTATAGAGTACCTTGAGTAATTGGAGCATTGGGTCCATCCGCCTCACGCATCTCGTAAAGGCGTTGACCTTGACCTCCAGAAGCAGCTGGGGCTTTCCCCTTGTTTTGTGCAGTCGTCTGCGCTGAAGGACTAGGAGCCTCCACTGGTCTAAACCTGGGTCGATTGTTCTGACTAACAGACCCTTGTTGTGATTCATCCCCTTTCTGCCTTCTCTGTGGACAGAACGTCTGTACATGGCCCTCCTTTCCACAGCCATAGCACGTCTTCTTCTCCTTCGGACACGCATTACTCTTGTGCCCGGGTGTACCACAATTGTAGCACTGGATCAGATTCTTGCCTTGACCCGACTGTTGCGTAGACCCTCCATGAGTCATATCCGTTTTTGCTTTGCCAGACTTGGCAAAATTAGACGGTGGCGCGGGACGCTTGAATCCACTCGCCTGAGACTGGTTCTGCATTGACCTCTGGTGATTGCGCTTCTTCATTGACTCCTCCAGAGTCACTTCCAGTTTGTAGACAGCATCCACGTACTGCTCCAAAGTAGAGCATTCGTGACGTACCATTAGTGGCTTAATATCTGGGTTCATCCACTCGTGGAAATGCCAGATCTTTTGCTCTTCGTTGGACACCTCCGGCCCAGCATACTGCAATAGATGATTGAACTTGGTCGCAAGCTCGGTCACTTTTAATCCACCCGTCTTCGGATAGAGGAATTCCTTATGCTTCTCTTCCCTCATAGCTTGGGAGAAGAAACGATCTGTCATATTTGCCTTGATCATCCCCCAGTTCAAACCAGGGTGATCAGCAAGACCTGTACCTTTCCACCATTCACTGGCTACTTCCTTCAGCTGAAGGGAAGCAATGTGCACCTTTTCAGCTTCAGTGCACTCAACGTTTCTGAATAATCTTTCCATGTATGAGAACCAATATGCCACCCTAACTGGCTCTCCTTTCCCGTCATAGCTATCAGGCCTCATAGAGCTTATGGCCTTCAGTGCTCGGCCATAGTCGCCTCTATTCCTGACCGCTTCCTCTTGGGGTACATGGATATTAGGCTCCTCAAACCTAGGAACCGCTAGGGGAATTGGCACAGCTTGTGCCTGAGGCGCGTTTGGTCGCATAATGTCTGTGAATGCTTGCATCACAATTCCCCGAATAGCCTCTATTGCTACTGCATCAAATACCATTGGAGCGTTGATCGGAGCTTGGTCATTGCCCCCTGGATTGTTATTAGAAGCAGTCTCGTGTTCATCCACGGGGTTTGCAGTGTTCCTCACATTTGGTCTGGGGTCATTGCTTGGCCCAACACCAGCACGAATGGTGTTCCTTGTGTTCACCATCTGTTTACCGATCAAATTCCAAGTATTTTATAACATTAATATCATTCCAATGTACTCAATGTAATAAAATCACTTAGAATAGATCAAACTTGGAAATTTTCATTGATAAGCTCAGACTGAGATATTAAGTTCTACAAAAGGGATCTCTCGAGCGTCAAGACAAAATTGCTCGGAGACTTAGGTTCTTACCAAAACGAACACTGAAATACAAGAAAAGAAACTGCTAATCAGCACTGGCCCAATCATGGCGCCCTGAAACGTTTCCTATAATCACAGCTCCTCATACATGGCTTCTTCAAACGAGGTTTACCATCGGAATCTGGTGATGGACTTCTCACCCTGCTCGGCCCTGGAGCACATGGCTCATTCCTTGGCCTTGCCCTTCTTCGAGCATGCTCAACCGCCTCATCCATTTGACGGCGCTCTTCAGGGGAAATCATCCGACTCAGGCGAAGGGCCTCTCGCGAGTCAGGGCTCAACCTCAGCCTCCTCTGAGCAGGAATAGGCTGTGAGTCCTCAGATGCATTTTGTGGATCACTACTTCTTCTGAAGCCAAACTCAGCATAGAGTGTCTCCCAATCGGCCAGAGTCAATGGCGAGTACTCTCGCTCAGGCGGCAACTCCGGACTTGGATAGATAAACTGCATCTCCGGGTCCTCGCTGCCCACCAATAAGCGCTCTAAGCCATCGGACTCGTGGCCCTGATCCTCGAGGTCCTCTTTGGGGTCCTCCTCTGGATCTTCCTCTGGATCCTCTTCCTCGGGAATCGACTCGATCATAAAGTCATCATCATAGTACCCTCTTGCGTACTCTGACGGATAACCCTCATCCTCAGTGTCCTCCCTTGGCTCCTCTTCGGGCTCTACTAGAACTACTGACTCAGGGAGTACGGTCTTCACCTCTTCGGGTGGACTACTAGATTCTCCGATCTCAAAGCATCGCAGGGGAACTGGAAACTCAAGCCTCATTGGAGATGACGGAGCCACCTCAGCTTCTTCCGAGTCCCTTTGAAGAGAAAAGCATGCACCCATAATCTACGGGTGACGAGAAGAAAGTTTAGACTTTCTAAATATAGAAGTTCGCTTCCATATTAGACTAAAGAAGGCACGACTAGAACAGCAGAATATCATTTTATTTGGAAATTCAGAGCCTTTGAAAATATTTCTCAGTTTCAAAGTGAGTAAACGGTTTATAAAAGTTTTGTTTCCCGCAAAACATTTTAAAACCCAACCCAAAAAATTTCGGCTCTGATACCAGATCTATAACACCCCAAAATATATCCTTGAAAGGTATCACCGCCAGTGACCTCAGATTCCACATCCGAAGCCACCCAAGGCTTAACCAGTTTATACAATTCATAAAACAACATTTATAATACGAAATGTCATAGTATTGGATTAAATCAAAGTTTCGGAATTACATCCATAATCCAAATACAACCAAAATATATTATAGCGGAAGTCTTTTTAAAATAAATGACACAAAAGTCTTGATCTAGCGATCACACGCCTAGGATCTCAACCTCATAAAACTCTTTAAAATTCCATCTGCCTTCCTCGTCGTTTCTAGCCTTCATGGAACGAACGTTTATCTGATGTGCCGTATGAGATGGATGACACCAGCCAACCATGCAAGGGAATATAACCGGTTGGTTAGTCTAATGAAAGACTATGCAAGGGTAAAACAGAAAGGTTCTAAGTAGTCGTATTAGGTTAGACCCATCGCTTCTCGAATGAAAGCCGATGACAATAGTAAACCTCAATACTTCTACAGAAAATATACGAAAATGTATGATCAAGAGAAGACTCTAAAAGATTGAGTCTTAAGGAAACATATGAAGAGAAGACTCCAACGAATTGAGTCTTATCGGAAGGTATGACAATGTTTGGGAACATTATAATTCACACAAGCGTTTTAAAATTGACTTGACTATTTGGGTCCACGACCAACCTCACCGCACAATGCGAATTCAGATTTGTAAGGTGGACTTACTCTAATCGAAGTCCCGGACGAGTTTCCAAGTTGTACTTCTTGCCCTAAGGTTCATTAATTATGTGCATAACGGCACTTATATTATTTAATTCCAAAACGTATATTCACGTTATAAGCTTTTATCATAATCATCTCATCCCTCAGGATATAGAGATATATATTCGGGAATAAATCCCTAAAGGTTTGACGCCGGCTAAGCGCACCTCCCCTATATTCGGATAGGGGATAGTCATGACTAGAGAAACGGTGTTAGGGCTTGAACATCCTATCCACCGAGTTATAAATAAATGGCTACCTCTCAAGGTAAGCAGCGTTCCTACGAATACTCGTGTTAACTATATCTCAAGTGCACATAAAATCCACTGCTAACTATATTTCAAGTTTGTATAAAAATCCACAACAATATCATCACGGTAATAACAGATATAATAGCGTTGTTTCTAGCAATATATACAACCTATTATAATATTCATTTTAATCGTATCATTTTAAGAAAACTGTTCCCAACGAAACCAGTAATTCATCCCAATTTAATTAACAATTAAGCAATTGATAATTAATAGAAATATGGAATGATAAGCAAGAGCGAACCGCCACTTGCCTTAGATTTAGACGAAGCTCAACGAAGCTCGAGACGATGGGTTTCCGGGTCCGAAACGAGGAAGAACTTGGATTATAATTTCCTACGGAACGACCCATAACGAAACCCTAAGTTAGATTCGACAATAAATAGTACGAATCTAAAGAAAAACGAACGAAATCGAAGGAACGGAAGTCCTAGTCGAGATCACAAAGCCCAAGCCACAACCACGAGTGCCCAGGCACACCACGGGTGCGGCGGCCTTGACCGCGGGTGCGGTCAAGCCACAATGGCGAGACGACGACGACGAAAACTCACCGGGGAAGACGACGGGGGTTCGACTCGTGGTGGCTCCGACTTCTGGATTCCTTGGACTTCCAAAGGACCACCTTGAGAGCACCTCCTCCTTCTATGAGAGCTCCGGCGACAACTCTGGCAAAAGCTTGCAAATCCGGCGACAATGGAACGAGAGAGAGATTTGAGAGAGAGAGAGATTGAGATGGCTTCCTCCTCCAAGTCCCCTCCTTATATAAGCCAAGCAAGGAGGTCAAGCAGGCACCTCCCCCACCGCCTCACTGCCTCGGCTCCGACAAAGGCGAAGCAGCTCAGGCGAAGTTCGGCGGGGTAGAAAAGGTAATCATGACGGCGCGGGTGCGGTGGGTCTCACCGCGGGGTGCGGTAAAGGCCACTTTCTGACCGCGGGTGCGGTGGGTATGATCGCGGGCGCGGTGGAGGCCAAATCCTGCCTCTTTCACCCTCTTTCGTCCGGGAAGAATTATGGGTATGGGTCTTAACCCCAGATTAAATATATTCGTATCCGAACAAATATTCTAAACCCCAAAAATATGTCGAATGTATTTTATTCCACTCAGGGATTTATTACAGAGATCAAGCATTTAACAGAATGTCTAAACTTCTCTGAAATTAATTCGACTTCAGTACGAGTGTTTGGAAAATTACAAAAATGCCCTTACTAAAAATGAGGGATATTACAAGTTTTACTTAAGGAAATCAAATCAAATATTCCTAAATAATCTTCTTACAATCTTTCCTAACAACTAGATCTTCAACAAACCCCTTCCTTACGGCCGAAGTCGTTTCCAAAAGATCTCTTTCCAATAATAGAAGATTCGACAGATCGACAAGGCTAATAGTGCGCGCGTCACATCGTTCCTTGGCATTGTTCCCTTCCGTTTTCCTTCTCACAAACGCGCGTCTCATTTCTTCTGTTGACTCATACGCATTGTTCCATTGTTGACTTCTCTGTTCCTTGCATATTCTGTTTTGATTCTCCACATGGTTTTCATCGTTCCTTTTCTTTCACTTTGTTCATGAAACTCATAGTCACAATAAAACCATCAACTGTATTTGAGTTTATCATCATCAAAACTAGAGGGAATATCATCGTTCTAACAGTTGGTTGAAAATAGATTAATTAGTGGTGGTTGAAAGGAGTTGAAGGTAGAAAATTTTATTTGTTCTAAGTTGATGGTAAAAAGAGGCGGTGGAGTTACCACCTCCCAACAACATGCATATATATATATATATATATATATATATACATGCAACTAGTGTTTTTTTTTTGTCAAACTCTTAGGGTCTGTTTGGATTGCCGGAGATAATACATTAAAATGCATTATCTTGGCTATCCAAACGCACCCTTATTGAAATAATCGCTGGATGGGTCATAGACTAGAGAATGAGAAAAACCCTGCCATCCTAGCGACTCTCTACGTCTTGTCATTTCCCATTAAGAAATTCCAAATGAAACGATTTATCTGAAGAAAATCGCTAGACAACTCTACTTTTCTTATTTAATTTCTCTTTTTATTATACAAATTTATATATTTTTTAAATAAAAAATAAAAGAAGAGTCGCTCCTCAATTTAGCGGGTAATTCTAGAGAAGTGTCGGCATCTCCAGCGGTTTTATCCAGACTGAAAAGCCAGCATATATTGGGCAATATTTTTATAACGAGCTTATATTCATAACTAAATTTTCGTTCAAGCCTACTTTAGAAAAAATCTTTAATAGTTACAATTCCAACTGAATATATTTCTTAAAAAGTTCTAAGATTTGAAACCAATGTAAACATTGAGATTGTGATGATAATAATCTATATACTATACTAAAATTTTAATTATCTCTCATATGTGTCATCTTGTGATGTATGTCACGTAGGCAAATGTCAATATACAATTTCAATTCTATCATTATCTAAGTGTAATATTTACATATTTTATTTCTTATCTATTTATTTTTTCTACTTAAAATAACTTACCTTAATTGTAGACACGATCCTCTCAAATATTATTAATATATTTTTACATTATAAGTTTCTTCTTATTTGTGAATAAAATTATTAATAATATATTTTACCTTATTAGTTATGTTACTTCTTATAGTTTAAATACATAAATTTATATAACTAGTAGCATGCAATCTACTATATATCTATTAAAGTAGAACTTTCTTATGCCACATGTCGCCCCAAGAATAAACCATGCCATTATATGATACTTCTCATCATCTTAATTTTTCAAGTAATAATAATTTTATTTTAAAAATCAATATATATATATATATATTTTTGTTTCTTTTCAATTATATTTGCAATCTATAAGATTAAATAAAATTTAATATCAATGAGAAAATTTGTAATCTTAACAATAATCCACCTAATCTTTTACATCTTTTAATCATAAGCTAATCTTATTTAACCAAATACACTTGGACCAAAAAAATATAAAAATTCCATAATTATATTACATTTTTTTTTCTTTTTTATAATTTATATAGGCCCTTGTTATTTCACGCACTGGGTAAATTGCTATTTACCGCATAGCTTCGCCCGTGACAGACCAAACATATCCGTCTGTGACGGACAAAATCAATCCACGCATCACGGATGGATACTCTTCAGCCATCACGGACGAAGTTGCTGCCCTTAAAAGCACCAACTTCGTCCCCTTTGTCATTTCACCAACAATTTGCAGCTCCAACCCTCTCGTTCTCTCCTCCATTCCATCAGCGCGCTCTTCCTTTCCATCTGTCACGTACGAATCTAATTCATCCATTACGAATTAGGTTAGTTAAATCTCTCATTATTCTTGGCTTAGTTTAATGGTTTTGAAATTATCGAATGTTATTTTAAATTTTTAGATGAATTAAGTTTTAGGGTTTAAGTGTTCAATGTTGGATTTACTTGTATAAATGTTGTTTGAAAGTTGTTTGAAACTGAAAAATTGCTTGGATCTGGACAAATGTTATTCAAAATGATGTGGTTGAAGGGGTTGAATCTCGCCATGTTCGAACGGTTGGAGTTGAAGGGGAACAATCCATCCATGACAGACTGATCTTGTTGATCCGTCACAGACGGATCTTGTTGAACCGTCACAGACGGATCTTGTATGTGTGTTGTTGTTGTTCTTGTTCATGTTGTTGTTACTCCCTCTAAAGTCTTATTTTTTCATGTTACAGATGGAAAACCAAACAAGATCTGTCTGTCGCAGAAGGTGGAACGCTGTCCGTGAGGGACAAGAACAAGAAGAGGATCATATAGTATATCGAAGGAGGCATCATAAGAAATAAAAAAGGCGACGAAGCAGGACCTAGTACGGTCCATGACCCGACTGTACCGGTATATTCAGACCCGCCACTCGACACCATGGAGTTCAACGATCCACCTATATACCAGAACAACCCAGATGTGGTAAGTAACTATACATATGTATAGAGAATAATCTGTCGGTTATTTAATATTGTTTATAATAATTTGTTTATAGGATCTGACATGGTATATACCTCATCCACTTGAGCAGCCTAGTGGTTGGCCCATGTGGCCATGAGATATGAGTGGGCAAGGAGTTTGGCCCACTCAACAGCCTAGCTTCGAGGAACCGGCGGAGGAACCGACTCCTAGACAGCGTTGTAATAACCCCTAAAAGTCCTGAACTATCATTTTGTAAGAAGGGGATAATGGGTAATTTCGGTAACCACAGTAAGATTATTTGATCATAATAATATACGTTAATAGTATATGAAGTCTTATAATATTTTTTTAGAAGCGTTAAAAATGGTTTGGGCATGTCCTTTAACGTAATCCGCGACCAAAGGCGAAAGGACGCGCTCACGGCATTTCCGCGACCGTGGAAGTGTTTCCGCGACCGCGAAAGTACTGTTCACCGACGTCTTCATTTCTTTCGCGTTTCGCCGATTCAAATTTCGGCATTTCGCCGGTGGAGGGAGCTCGAGCGGTTGGGTTGCTCGGCGTTGGCTTCCCCTCATCCTATAAATAAGGCCTCCCACCACCGAGATCATCATCCATAACCTTCAGAATCTCTCTTTCTCTCGATTTTGTGCCCTCGCCGCAGTTCTTGCCTTCGTCGGAATTTCGTCGGAGCTTTGGTGTCGCCAGAAGTGTCTTGGAGGCTGGGAAGTAGTGGAGGTCGTGGTGAGCCCTCGTCTGAGCCAAGAAGTGGTCGTTGCGTCATCGGTAAGCTCAAAGCCGAAGTTGGAGCCGTCGTCGAAAGGGAGATCCGCAACCGCGGGGATGATTTCCGCAACCGCGGCTCTGTCCAAAATTCCGCGACCGCGGAAGTCCAAAACGCGACCGCGGCTTGCCCTGGCAAGCGCAATCGTGGCTTGGACAACCTCGGTCACGGATTTGGCCTTCGTTTCCTTTCTATTCTTAATGTTTATTCGTCTGTATCGTTATTCGTTTGTATCGAATCTAACTAGGGTTTCGTCGTGGTTGTGTCATCGTCGTAGGAATCCATTTCAGATTCCAGTTCCCAGATACCTGGAACCCGACATCTCCGTTCGTCTAAATTAAGGCAAGTGGAGGTTCGCTCTTGCTTATCATTCCATATTTCCTTTAATTATCAATTACTTGATTGTGAATTAAAATGGAGTGAAGTGTTGTTTTCGTTTGGGAACAGATTTTATAAAATGATGTGATTAAAATATGACTCTATAATAGGTTGTATATTTGCTAGAGACAACGCTATTATACATGTTATTACCGTGATGATATTGGTGTGGATTTATGTGTGAACTTAAATGCTAGTTTAGCACGAGTATTCGTAGGAACGCTAATTCCTTACGAGGATTAGTCATTTCTTTATAACTGTGGTGATTTAGGAAGTAAGTGCCCTAACACCCTTTCTGGTCATGACCTACCCCTATCCGAATATAGGTGGTGGTGCACTTAGCTGGTGCCAAACATCCGGGAAATGTTCCCAAAATATCTCTCGTGTCGAGATGATATATATATATATATACAATAAAAGCTTAAACGTGAATGTGCGATTTGTAATTAAATAAGATAAGTGTGGTTATGCACATAATTAATGAACCTTCGGGCGAGAAGTACAACTTGGAACCCGCCCGGACTTCGGTTAGAGTAAATCTTCTTTCCAATCTGGATTCGCATTACGCGGTGAGATTGGTCGTTGACCCAAATGATCAAGTCGTTTTTAAACGCTTGTGTGAAAAGTATAACGTTCCCAAACATTTGTCATACGTTTCCCATAAGACTCAATTCCTTTGGAGTCTTCTTTTCAGTGCATGTCTAATTCTAATCATTCCGTGAAAGTTCTGGGTTATGTATCGTTCCTTCGGTTATTATTCGAGGAACAATGATAGTAAACGGTTACGATCACTAAAACCAATCTGTTTGTGCCCTTGCATAGTATTTCATTAGACTAACCAACCGGTTATTTTCCCTCACATGGTTGGCTGGTGTCATCCGTCTCATATGACACATCAGGTAAGTTTCCGTATCAGCACAGGCAAGGACTTGACGTGAAGGCAGTTGACGTTTTTCTGTGTTTTTCCAAGGTTGAGATCCTAGGCGTAAGATCGCAAGGTCAAAACCCGTTGAGTCATTTGATTTCAAGACTTATGCTGTAATGAATATTTGTATTAAATTTTGTTGTCAAATTGTAAGTACATCATTGGAAATAAAATAGTATTTGGGCAGTTGTATGTCATTTAATAAAGTTTATATTATTATACAGTTATTATAAAATGGTTAAGCCTTGGGTGACCCCAGATGTGTAATCTGAGGTCACTGACGGTAATATTTTCCAAAGGGTATTTTGGGGGTGTTACAGATTTGGTATCAGAGCCAAAAGTTTTAAAATTCTAAACTTTTAAACCATTTTGCGTTTATTTGGGGTTTTATAAAATAAAAACTTCGTGTATGAGATTTTTTACTATTGGCCCTAAGTAAGGTTTAAAGATAAAAACGTTTTTGAAGTAGATTTTAAATCACAATAATTTAGTAGAAACATAATTAACCAACGAGTATCGGTTTGTTTTTAACAAGTTTTGTGGAAAAGACTATCAGATTTAACAAATGAGTTTCAGTTTACCTTAACGGTTTTGTGGAAGAGACGTTTTCAAACTTCTGCCAACGTTAGTAGTCCGATCATTCCTGCTTGTTATGGAAGATAGAATTTCTATAAATAAGAAAGTTCTAAATCTCTCCTTGTCTCTTCACAGACAATGGTATTCCCTAGAGCCCAACTTAAGACCCAAGATGAATCTGAGACCACTCCGACAATTAAAGTTCGAGCCTGATTCTATAGAAATTCCAATGGTCGGCGGATCGGTGCTTAAGTTCACCCCGTTGACTGGAGAATCCCCGTCCGAGAGCGGGGAAGAAAGAGAAGTGCAATCCAAGCAAACCTCTACCCCCGAGGTCTTTGATGAAGATAAGGACTCAATGGAGGATCCAGAGAACGAGAAGGATCCGTTGGATCTTTTCCACGAGGAGTGGGAAGAGTTTTTCTAAATTTTAAATCAGCCCGGCAATGAGGATCTTTGGGGGCGAAGATGGCAAAGCTCCGAGCCACAGAAGGGCGATGTGGGCAATCTGGAGAGCCATCAGTGCCTGTTGAGGGATAAAGTGATCCAAAATAGAAGGGGTTAACTGATGATTCAGAGAAAGAGTTACCTCCGGTAGAGAAGAAGCAGTGAATAATAGGCCAGTAATGGTTTTCTTCCTGGTGTTTTCCCCATTTGAACAATACTGGAGCAGGAGTCTCCTAATTTTCTTTTTCCCCATTTCCCTTTCAGTTGTTGTGTGACACTTGGTGTGTGTTTCATTAATGAAAAGCTGAGTTTATTAGATGACTACTTCAATTATTGCACTCTAAGTATTTATTACTTGTAACTTTAATTTGATGGTACATATCTAATATACGTAGACACAACCAGATGGTGAACGCTAGAAACACCGCACGTCATGCAGTTGGACCGAGTAATGCTTCTCGGATTCAGATTGAAAATGCAGCGGACCAGGAGGAAGTTGGGTCTGGTTCCCACAGTAACCCATTGAGGAATGCTCCACCCCATATTGGAGGGGAAAGGGTATTGGTACCTCCTGCTGCTCCGATAGTTTTCAGCACAGCTGCTGTAGAGGTAATCAGACAGATCGTAATGCAAGCGGACACCGAGTTGGTGAGGCCAAGGGTTCAGCAAACCCAGGGGAATCCAACCCCTCAGGGTACTTTTGACGTTGAGGATACAACAAATAACTCGTCTCTAATGAGTGCCCCGAGAGATGGAGGAAATTATGGCCGTGTGCTGAAAGCGGTCAACTCCATGAGGCCTGACCCGTATGACAGTACTGGAGAACCCGTCAATGTGGCATACTGGTTCCTTCACATGGAGCGTTTGTTTAAGAACATTGTGTATACTGAGGCTGAAATGGTGCACATTGCTTTGTTATATCTAAAGGATGAGGCCAGTGAATGGTGGGAGAGCACAAGATTAGCTGATCATCCCGAGCTGAGCTGGTCAATATTTAAGATCAAGATGTCTGATCGGTTCTTCTCTCGAGCTATGAGGGAGGAGAAATACAAGGCATTTCTATACCCAAGGACTGATGGGTTGAAGGTGACAGAGCTGCCTGCCAGGTTTAATCACTTGTTATACTATGCTGGAGCGGAAGCGTCTAGCGAAGAACATAAAATCTAGCATTTCAACGAATGGATGAATCCTGACCTCAAGCCCTTGATGGTGCGTCATGGTTGTACCACTCTGGAGCAGTATGTGGACGTTGCTTATAAGCTGGAAGTGACTTTAGAGAAGTCAGCCATGAAGCATAACCGACAGAGATCGGGGAGCAACTGTGGTAATCAGCAGCAGAGTGGTGGGTTCAAGCGTCCAGCTCCGCCTTCCAACTCCTCCAAATCTAATCGGCCTAGGACCGAGGTGACCTAGTCCGGTTTCACTCAACGCTCAAGTCAGGGTAGGGGTTCTATCCAGTGTTTCAACTGTGGGACTCCTGGACATAAGAGCAATGAGTGTAGGAAAGAGAAGCGGATATGCTTTACCTGTGGGAAGGAAGGGCATCTGCAAGCCTTCTGCCCCACGAAGAGGAATCAGGAAGCTAAGTCCCAACAAGGATCGGTTATCCATAACAAGGGTTTAAGGGCAACGACGCTTTGTGGTAGGCCAGTTCGAGGAGCAGGACCCCCCTGGTTAATTAGATATCCTTAGGTTTAACTTTGATTAAGGAGCTACGACGTGTGTGTCTATAGTCTATGTTGGATCGTTAGAGTTACGTCTGAGGGAACAAAGGCTTTGTTCCCACAGAAGGTACAGCGGAATAATATAGCAAGAAAGATAAGAAACGAACTCACTATGTATAGTGGAAACCCTAATTAGCCAACTAGCTAATCAAAGAAAAACCACTACCTTCAATCTTCTCGCTTGAGAGGATTTTGAAGCGTCTACTTGTCTTATTGATTTCTTGTTCGATTACACTTATAGCATGGACTCCAAACCCTAGACTTCCCACCTAGATTTGAAACTCTCTTCTACAACGGTGAATATGAACTCAACCCTCTAAGACTCACAAACTCTTCACTCTCTTTTTCTTCTCTGTTTAATGCTCTGAGTTCGTACATAGAAAATGAATCCACACTTCTATAAATACAACTCGTCTAAAACTCAATCGTAACAAGATACAAATCTTTCTAAACTTGGTAACAAGAAGATATCAATTGGTTGAAAGAATAATATCCTAACCGTCTATATTATCTAAGGAAAGGATTCCTTAAAATAATATAATCGGTAAAAGATATATTTCTTCTCTCTCCAAATATATTATCTTAGGAAATATTTCCTAAGATAATACATTCGGATTTCTCTCTCCACATCTTCTTTTCGACGAGATCCTTCCAGCCGAAATCTCTTATCCTTGACCGCGTGATCTTCCATGATAGTTTCCATAATCTTCACGCTGGATATCTTCCAATCCATTCGCAGCTTGATTGATGTTCGTCGTTGATGTTCCTTGAGAGGTAACAAAGCATGTGGAGATCGCTTTGTTTCCTCTGCAATCCTTCGCTGCCATGGTTCCCTGTGACAACTGTTTTGTTCCTGAAACACTTAGTGACCAGATTAGTTGAATGTTTGTTACCATCAAAACCTAAGGAATTCAACAGTCTCCGTAGTTAAATTGTTCGTTTGAACATTTCCTCTGTTAGTGCCAACTCAAGTTTCAAATAATAAAAAAGTATTCCCTCGTTTTAGGGAAATTACCAAATTCATTGCTATCTTGAATCGTACATTCATCCAAGACTCTGTGAGTGCCAAAAATAGTACATGTCACGTGTGGATAAGGGCTGTCAGGACTCATAAAAGAGGGGTAACGTATGGAGCCTAGGTATTCACCCCCTACGTGGTTAACACTAGGGTCGACTCTATTACTTAATTCCTTAGGTCCATTCTTAGGAATCTCTCTTTATTCTTGGAGTAACGTCACATCGGTATAACATTATTCTTGGAGTAACGTCACATCGGTATAACATTAATTACTCCCTTAGTTGAGCTGACGAGCGGTATCTCGTAAGTTGAGTTTTACCAAAATTCCTTAATTTAAAGGAAACAAATGTGTGTGGTTAATGCTCTATGGGATTAAGAATTATTCCTCATATGTGTACCCTGAACATTTGTTTTGGTAAAAGTACATAAGAGTGAACTAATACGAAGTCCAAATGCCTAGTTGTGAGGTCATACTGGACTCAGTTATGTGGATAGATTGTTGAGAAGAGAATAAATGTATAAGAGAGATAGTTCATAAGAAATTCGTTTTCTCTAAAAAGACCGTACTCTATTACGATCTTGAGTAAAACTTTAGAACCCAAGGGTTATGGTTATGGAGTTTGTAAGTGAGTGTGCTCATTGTGGGCCCATTGGTTTAAGCTTTCGGAAAGGCTAAGGGTGTGAAGTCATAAGTATTATTTTGGAAGATTTATCTGAGGTTTCGTTATGAGGCTTTCTTAAGGGAAACGATATAAGGATTGTATGAAAAGCGATCTATGTCTATTAAGGCGATCTGATGTCACGTTTAGGGAAAATAAAGTGAATGGTCACAATTGTGTTAATTGATTTATCACGATCTTGTTTTGAGGAAACTAAAGGTTTTGAGTTCGAAGTGAGCTTTAGGGCCAAATTTAATTGGGCCAAATAATTGAATTTGTAAGTTGTACCTTCAAGGAATATGGAGTTATGATACCTGGAAATTTACAAGGTTTGATATGTGGATTTTAAGTGAGTGTGACGTCTATAAGGCCGATGATATAGCACTTTTTGGAAAAATTAAGTTGTGAAACGATTGTATTGGGAGAAAGCTCACTTAAATTTAAAGATTATGGTGTAGGGATAGGTTATTCGGAAGATATCGATACCAAATGATGTGGCATGGGAAATTGTCTTATGTGCGTTTAAGGGGTAAGGTAACAAATGTTACTCGTATATACCCATTGAAGGATTAGGACGTAAAGTAATTGATTTTGATGGCAAGGCATCGTTCATCAATATGGTATTTTTGAGTAAATAAAATTAAGGAACCTTAAAGGTTTAAGTTAGAGATTGAATAATGGAATACGTTAAGTTAGTCTTGGGTAAATAGTAAATATCAATAAAGCAAAAGGGTGCTTGATTTGGGATAATAAATCGTATGAGGACAACTGGTTGCTTATCCTTGACCGCATGATCTTCCATGATAGTTTCCATAATCTTCACGCTGGATATCTTCCAATCCATTCGCAGCTTGATTGATGTTCGTCGTTGATGTTCCTTGAGAGGTAACACAACATGTGGAGATCGCTTTGTTCCCTCTGTAATCCTTCGCTGCCATGGTTCCTTGTGACAACTGTTTTGTTCCTGAAACACTTAGTGACCAGATTAGTTGAATGTTTGTTACCATCAAAACCTAAGGAATTCAACAAATTCCCCCTTTTGATGGTGACAAACATCCTTGACAATAAAACATACACATGAGATAAAGACAGTTGTGAAGAGAACGTTTTCCACACTTAGGCATAATAGTTCCCCCTCAGTCTAGGAACATATGAAACCAGATTAGTTCCCCCTCAACTACAGCTACCAATCATTTTCCCCCTTTTGGCATCATCAAAAACATAAGTAAAGAGTGAAAGGAAAAAGAACATATCAAGTTAAGCAAACCAACCCCTTTTGCATTAGATTGAAGCACACAAACATAGACCACATGCAAAGACAACACTTGATACGCACAGAAATCACAAATGATGAACATGCCAATCAAGAAACCCATGTGAAACAGAGACAAGGAAAAAACAAGGCGGTAAGGAGATAGATGTGCTGGAAACACGAGATGGGTTTGGAAAGCAGAGAAAGACGAATAGGGCGCCACTGATACCAGGAGCCCAGAAATGAAGAATACCTCAGATATGATGAGTATGCACACCCTTCATAGGATATCTTTATTGTTCCTCCAGTGTAGGCGAGTGTGAGACGTCCTTCTTGGTTCCTACCTCATATCTAGATCCTCCTTTTGTTCCCTAGAGTTCGCAACTTCAGTTTATTTTTATTTTTTTTAAGTCACAACTGATGAGATATATTCCAAAAATACATTGTGTAAATGATTCTGACCCAATCCATAAAATTCCCCAAAAGCCTCAATCGCCACAACCAATACTTCAATTTTGAATGCATAGAATACTTCCCAAGCAGTTGCATGCTATCATTACACACCACACTGGTCAGGTGTAATATCCCTCATTTTTAGTAAGGGTATTTGGGTATTTTTTCCCCAACCCTCATTCTGAAATCGTATCGCTTTCGGAGAAATTCGGATTTTCTATAACATGTCTGATCGTTGTAATTTTTTCCTGAGTGGTGTAAATTATATTCGACGTATTTTCGGGGCTTAGAATATTTGTTTGGGTACAAATATATAAATTTCCGGGGTTTAAACCCATGCCAAACCCTTTCCCGGGAAAAAAGACGCAAAAATGCCTCTTCCGCGACCGCAGCAGCATTTCCGCAACCGCGGAAAAATGGCTCTCAGAAGAGCTGGGCACAGGAATATTCCGCGACCGCGGAAAAAGTTCCGCGACCGCGGAAAATGCAGACACGCCAATGTCGCTTCGTCTTCCTCCTCGTCGTTCGCGCCCGCCGTTGATCCTCTGTTTCACCGTTGATCTGGGCGGGGAGGGCTCCTCCTTTGGGCTATAAAAGGAGGTCGGATTGGGAAGGTTTTGGCACCCAAATATCAGATCTCCTCACCACTTGCTCTCTCGTTTTTCCTTCGTCGCCGGAGTTCGAGCTCTCGCCGGAATTCTCGAAGTGTCGCCGGAGTTCTCTCCAGTCGTCGTGGTGGCCTTAGAGTGGTGCTTAGGAGGCGCAAGGAAGGTTGGAGTCGAAGCCCTCGCGAATCGAGCCCCCTCGCATCATCGCCGATGAGGTTTTCTCCCTTTAGAGTCGCCGGAGTTCATGGCCACGACCGCGGACATGAACTGCCGCGACCGCGGCAGTGACAAGGTCGGCCGCGTCCATGGCCGCTGTCCTTGATGCTCGCGGACACTGCCCTCGACGCCCGCGACCGCGGAATCCATGCCGCGACCGCGGATTGCCTTAGCAATCACGATCGTGGCCTTGGACGATCCGGTCTCGGGCGGGACTTTCGTCCTTTCGATTTCGTTCGTTCTTTCTTAGATTCGTATCATTTTATTGTCGAATCTAACCTAGGGTTTCGTTATGGGTCGTTGTCATAGGAATCTGTAATCCGACTCTCGTTTTCGTTCCGGACCCAGAAACCCGTCGTCGCTCAATCGTTCATTAGACTAAGGCAAGTGGCGGTTCTCTCTTGCTTATTATTCCATGTTTCCATTAATTATCAATTGCTTTTAATTGTTAATTAAATTGGGATGAATGTTGTGTTCGTTTGGGAACAGTTTTACAAATATATGTGATTAAAATTATGATATTATAATAGGTTGTATATACTGCTAGAAACAACGCTATTATATATATATATATTATTGCCATAATGGTATTGATGTAGACTATTGTGTGATTTTAACTGTTTAGTTAGAACGAGTATTCGTAGGAACGCTATGTACCTTGCGAGGTCTAGTCGTTTCTTTATAACTGGTACTAGGAGGATTTTCCCTAGTACTCTCTCTGGTCATGACTACCCTTACTCAGGGTAGGTGCACACAGCTGGTGCCGATATTCGGGATTTATCCCCTTCGATATCTCTCGCGATGAGATGATATATTTTAAAAGCTTATAACGTAAATGTACGCTTTGTCACTAAGATAAGATAAGTGCCGATATGCACATAATTAATGAACCTTCGGGCGAGAAGTACAACTTGGAACCTCGCCCGGACTTCGACTAAAGTAAGTCCTCCTTCCAAATCTGAATTCGCATTGCGCAGTGAGGTTGGTCGTGGACCCAAATGGTCAAGTCTTTTTCAAACGCTTGTGTGAAATTATAACGTTCCCAAACACTTGTCATACTTTCCGATAGGACTCAATCTCTTGGAGTCTTCTCTTGATACGTTTCCGTAAGACTCGATCTTTAGGAGTCTTCTCTTGATCTTTCTGTTTTGTATCCTTCCGAAGAAGTATTGAGGTTTACTATCGTCATCGGCTTTCATTCAAGAAGCGATGGGTCTAACCTAATACGACTACCTTAGAACCTTTTTGTTTTACCCTTGCATAGTCTTTCCTTAGACTAACCAACCGGTTATTTTCCCTTGCATGGTTGGCTGGTGTCATCCGTCTCATACGGCACATCAGGTAAACTTCCGTTCCGTGAAGGTTAGAATTCGACGATGAAGGCAGAGGAAGTTTTTAAGAGTTTTATCCAGGTTGAAGATCCTAGGCGGGTGATCGTTTCGATCAAGACCCTTATGTTATTTACTTAAGACTTCCGTTGTATTAAACATATTCTTATTTCTGTTGTATTTGGGATTTACGGATGTAATTCTGAGACTTTGGTTTAAATAAAAATTATGATATCTCGTATTATCAGTGTGTTTTATGTTTTGTATGAATGGTTAAGCCTTGGGTGGCTTCGGATGTGAAATCTGAGGTCACTGGCGGTAATACTTTCAAGGAAATATTTAGGGGTGTTACAGATTTGGTATCAGAGCCGAAGTTTTTTTTTACGGGTTGGGTTTTAAAATGTTTTACTAGAAACAAAGTTTTTATAAACCATATACTCGTTTTGAACTAAGAATATTTTTTTTAATTCAAAATTTTTGAATTTATGAATAAACCTTACTTGACAAAATGTATTGTTTTGAAATCTCTGCCGTTCTAGTCGTGCCTTCTTTCCAGTCTGATATAGTAAGTTCGCTTCTATATTTAGAAAGACTAATTCTTTTCTCGTCGCCCCGCAGATTATGGGTGAAATCATCTCTCATCTGAGGAACCCGAAGAAAGTCGAGGTGGCCCCGCCATCTCCAGTTAGGCTTGAGTTCCCGGTTCCCCCGCCGTGCTTTGAGGTCGGGGAGCCCAGTAGTCCACCCGAGGAGGTGAAGAACGTGCTTGAAGAGTCGGTGGTGTTAGTGTCCGACAAGGCTGTGGTTCCTGTGATGGAGCCTGAAGCGGAGCCAAGGGAGGACACTGAGGAGGAAGAAGAGCCGGCGCAGTAGCATGGAGGGTACTACGACGACGACTTCGAAATTGAGGAGGATCCTGAGGAAGACCCAGAGGAAGATCTGGAGGAGGATCCGGAGGAAGACCCGAAAGAGGATCCGGAGAAGGAGGACCCTGAGGAGGACCTCGAGGGGCAGGACTACGAGTCTGATGGCTTAGAGCACTTACTGGTGGACTGCGAGGATCCGAAGATGGAATTCATCTTCCCGAGTCCGACGTTGCCACTTGAGAGGGAGTATTCGCCATTGTCTCCTGCCACTTGGGAGGCACTTAGTGCTGAAGGTACAACCAGGAGGAGGAATGGGCCGCGGGATGCATCTGAGGGCTCACAATTTATTCCTACTCCGAGGAGGCCAATGATGAGTCCTAACTCGCGACAGGTGATTCGCCAGAGTCAGATGGCTTCCTCTGAAGTGCGTCGCCAGGTGGACGAGGCGGTTGAGCATGCTCATGGGAGGGCAAGGCCATGGGAGTCGATGGGTACACCGAGGGTAGTCCCGACCCAGCAGGCCAGGCCAAGGCCCCAAATGTTGGAGGAACGAATGGAGGAGTGGTCGAATGCCCTGTACGACATGGAGGAGAGGACATACGAGACTGAGCTCGGTCTCTCCCGAATTCTTGAGGACGTCCATGAGCTCCAGGAGTATATTCGCCAGGCTAGGTTGCTACTCGACCCACAGTATGAGGTGAACAGGGCAAACTTCCAACCAGGGTTTCTGGAGGAGGTTTGCTACTCACCAGGATCCGATAGGACTGTATCGAGTGTTCCCGCGCCTAGGGAAAGGCCGAGGGCACCGAGCCCGAGAGATGAGCCATGTGCTCCAGGGCCGAGTAGGGCAAGGAGTCTGACACCAGACCCTGATGATAGACCACGTGCGAAGAAGCAGTGCATGAGGGCTTCCTATTATAGGAGTCTTTTCGAGGCACCATGATGGGGGCCGGTGTTAAGTTTAGCGTTTTTCTTTTCTAGTATTTCGGTTGTTTCGTTTTGATAGCATTGTATTCTCCAAGCAATTTTGCCTTGTCGCTTGGAAGAATTTTCCCATGTAACCCTTTCAAACTCAGTTTCAGTTCATCAATGAAGGTTTACCAGTTTGATCTATTCCGAGTCAATTTTATACGTTATGCATGTTGAGATGATATTAATGTTGCGAAATACTTGGATCTTGATCGGTAAACAGATGGTGAACACAAGGAACACCATTCGTGCTGGTGTTGGGCCAAGCAACAACCCCAGACTGAATTTGGGGAATATCGTGAATCCATTGGATGAGAACGAATCTGTTTCTCACAACAATCCTGTGGGCAGTGACCAAGTTCCGGTCAATGTTCCAGTTATTTTCGATGCTGCAGAAATTGAGGCTATTCGGGGGATTGTGATGCAAGCAGTCACCGATATTATGCGATCGATCGCTCCTCAGGCACAAGGTGTGCCAATTCCTCCTGTGGTTCCTAGATTCGAGGAGCCAGTTGTCCATGTACCCCCCATGAGGATGCGGTCAGGAACAGAGGCAATTATGGTCGAGCACTGAAGGCCATTAGCTCTATGAGGCCTGACAGCTATGATGGGAAGGGAGAGCCAGTCAGAGTGGCATATTGGTTCTCGCACATGGAACGACTGTTCAGAAACGTCGAGTGCACTGAAGAGGAGAAGGTGTACATTGCTTCCCTTCAACTGAAGGAGGTGGCTAGTGAATGGTGGGAAGGCACCGGTCTAGCTGATCACCCTGGGTTGAACTGGGGAATATTTAAGGCGAAGATGACTGATCGATTCTTTTCCCGAGCTATGAGGGAAGAGAAGCATAAGGAGTTTCTCTATCCGAGGACGGATGGATTGAAAGTGACTGAGCTTGCAGCCAAGTTCAATCACCTATTGCAGTACGCTGGGCCAGAAGTGTCCAGTGATGAGCAGAAAATCTGACATTTTCATGAGTGGATGAATCCGGACATTAAACCACTGATGGTGCATCACGGATGCTCTACTTTGGAGCATTACGTGGATGCAGCCTATAAATTGGAGGTGACTCTGGAGGAGTCGGCTAAAAAGCGCAATTGCCAGAGATCGGCACAGAGCCAGCCTCAGGCAAGTGGGTTCAAGCGACCCGCGCCGCCGTCAAACTTTGCCAAGTCTAGCCGGGCAAGAACGGAGATGACTCATGGAGGGTCTACGCAACGTTCGGGTCAGGGCAAGAATCCGATCCAGTGCTACAACTGTGGTACACCCGGGCACAAGAGCAATGAGTGTCCGAAGGGAAGGAAGACGTGCTTTGGTTGCGGGAAGGAGGGGCACTTGCAGACATTTTGTCCACAGAGGAGGCAGAAAGGAGCTGAGTCACAGCAAAGGTCCGTTAGTAATAACAACCGACCCAGGTTCAGACCAGTGAAGGCTCTTAGTCCTTCGACGCAGACAACTGCACAGAACAAGGGAAAAGCCCTAGCTGCTTCAAGAGGTCAAGGTCAGCGACTCTACGAGATGCGTGAGGCTGATGGACCAAATGCTCCTATTGCTCAAGGTACTCTATACCTCCATTCTACTTCCGTGTGTATACTTTTTGATTCGGGTGCTACTCATTCTTTCATATCGGAAAGTTGCGTAAGTAAGCTAGGTTTAGTATGCAATGAGGCTTGTGAGCCTTTCGTAGTCAATCTTCCCAATGGTGAACATTTAGTAGGATCCAAGCGTCTGTCAGAATTTCCGATTTCCATTCAGGGTAGAAAGTTCGAAGCAGATTTGATCTGTATAGCCATGGCTCCATACGACATTATTCTCGGTATGGATTGGCTGACGCGTCATGGAGCGGTGATCGATTTCAGTTCAAGGATTGTGACAGTTTCATCTGGGGGCCAGTTTGTATGCAAGTTCAAGGGTTGAAATGACGCTGATAACGGCAAGCTCATCAATGTGATGGCTGCGTGTAAGCTACTTCGACAAGGATGTGTCGGGTACCTGTGCTATCTGGATAAACCCAAGAAAGATGAGCCATCAGTTCTTGATATTTCGGTCATTCGCGAATTTCCGGATGTCTTTCCGACGGAGATTCCCGATTTACCCCCGAATCGTAACGTGGAGTTTACCATTGATCTCGAGCCTGGTACCGCGCCAATCTCCAAGGCACCGTACCGAATGGCTCCAGCTGAGATGAAAGAGTTGAAGAAACAACTCGAGGACCTTCTTGAGAAAGGATATCTAAGGCCGAGTGCATCACCTTGGGGCGCTCCGGTTTTGTTCGTCAAAAAGAAGGATGGATCGTTCCGACTTTGTATCGACTATTGAGAGTTGAATAAAGTCACGATCAAGAATAAGTATCCGTTGCCGAGGATTAATGATATGTTGGATCAATTGCAAGGAGCAAAAGTCTTTTCCAAATCGATCTGAGATCTGGTTACCATCAGCCCAGGATTCGTGAGGAAGACATTCCGAGGACTGCTTTCCGGACGAGGTATGGCCACTATGAGTTCGTAGTCATGCCATTTGGCCTTATCAATGCTCCGGCGGTCTTCATGGTTCTGATGCATCGATGTTTCCACCAATACCTGGATAAGTTCGTGGTGGTCTTCATCGACGATATTTTGATCTATTCCCCGAGTGAGGAGGCTCACGAGGAACATCTTCGGATCACCTTATCAGTCCTTAGACAGAATGAGCTGTACGCAAAGTTGTCTAAGTGTGACTTCTGGATCAAAGAAGTGGCTTTCTTAGGCCATGTGATCAATGAGGATGGGGTTATGGTTGATCCCCAGAAGATTGAAGCGGTAGCCGACTGGAAGCGGCCTCAGAATGTGAAGGAGGTGCGCAATTTCTTAGGACTTGCTGGATATTATAGACGGTTCGTGGAGGGATTTTCTAAGATCGCTCTACCTATGACCGATTTGCTCCGCAAAGTCCACAAGAAGTTTGTCTGGGATGACAAGTGCGAGGCCAATTTTCAGAAATTGAAGGAGTGTCTGACCTCCGCACCAGTGTTGGCGCTACCGAAAGGAACTGATGGTTATATGGTCTATAGTGATGCTTTAAAGCATGGGTTAGGATGTGTACTGATGCAGAAAGGGAAGTTATTGCGTACGCATCTCGACAATTGAAAACATATGAGGCAAACTATCCGACGCATGATCTAGAGTTAGCAGTTGTAGTATTTGCGTTGAAGATTTGGAGGCACTATCTCTATGGTGTGAGGTGCCAAGTCTTCATCGATCATAAGAGTCTCAAGTACGTGTTCACTCAAAAGGAGCTGAATATGAGACAACGTCGCTGGTTGGAGCTACTCAAAGACTACGACATCGAGTTGTTGTATCACCCGGGCAAGGCTAATGTAGTAGCCGATGCCTTGAGCCGGAAGATGCCACATGAGACTGTAGTAGCTCTACTCACTGCTCAGACCAAGCTGAACCAAGGGTTGTGCGAGATTGAAGTCTTGTACGATCAGCGTCGAGGGTACCCGAGGATGCTTGAGATTCAAGCTACGCTACTTGATCAGATCAAGGAGAAGCAGGTTGATGACGTGGTCTTAGTAAAGCTAAGCAGTGAAGTGATGGACGGGAAAGCTCTCGGATTCGTGATTCAGGAGGATGGATCACTTTGGTTTTAGGACCGGATTTGTGTGCCTGACGTTGATGGTCTTCACCAGTTGGTGATGAAGGAGGCCCATTCGTCATCTTATTCTGTACATCCAGGCTCTAGTAAGATGTACAAGGACCTCAGGAAGAAATTCTGGTGGCCCAACATGAAGTGGGATGTAGCGGAATTTGTGGCGAAATGCTTGACCTGTCAGAAAGTCAAGATAGAACACCGTAGACCAGGTGGTGAATTTCCACCTCTTCCAGTGCCAGAGTGGAAATGGGAGGACATTGCTATGGATTTCGTCACAGGGCTGCCAAAGACTCAAAGTCAAAAGGATGCGATATGGGTAATCATTGACAGGCTCACGAAGAGTGCTCACTTCGTGGCTATTAAGTCAACATGGGGAACCCAGAAGCTATCGGAAGTGTTCCTACACGAGATCGTCCGTTTGCATGGTACTCCAAAGACCATTGTATCGGATCGTGATGGCCGATTCATGTCGAGATTCTGGAAGCAACTCCACATGGCCATGGGAACCGAGTTGAGGTTCAATATTGCGTTTCATTCTCAGACGGATGGACAGTCTGAGAGGACCATCCAGACATTGGAAGATATGATGAGAGCTTGCGTACTTGATCGTCCGACTAGCTGGGAGAACAACCTAAGTCTGATTGAGTTCACGTACAACAATAGCTGGCATGCTACCATTAAGATGGCTCCATTCGAGGCTTTGTACGGTCGGAAGTGCAGATCTCCGATTTGTTGGGATGAGAATGCCGACAAGGTTCTGCTCGGACCGGAATTAGTCGAAAGGATTGCCTCGGACATTGCTTTGATCAGACATAGGATGTTGAGAGCTCAGAGTCGACAAAAGTCTTACGCAGATCTGAAATGCAGGAATGTCGAGTTCGAGGTTGGTGACAAGGTGTTTGTCAGGGTGTCGCCATCCAAGGGAGTGTTCAGGTTCGGCAAGCGTGGGAAGCTTAACCCTCGCTACGTGGGACCATTTGAGATCCTTGACATGGTGGGGTCTCTAGCATATCGTTTGGGATTGCCGCCGTCGGCACATCCAGTGCATAACGTGTTCCACATGTCCTTGTTGAGAAATTACGTGCCAGATGCGTCTCATGTGCTGAGTTATGAAGACATCGAGATTCAGGCAAATGGTACCTACGAAGAGATACCTGTGCGTATTCTCGAACGTCACGAGAAGCAGTTACGGAACAAGGTAGTACCATTAGTACGGATTCTTTGGTCCAAGGCTGGATCTGAAGAGGTTACTTGGGAAACCTGGGAGACTGAAGAGGATATGCTTAGTCGTTTTCCCGATCTTTTTTCGGCCTAGTTTCGGTGTCGAAACCTTTTTTTTAGGGGAAAGTGATGTAATACCCCTCATTTTTAGTAAGGGTATTTGGGTATTTTTCCCCAACCCTCGTTCTGAAATCGTATCGCTTTCGGAGAAATTCGGATTTTTTGTAACATGTCTGATCTCTGTAATTTTTCCCTGAGTGGTATAAATTACATTCGACGTATTTTCGGAGCTTAGAATATTTGTTTGGGTATAAATATAGAAATTACGGGGTTTAAACCCATGCCAAACCCTTTTCCGGGCAAAAAGACGCGAAAATGCCTTTGCCGCGACCGCGGCAGCATTTCCGCGACCGCGGAAAAACGGCTCTCAGAAGAGCTGGGTACAGGAGTATTCCGCGATCGCGGAAAAAGTTCTGCGACCGCGGAAAATGCAGACACGCCAATGTCGCTTTGTCTTCCTCCTCGTCGTTCGCGCCCGCCGTTGATCCTCTGTTTCACCGTTGATCTGGGCGGGGAGGGCTCCTCCTTTGGGCTATAAAAGGAGGTCGGATTGGGAAGGTTTTGGCACCCAAATATCTGATCTCCTCACCTCTTGCTCTCTCATTTTTCCTTCGTCACCGGAGTTCGAGCTCTCGCCGGAATTCTCGAAGTGTCGTCGGAGCTCTCCCCAGTCGTCGTGGTGGCCTTGGAGTGGTGCTTAGGAGGCGCAAGGAAGGTTGGAGTCGAAGCACTCGTAAATCGAGCCCCCTCGCATCATCGCCGGTGAGGACATGATCTGCCGCGATCGCGGCAGATCATGTCCGCGACCGGAGTCGAAGTTCATGGCCGCGACCGCGGCAGTGACAAGGTCGGCCGCGTCCGCGTCCGCGGCCACTGTCCTCGACGCTCACGGACACTGCCCTCGACGCCGGCGACCGCAGAATCCATGCCGCGACCGCGGATTGCCTTAGCAATCGCGATCGTGGCCTTGGACGATCCGGTCTCGGGCGAGACTTTCGTCCTTTCGATTTCGTTCGTTCTTTCTTAGATTCGTATCATTTTATTGTCGAATTTAACCTAGGGTTTCGTTATGGGTCGTTGTCGTAGGAATCTATAATCCGACTCCCGTTTCCGTTTCGGACCCAGAAACCCGTCGCCGCTCAATCGTTCATTAGACTAAGGCAAGTGGCGGTTCGCTCTTGTTTATTATTCCATGTTTCCATTAATTATCAATTGATTTTAATTGTTAATTAAATTGGGATGAATGTTGTGTTTGTTTGGGAACAGTTTTACAAATATATGTGATTAAAATTATGATATTATAATAGGTTGTATATACTGCTAGAAACAACGCTATTATATATATATATTATTGCCATAATGGTATTGATGTGGACTATTGTGTGATTTTAACTGTTTAGTTAGAACGAGTATTTGTAGGAACACTATATACCTTGCGAGGTCTAGTCGTTTCTTTATAACTGGTACTAGGAGGATTTTTCCCTAGTACTCTCTCTGGTCATGACTATACCCTTACTCAGGATAGGTGCACACAGCTGGTGCCGATATTCGGGATTTATCTCCTTCGATATCTCTCGCGATGAGATGATATATTTTAAAAGCTTATAATGTAAATGTACGCTTTGTCACTAAGATAAGATAAGTGCCGATATGCACATAATTAATGAACCTTCGGGCGAGAAGTACAACTTGGAACCTCGCCCGGACTTCGACTAAAGTAAGTCCTCCTTCCAAATCTGAATTCGCATTGTGCGGTGAGGTTGGTCGTGGACCCAAATGGTCAAGTCTTTTCAAACACTTGTGTGAAATTATAACGTTTCCAAACACTTGTCATACTTTCCGATAAGACTCAATCTCTTGGAGTCTTCTCTTCATACGTTTCCGTAAGACTCGATCTTTAGGAGTCTTCTCTTGATCTTTCTGTTTTGTATCCTTCCGAAGAAGTATTGAGGTTTACTATCATCATCGGCTTTCATTCGAGAAACGATGGGTCTAACCTAATACGACTACCTTAGAACCTTTCTATTTTACCCTTGCATAGTCTTTCATTAGACTAACCAACCGGTTATTTTCCCTTGCATGGTTGGCTGGTGTCATCCGTCTCATACGGCACATCAGGTAAACTTCCGTTCCGTGAAGGCTAGAATCCGACGATGAAGGCAAAGGAAGTTTTTAAGAGTTTTATCCAGGTTGAAGATCCTAGGCGGGTGATCATTTCGATCAAGACCCTTATGTTATTTATTTAAGACTTTCGATGTATTAAACATATTCTGTATTTCTGTTGTATTTGGGATTTACGGATGTAATTCCGAGACTTTGGTTTAAATAAAAATTATGATATCTCGTATTATCAGTGTATTTTATGTTTTGTATGAATGGTTAAGCCTTGGGTGGCTTCGGATGTGAAATCTGAGGTCACTGGCGGTAATACTTTCAAGAAAATATTTGGGGGTGTTACATCAGGTGCCATATCAAAGCCACAGAGGTGACAATTCGTTTTCTCGACTTCCCATAGAATTTAGAAGAGTAAGATACGGGGGTATTGTTACCAGAGAGGGCACAAAGAACATCACGCAAAAATAACGAGTGTTTAATCATGAATGAGAGGCTCCCAGATGTGGATGATTAGAGGGGCTCATAGGAAGCATCAAGCATGATGGTTAGGGTAAGTTGTAGAGTCAACAATCATGTGGGCTTTTAATGAGGGAACAAAGCATCAAGTTGACTCTTTTGGGCCGAAAGAAGACTGTTTCATGTATTATTATGATAGCATAGATAATCATGTATGAATGTTTGCACATGAGTGAAGTAAAATCATGAGTCTACGTAAGTTGTTCAGTTAATGATCAAGAGAATGAATGCACAACAAGACATGATGATTATACTTTCACCATTTACCATGTAATTTAGTCAATCATCGAGCGAACATAACAAATAGACATATAGTAGAGGGAACAGACCAGGCTTCGTATGGAACTGAGTAGAGGGTTCCCCGTTTAGTGCCTTTATGAGAAGGTTTGCAATTCAAGCCTTGGTTCCGCAGAGATCCATGGATGCAAACCATTTCTCCTCACAAACACGCAAGAGATGATGTCTTATCTCGATATGTATGGTACATGAGTGTTGATCAGGAAACAAACAGACAATTAGTGCACATAATCACAAATTTTTCCCTTACCTTGATTCACCAGGTTGTTGAGTCCCAAGAAGCTTGTAGAAGTGAGATGAGACTTCCTTTGTTCCCTGTCAGGTAACTTAACAAGTAAAGTCGAATTACCGGGAACTTTTCTCACTTCAGCCTGCATTGAAAGAGTTAGGTCTTACGAACCCAGACAAGCTTAGGCTTTTTGAGTATGGGAGCAACGTATTTGATTTTTGGAGGTTCAACATTCATTCTCTCCCTAGTAGTGCGAGCAAGTTCCTCATTGTGTTGCTTCAGGAGACACTCATGTTTGTAGTGACCAAAGTGCCCACAATACCAACAGATTATTTGACACTTTAAATCAACATACTTACTTTGTCCAGGCCAAATTATTTTGTTAGCAATCCTAGAATGGAAATCAATATGATTGGAGTTACCGTTTTGAGATTGTTTCAACCAAATGGAATGAGCTTTCTGTCCATGGTACCAAGTCTTGTTCCCATCAGTCGAATTAGAACAGTCTTTGTGATTGTTCCTTCTTGAGGAACTTTCCCCTTTTTCTTGTCCATACTGTTTTCCTTCGACTCCAGGACTTTTAGGCTTGATGCCATCAACAGAAAGCTTAGGTTGATAACCAATCCAAAGCGATGCACTTCCTTCTTTTCCGTTTTCTTTTCATTCTTGGCCGCCACAAATACAATACCGTTTGGCATTTCCTTCTGTTCCTCACTGAGGTTAGATAGATCACTAGACAATTTTGCATTACCTAGTTTCAACTTTAATGACTCGGACTCAAGAGAGGAGACAGATAATTCGAGAGACAAGATCTTCTCAGTGAGTTTAGGGCACTTATTGCAAGGACTTGAAGAAGAAGATGAAGCTTTCTCAATTTTGAGCACTTTGTCTACCCAACCTTTATTTTCTTCGATCAAACATGAGATCGATTCATCCTTTTCTTCAATTTGCTCACTGAAAAGACTATTCTCATGAACAAGTTTCTTAATGAAGAAAATTAAGCTTTCTTTTTCTTTACTTTTCAAGCTTGAGATGAGATCAGATTCAATTACCTCATCGTCAAGGAACTCTAGTTGACCTACGATCCCCTAGAACATGGAGTAGAATTCCTGAATGTGTTCATCCTTTCCCTGAGAGATTTGATCGTACTCCTTCATCAAGGAAAAAATCCTATTTTTCTTAGCATCTTCATTTCCATGATGGAGGCGTTTTAGAGCATCCCAGATCTCCTTGGCAGTCATGTAACCAATGATTTTCTTGAGATCAGAGGGGAGCAGAGCCATGTGAAGGATCTTCTTATCTCTGATGTTCTTCTCCAGTTTCTTCCAGTCATCATCAGTGTAGTCAACCCTTGGCTTCGGCTTCGTAGCATCTTTATCATTCGGAATAGCTATAGGGTCAACTTCAATGATTCTCCATATCTGTCCATCGAGGGAACAAATATGGGACTCGATTTGTTCCACCCACCAATCATATTCTCCAGCCTTCAGAATCGGAGGCTTCCAGAATGAGTCTCCAATGGCATTGCTTGACGACATCTTTCCTGCAAAGTCTATAACGAAAACAATCTAGAGCACCAGGCTCTGATACCAATTGTTGGATCGTTAGAGTTACGTCTGAGAGAACAAAGGCTTTGTTCCCACAGAAGGTGCAGCGGAATAATATAGCAAGAAAGATAAGAAACGAACTCACTATGTATAGTGGAAACCCTAATTAGCCAACTAGCTAATCAAAGAAAAACCACTACCTTCAAGCTTCTCGCTTGAGAGGATTCTGAAGCGTCTACTTGTCTTATTGATTTCTTGTTCGATTACACTTGTAGCATGGACTCCAAACCCTAGACTTCCCACCTAGATTTGAAACTCTCTTCTACAACGGTGAATATGAACTCAACCCTCTAAGACTCACAAACTCTTCACTCTCTTTTTCTTCTCTGTTTAATGCTCCAAGTTCGTACATAGAAAATGAATCCACACTTCTATAAATACAACTCGTCTAAAACTCAATCGTAACAAGATACAAATCTTTCTAAACTTGGTAACAAGAAGATATCAATTGGTTGGAAGAATAATATCCTAACCGTCTATATTATCTAAGGAAAGGATTCCTTAAAATAATATAATCGGTAAAAGATATATTTCTTCTCTCTCCAAATATATTATCTTAGGAAAGATTTCCTAAGATAATACATTCAGATTTCTCTCTCCACGTCTTCTTTTCGACGAGATCCTTCCAGCCAAAATCTCTTATCCTTGACCGCGTGATCTTCCATGATAGTTTCCATAATCTTCACGCTGGATATCTTCCAATCCATTCGCAGCTTGATTGATGTTCGTCATTGATGTTCCTTGAGAGGTAACAAAGCATGTGGAGATCGCTTTGTTCCCTCTGCAATCCTTCGCTGCCATGGTTTCCCTGTGACAATTGTTTTGTTCCTGAAACACTTAGTGACCAGATTAGTTGAATGTTTGTTACCATCAAAACCTAAGGAATTCAACAGTCTCCGTAGTTAAATTGTTCGTTTGAACATTTCCTCTGTTAGTGCCAACTCAAGTTTCAAATAATAAAGAAGTATTCCCTCGTTTTAGTAAAATTACCAAATTCATTGCTATCTTTAATCGTACGTTCATCCAAGACTCTGTGAGTGCCAAAAATAGTACATGTCATGTGTGGATAAGGGCTGTCAGGACTCATAAAAGAGGGGTAACGTATGGAGCCTAGGTATTCACCCCCTACGTGGTTAACACTAGGGTCAACTCTATTACTTAATTCCTAGGTCCATTCTTAGGAATCTCTCTTTATTCTTGGAGTAACGTCACATCGGTATAACATTAATTGCTCCCTTAGTTGAGCTGACGAGCGGTATCTCGTAAGTTGAGTTTTACCAAAATTCCTTAATTTAAAGGAAACAAATGTGTGTGGTTAATGCTCTATGGGATTAAGAATTATTCCTCATATGTGTACCCTGAACATTTGTTTTGGTAAAAGTACATAAGAGTGAACTAATACGAAGTCCAAATGCCTAGTTGTGAGGTCATACTGGACTCAGTTATGTGGATAGATTGCTGAGAAGAGAATAAATGTATAAGAGAGATAGTTCATAAGAAATTCGTTTTCTCTAAAAAGACCGTACTCTATTACGATCTTGAGTAAAACTTTAGAACCCAAGGGTTATGGTTATGGAGTTTGTAAGTGAGTGTGCTCATTGTGGGCCCAGTGGTTTAAGCTTTTGGAAAGGCTAAGGGTGTGAAGTCATAAGTATTATTTTGGAAGATTTATCTGAGGTTTCGTTATGAGGCTTTCTTAAGGGAAATGATATAAGGATTGTATGAAAAGTGATCTATGTCTATTAAGGTGATCTGATGTCACATTTAGGGAAAATAAAGTGAATGGTCACAATTGTGTTAATTGATTTATCACGATCTTGTTTTGAGGAAACTAAAGGTTTTGAGTTCGAAGTGAGATTTAGGTCCAAATTTAATTGGGCCAAATAATTGAATTTGTAAGTTGTACCTTCAAGGAATATGGAGTTATGATACCTGGAAATTTACAAGGTTTGATATGTGGATTTTAAGTGAGTGTGACGTCTATAAGGCCGATGATATAGCACTTTTTGGAAAAATTAAGTTGTGAAACGATTGTATTGGGAGAAAGCTCACTTAAATTTAAAGATTATGGTGTAGGGATAGGTTATTCGGAAGATGTCGATACCAAATGATGTGGCATGGGAAATTGTCTTATGTGCGTTTAAGGGGTAAGGTAACAAATGTTACTCGTATATACCCATTGAAGGATTAGGACGTAAAGTAATTGATTTTGATGGAAAGGCATCGTTCATCAATATGGTATTTTTGAGTAAATAAAATTAAGGAACCTTACAGGTTTAAGTTAGAGATTGAATAATGGAATATGTTAAGTTAGTCTTGGGTAAATAGTAAATATCAATAAAGCAAAAGGGTGCTTGATTTGGGATAATAAATCGTATGAGGACAACTGGTTGCTTAAGGATTTATGGGTGAATAACAAACTCAATCGGTAAAAGTTTGTTATGATTTTTGAAGATCAATAGTGTGGCATAAAGTAAGTATGTGGATGTTATCAACTGTACTTGAGGAAAGAGTGACCTACGTCCATTAAGGTGATCGCATGACACGTTTGGGTAAAAACGAGGTTATAATCTTGTGGAATGGATTATTAAATCATGTTGAGATAAACAGACATAGGATGTGGTGTGATTAATTATGGAAAATTAAGGGATCATATGCAGAAAGATTTTAGGTTAAGAAATGGCACAAAGGCCAAATTTAATTCAGGTAACCAATGAGATAGATGAGGTGTATATGTAAAGAGTAAGCCGATATGGCAATTGGAGGTACCAAGTTTGGGGTATAAGTGAGTTTTATGTATGTACTCTGAGGATCTGATCATCAGAAGAAAGTTAGTAGAGAAATATTGTATTCTTCTGCTTGAAGATATCAAGATCGTTATGATGTGTAGGGCATAATAGCGAGATTATATTGGAGACTATAATGGATACTCTAATTAAGGTAATCATAATCTTGTGGATGATTATGTCGATTCTAACTAGGGTAATGAACGAAGGCAGTATGTAGTAGGTGGAATTATGATCGAAGAATAGTTCGACTTTTGTGTTATAGGTTACGAAGACCAAATTTATTTAAGAATATCAACTTAAGGGAGATAAGGTATGTACTCTGAGAGAGGTTTATAAAGAGAAAAGTTGAAAAAGAAATGTGTGTTCTCATGCTTAAGGTATAGCAAGTCTATTACGATGATTTTGGAGACTATTATCCTAAGATAACTATGACCTTGTAGATGTAGTCACGAGTTATTACAAGTGTAGCACATGGAGATAAGATATGTGAGATAGTGGTATGGTTGAGGAAACAGATCGTTTTCCTAGGAGCAAGTACAAGGATGAAATGAGTAAGGATATTAAGTTCAGGTAATGAGGTTAAGGGTGAAACCGGTCCATCTACCTTAGTGATGCTAGTTTTAGGATCGAAACTATTTTTTAAGGGGGTAGTAATGTAATAACCCTCATTATTGCCATAAGAGTAATATGGTAAAATGTATAATTGGTGCAAGCAAGTTATAGAATTCCCTTAAGTTGTAAAGGGTCTAAATTATGGTTAACCTTACGTTAACTGAAATTTGAACCAACTTATAAATTTTAACTTAGAAATGCTTGAACCAATTTACAAAGTGTTAAATGGATTAGGCATGGTTAAACTTATAAGGTTGGGTAACTTAAAATAGGGTCGCTTCTCCGGACTGTTATCGGTCAAGTTTCGGGGTCGAAACTTCTTTTAAGGGGGCAGTATTATAATAACCCCTAAAAGTCCCGAACTGTCATTTTGTAAGAAGGGCATAATGGGTAATTTATGTAACCACAGTAAGATTATTTGATCATAATAATATACGTTTATAGTATATGGGGTCTTATAATATTTTTTTAGAAGCGTTAAAAATGGTTTAGGCATGTACTTTAACGTAATCCGCGACCAAAGGCGAAAGGACGCGCTCACGGCATTTCCGCGACCGCGGAAGTGTTTCCGCGACCATGGAAGTATTTCCGCGACCGCGTAAACACTGTTCACCGACGTCTTCATTTCTTTCGCGTTTCGCCGATTCGGATTTCGGCGTTTCGTCGGTGGAGGGAGCTCGAGCGGTTGGGTTGCTCGGCGTTGGCTTCCCCTCACCCTATAAATAGGGCCTCCTACCACCGAGATCATCATCCACATCCTTCAGAATCTCTCTTTCTCTCGATTTTGTGCCCTCGTCGGAGTTCTTGCCTTCGTCGGAGTTTCGTCGGAGCTTTGGTGTCGCCGGAAGTGTCTTGGAGGCTGGGAAGTAGTGGAGGTCGTGGTGAGCCCTCGTCCGAGCTAAGAAGTGGTCGTTTCGTCGTCGGTAAGCTCAAAGCCGAAGTTGGAGCCATCGTCGGAAGGGAGATCTGCGACCGCGGGGATGATTTCCGCGACCGCATGGATGATTTTCGCGACCGCGGCTCTGCCCAGAATTCCGCGACCGTGGCTTGCCCTAGCAAGCTCGATCGTGGCTTGGACAACCCCGGTCACGGCTTTGGCCTTCGTTTCCTTTCTATTCTTAATGTTTATTCGCCCGTATCGTTATTCGTTCGTATCGAATCTAACTAGGGTTTCGTCGTGGTTGTGTCATCGTCGTAGGAATCCGTTTTAGATTCCAGTTCCCATATACCCGGAACCCGACATCTCCGTTCGTCTAAATTAAGACAAGTGGTGGTTCGCTCTTGCTTATCATTCCATATTTCCTTTAATTATCAATTACTTGATTGTGAATTAAAATGGAGTGAAGTGTTGTTTTCGTTTGGGAAAATTTTTTATAAAATGATGTGATTAAAATATGATTCTATAATAGGTTGTATATATTGCTATAGACAATGCTATTATACCTGTTATTACCGTGATGATAGTGGTGTGGATTTATGTGTGAACTTAAATGCTAGTTTAGCACGAGTATTCATAGGAATGCTAATTCCTTACGAGGATTAGTCGTTTCTTTATAACTGTGGTGATTTAGGAAGTAAGTGCCCTAACACCCTTTCTGGTCATGACCTACCCCTATCCGAATATAGGTGGTGGTGCACTCAGCTGGTGCCAAACATTCGGGAAATGTTCCCAAGATATCTCTCGTGTCGAGATGATATATATATAATAAAAGCTTAAACGTGAATGTGTGTTTTGTAATTAAATAAGATAAGTGCGGTTATGCACATGATTAATGAACCTTCGAGCGAGAAGTACAACTTGGAACCCGCCCGGACTTCGGTTAGAGTAAGTCTTCTTTCCAATCTGGATTCGCATTGCGCGGTGAGGTTGGTCGTTGACCCAAATGATCAAGTCGTTTTTAAATGCTTGTGTGAAAACTATAACGTTCCCAAACATTTGTCATATGTTTCCCATAAGACTCAATTCCTTTGGAGTCTTCTTTTCAGTGCATGTCTAATTCTAATCATTCTGTGAAAGTTCCGGATTATGTATCGTTCCTTCGGTTATTATTCGAGGAACAATGATAGTAAACGGTTACGATCACTAGAACCATTATGTTTGTGCCCTTGCATAGTCTTTCATTAGACTAACCAACTGGTTATTTTCCCTCGCATGGTTGGCTGGTGTCATCCGTCTCATACCGCACATCAGGTAAGTTTCCGTATCAGCACAGGCAAGGACTCGACGTGAAGGCAGTTGGCGTTTTTCTGTGCTTTTCCAAGGTTGAGATCCTAGGCGTAAGATCGCAAGGTCAAGATCCGTTGAGTCATTTTATTTCAAGACTTCCGCTGTAATGAATATTTGTATTAAATTTTGTTGTCAAATTTTAAGTACATCATTGGAAATAAAATAGTATTTGGGAAGTTGTATGTCATTTAATAAAGTTTATATTATTATACAGTTATTATAAAATGGTTAAGCCTTGGGTTACCCCAGATGTGTAATCTGAGGTCATTGACGGTAATATTTCCAAAGGGTATTTTGGGGGTGTTATAAGCGTAGGCAGGGTAGACAGCCTAGGCAGGCTGGAGGTCGGGATGCTATTGATCCGAAGTTGATAAGACTTGTACCAGGAGGTCCAAAGATCCCAGACCTGATGTTTAGCTTCACTGTCCACACAACATATTTCATTCATCAGGGCATCGTAAGTTATCAAAACTTGATGCTGTTATTAAATTATTTCCCTATTTATTGTTGTATCTAACATGTTCTTTTTATAGGAGCGAGAAACTCTAAAGTTTCAACACAGACATGAGCAGCTAAGGAAATGGAGGCTTGACGATTGCTCTCCATGGTGCCATCTTGCCCGAAACAGCTGCATCACACATTTGCAGGACCTGATCTACACTTATGTAGATCAGCCATTGATTTCTGCATTTGTGGAGCGATGGCAGCCGAAGACCAACTCATTTCATATGCCATTTGGAGAGATGACGATCACTCTCCTAGATGTCTACATGATTTTGGGGCTTCGTCTTGATGGGCACATAATGGGACTTCCTATCCAGGATCGCTGCAAGGGCAAAAATGAATTGTTCAATGAACAAGCGTTAAGGGCAATGGAGTTCTTTTCCTTGACACCCGAGATGGCTACATGTGGGCTCAGTGTAGACAACCTGAAGAATCACTGCTTGACCACAGGGCTAGATGATGAGCAAATCGCGTCGGGTTATCTACTGTACCTAATGGGCTCAACCTTGTTTCCCGACAAGTCCCAACACATGTTGCCCATGCCGTATCTGACCTACGTGAGTGACATTCATGCCACTCGCAACCTTTCTTGGGGTTCCGACACGTTGACATTCATGTATCGGTCATTGGGCGAGTGTTCATGACATGAATGTCGTCAGATGTCGACCTGTTACACGTTGTTGCTGGTAAAAATTGTGTTGTATATTGTTTTTTAAATTATTTAATTAAATTTAAGGTATAGGTTGATATGTTTGTAAAAACATATTTATGTACAGGCTTGGATCTATCTATACTTCCCTAGCTTTCGTCTTGAACAAAATCCCTGCTTCGGAGATGTTGTGCCATATGCTAGTCGATGGAACCCTGTGCAGACTCATAGTAGGCAGAGAAGAAACTACATGGAGGAGTTAGATTTAATGCAAGCTTGGCATGTAATTATCATACGATGTGGTTTATTTCTCATATTAAAGTATTACAATTATGTAAAGTTACTTACGATTGTGTTAATTGCATCCAATTTTGTATAGGTTGACTGGTAGCCCTATGGCTATGTTAATTACAGTATGCCAATGTTGGCTCCTGCCTTTTTTCATGGAGTTATCTCATTTCTGAGAATTACCGAGCCATATATGCTGGATAGGGTATCGAGGCAATTTGGAGTGGTACAGGGGATTCCCCGCCCGGTTATAGAGCCCATCAAAGCCCACAGACATCCCAACATCATGAGTTATATAGTACAGTATGACCATGCTTCAAACTGAAGTTGGGATGCAAGAAGTGACACTCCATCTGGATCACACATATGGGCCCTCATGCTTCAGAAGGATATGAGTGCAGTGCCGACTACATGGAGTGGTACATACCTCGTATACACCCATGTGGCAGGCCTTATGATGCTGGCATCAGATATCCTGTCCAGGTAAAAATATGTGTTGGATATTTGTTTTTAATTTACATATACAATTAACGCTTTACCTTAGTTAATTTTTATGTATTTCTGTAGGTCATTGGACACGCATTGCATCGTCTAAATCCTTTCCATGATGCGGAGGAAGAGCAGTTCTTCAACATGCGCAAAGTTGTGCGACACTACATTCAAGATTTCACACCCTTCGAACATGGTAATGATGAGGAGGACGACAAATATTAAAATGCACATGTTTTCATTTGGTACTTTGGTTGTATTTTAGGGAGTGTCGCACGGTTTATGGAATTTTAGTTTCTTGATTAGTTTTATGATGATAATCAAACTAATTTGGATGTCTTTGCCACAACTTTTACATCGAACATTTGGTACTTTGTTGGTAATTGTCGGTCGATGCAATGGATCCCCACAAATACCTAGTGGTCGAAATTAAATTTATATTGTCTTAGATAGAGGCAAAAAGAGGTAGAAGAGAATTACAGAAGCAAATCCTAAAATACCATCCTAAAAAGTAGCGTTTGATCTTTGAGCTAAAATTATAGGCTTCTGTAATTCTGCACGATTTGTCACAAACTGTGCAGATTTACAGAAGCTAAAGGTCAAAGTAGTTTATGAAGACATTGTCCATGATGGATGGTTGGGCTTTTTCCGTCACGGGCTATGTAATCTCGTTTGTCACGGGTGGCACAGAGTGGTCCATCACGCGCGGTTTGGAATCTTCCGTCACGGGAGGTTTCATCCCATTCGTCACATACAGATTGTCATAAGCAGTGCCTCTTTAAAGAGGCTAAATCTACATCTCAGTAAGGGAGCACAGTCTAGGGCACAGTTTGTTGCAAATCGTGCAACTTTACAGAATTGTGACACGGTTTTGGAATTGCCATAACGTTTGATTCTCTGGTCCAAACGCTCTAAAATTTTGAGGAGTTATAGTTGACATCTTGATCTTTAATGTGGAGTTGGAATCACTCAATTCTGGGTTACGTAAAAAAAGTTATACTTCTAAAAAACCATATAGAAAATAGAGTATTAAGTTGGGCTTACAATAGCTTTACAATATGCGAGTACATTAATATTTAAGTCGGTTTGTGACCTGGTCTCTTTCTTTTGGAAGAAGATTTGTATGCCATCAGCTGAGTAGTGAATGGATCATATAGACAAGCAGTAGAGGTATCCTTTGCATGCTCCCACATTGTAAATACGGGCAACAATGGTGACTCATCTGATAGGGCCATCTATAAAAGAATGGAGAACGTATTCACTTGCCTAGTTAATGGGTTTAAATAATAAATGATTAAATGATTAGTACCATACCGAAATAAAATGACTCTCCTTCTCAACATGGCAGATGCATATCGTCTTAAGCTTAGCACCCCTGGGATGATGTGGAACCGCTTGCAAAGGCAAGAAAGTAGCGTTTACACCACCCACCATGACAACTGCACAATTGAATGCAGAAGCAACCAGACAACCCATATCTGGAAGCACCATCCAAGTCTTCTTTGGGGCCATCCCAGAGTCAAACCATGTAAGATGTTCTACTACTTTTTCCAGCGTTGTCTTAAAGATGCAAACCTCAGAATACATTGGCCAAATTTCCTTCACCTTGTCAATCATGGCTTGTCGGACGATCCTACATTGTTCCTGCCCGATGCCTATTTGATCTGCAATGACTCTGTATCCACAGTTTCCATCACCAACAATATCAAAGTAACCGTTCAAGTGTTCGTGCATACACCACAGAACTATACCCTTATACGGCTCAAAGACTTTAATGAAGGACTGTGGAGCATGATAAGGTGGTGGAAACATTTGACCCACTGGATTCTTGAGAGCTCTAACCTGAGATGACCTCAAAGGAGTGGTAGGAGCTGTAGGGCTTGGTGAAGGTGTACTAGTAGGCTTTGGTGGCCTACCTCATTGCTTCTTGGGAGGTGTCCCTTCCATATCTTTGTCTGTGTACTCCCATGAAGAAGGATGTCTTTTAGTGCTACCTTTGTGTTGGATCGTTAGAGTTACGTCTGAGGGAACAAAGGCTTTGTTCCCACAGAAGGTGCAGCGGAATAATATAGCAAGAAAGATAAAGTAACGAACTCACGATGTATAGTGGAAACCTCAATCAGTCAAATAACTAATCAAGGAAAAACCACTACCTTCAAGCTTCTCGTTTGAGAGGATTTTGAAGCGTCTACTTGTCTTATTGATTTCTTGTTCGATTACCCTTGTAGTCTGGACTCCAAACCCTAGACTTCCCACCTAGATTTGAAACTCTCTTCTACAACGGTGAATACAAACTCAACCCTCTAAGACTCACACACACTTCACTCTCTTTTCTCTTCTAAGTTTAATGCTCTGAGTTCGTACATAGAAATGAATCACACACTCCTATAAATACAACTCGACTAACACAATCGTAACAAGATAAAAATATCCTTCTAAACAAGGTAACAAGAAGATAATAAATGATTTGAAGAATATTATCTTAACCGCTTACATTATCTAAGGAAGGAATTCCTAAGATAATATAATCGGCTAAAGATAACAATCTTCTCTCTCCAAATATCATTATCTTAGGAAATATTTCCTAAGATAACGCATTCGGCTTCTCTCTCCATATCTTCTCATTCGGCGAGATCCTTCCAGCCGAAATCTCTTATCCTTGACCGCGTGATCTTCCAAGATAGTTTCCATAATCTTCACGCTGGATATCCTTCACTCCATTCGTAGCTAGATTGATGTCCGTCATTGATGTTCCTTGAGAGGTAACAAAGCATATGGATAGCGTTTTGTTCCCTCTGCAATCCTCAGCTGCAATGGTTCCCTGAGACAATTGAAAGTTCCTGAAACACTTGGTGACCAAATTAGTTGAATGTTTATTACCATCAAAACCTAAGGAATTCAACAAATTCCCCCTTTTTGATGGTGACAAACATCCTTGACAATAAAACATACATATGAGATAAAGACAGTTATATCGACAAAGTTTTCACACTTGGACACAATAGTTCCCCCTTAGTCTAGCAATATATGAAACCATGTATAGTTCCCCCTCAACTAAAGCTATCAGTCATTTTCCCCCTTTTGGCATCATCAAAAACATAAGTAAATAGCGAAAGGAAAATGAGCACAACAAGATAAGCAAAAATAACCCTTGTTCATTAAACATAACCAACCAAACATAAACGTAGTGCAAGGACAATAGCAAGATATGCAAAAGAAACAAGAAGGATTAACATGCCCACAATGGCAAACACATGAAACAGAATTAAAGAAAGAACAAAGTGAGCAGGGAGAGATAAGCTAGGGAACAAAAGAGGGGTGGAAGGCGGGAAAGCGAATCAGACACCACTGGGACCAGCAGTTGAAACCGATGAGTGGATAACAATCAGCGCGCGCACATCCGCCATGAGAAGCCTCTGCTGTTCAGCCAGATCAGTCACTGCCTGGCGCAGACTCCTCAAGTCCTTCCCCAACTCAGACTTCTCCTTCTGTTCCCCCTCAGATATAGCATCCTTAGAATCCTCATGCACTTCAGAGACGATAGGCCCACTTCCCACTTTAACCCACCCTTCTCCTTCTTGAAGAAAGAACTGCATCTTGTACAGATTGCTGATGTCTAAAGGGCGAGAAAAGACGCTCGATTCCGCCGAAGAGTTGTATACCTTGTGATACATCAAAATCTTCTTGACAACTCTAGGGAACGGAAGAGCAGGTCCGTGTTCCTAGCGTGGGCCATATGTTGCATCATTACTAATGGAAGACAAATTGGCTCCTTCTTCACTAGCAGGGAAAGAAGGACCACATCCAGAATTAGCAGTTTATTGCGCTTTTGTCCCCTTGGAGTAACATTGTAGATTAGATAGTGGAATAGCACCTTGTTGACCGCTGACATCTCTGAAGTGTCAAAACCCCCAAACTCTGGTGGATCCAGAACACCTGCCACAGCACGAACTGCCTCTTTGTAGGGAAAGTCCTTAGGCCAGCGGCCTTTTGGGTACCCCTCGTAACCTTCGTGAGGAATCCCCAGAGCAACACCCAACTCAATGCTTGAAAACATATGGACAGTTTCCCCTATCTTGTAACTCCCCAGAACGGCATGGGGTCTGACCTCAATGACGAAAGTAGAGTAGAACTCCCTCAGCAGAACTTCATCAACCTCTTCCTCTTGAACAAACAAGTGGCCCCACTTCTGGGCATCCAACAACAGAAAGACCTCCTCCAAAGCATTCTCCTTGAGGAACTCAGGGTCAAGCAGCAACTCCTTAACCACGGACTTGTGACCTACGTCCTTGACATCGTCAGCCGCCTCCTTTGCCTTGGGCTTGGCAAGCTGACGCCTTTGGCTTTGGCGTACTGGAGTTGTAGAGACCTTTGCCTTTTTGGCTTTGAGCCCAGAGAGGGGTTCCGACTCCTCATCAGAACTGAGAGAGATTGCCTTGGCTGCATGCCTCTGAGTGCGAGTTTTGCGCTTTTTGGAGCAACCCATCTTAACTCTTCCAGAGGACTTGGAGACTGTAGGGGGCACATTCTCCTCAGCATCCTCAGACAGTTCCTTGGCTAAACTGCGGACAATCCCTTGAATTTTCTGCTTGAGCGCAGCATGCTCCTCTGAAGGTGTGGCCGTGGCGGCTTCTACCATAAATTCCTCAGTTTCTTCTTCAAACAGGGTTGGATGGGTGGGAGAGGATTGGACCTCCTCTTTTTCATTAGAGGAGACGGCAGTGGGAGCGGTTAGGGATGGTTTAGGGTTAGGGTTTTGAGGGATAGAAGATAATGGGGTTGTGTATGGGACCATGATGAGCTTTTCAGGTTTTGGTGATGGAGGAGGGGTGACTTTTGTTTGGGGGGATGATAGAGTGTTTGAGGAGGATGGTATGGATTGAGAGATGGCGGCTAGGAGAGCGGGGTCAGTTCCCATTGTTGTAAGTTCGTCGAGGAGGGTTTGAAGGTCCTCAGCGGCGGCAGCAGGGAGGTTTGAGTGGGAGGCCATCTTTGAGAGTTTAAGGAAAGAGGGGAGATGAGAGAGGGCAATAGCAAAGGAAGAAGATACAAAAGAATTGGTGAGGGTAGAGTACCTGGAGAGCCAATTTATACAATCACCACAAGATCTTCTCGGTTGCCAAAGATAACAGGATATCTTATCAATTTCCAAAGGATGATCACTGAGATCTCCAACTTCCCAAAATAAACCCTTCAATTTCAGTCCAGATTCAGCCAAACCCAAGATCGAGGCCCATCATGATTCTCAGCCATCAAATCAACCCTAATTGCATAACCCTTCCCAACGGCAGGCTTAGGCCATAAATTCATGTCACACCAATCAACTCACAGCTGCAAGCCACATAGATACGATTCGGTTTCCCGACAAACCAGAAGAGTAGTAATGTGTGATGCGGGGGATAGTTACGAGAGAGGGTACAAAGAGCACCACACGAAGAATATATGAAATATTTGATAATTTTTAATCATGCATGAGAGGCTCTCAGATGTGGATGATTAGAGGGGCTCATAGGAAGTATCAAGCATGATGGCTAGGGTAAGCTGTAGAGTCAACAATCATTTGGGCTTATAATGAGGGATCAAAGCATCAACTTGACTCTTTTGGGCTGAAAGAAAGCTGATTTATGTGTTATTGTGATAGCATAGATGATCATATAAGAAACTTTACACATAAGTGAAGTAAGAGCACGTGTCTAAGCAACTTGTTCAATTAATGATCAAGAGGATGAATGCAGATCAAGACATGATGACTGAACTTTCACACTTTACCATGTAATTTAGCCAATCATCGAGGGAGCATAACAGATAGACAGAGTATAAGGAGAACAAACCGAGCTTCATACGGAACTATACGAAGGGTTCCTTTGTTAGTGTCTTGGTGAGAATGTTAGCGATTTGAGCCTTGGTTCCGCAGAAATCCATGGATACCAACCCTTTCTCCATACAATCACGAAAGAAGTGATGTCTTATCTCAATATGCCAGGTACCTGAGTGTTACACATGAGACACAGAGGAATTAGTACACGTAACCACAAGATTTTCCCTTACCTCTAATTCCAAAGGTTGTTGAGTCTCCATTGGCCTGTTGAAGTAAGATGAGACATCATTTGTTCCCTGTCAGGTAACTAAAGCAAGTACAATCGAAATACCGGGAACATTCCTCACTTCAACCTGTAAAGAAAAGTTAGTTTTTTGCGAACCCAGACAAGCTTAGGCTTTCTGGGTGTGGGAGCAGCATATTTGATTTTTGGAGGTTCAACATTCATTCTCTCCCTAGCAGTGCGAGCAAGTTCCTCATTGTGTTGCTTTAGGAGACACTCTTGTTTGTAGTGACCATTGTGCCCACAATACCAACAGATCCTTTGACACTTTAGATCAACATACTTACTCTGTCCAGGCCAAATTATTTGTTAGCAATCCTAGAATGAAAATCAATATGATTGGAATTACCATTTTGAGATTGTTTCAGCCAAATGGAATGAGCCTTCTGTCCATGGTACCAAGCCTTGTTCCCATCAGTCGAATTTGAACAGTCTTTGCGATTGTTCATTCTCGAGGAACTTTCCCCTTTTTCTTTTCCTGATTGTTCCCCTTCGACTCCAGGACTTTTAGACTTGATGCCATCAACAGGAAGCTTAGGTTGATAACCAATCCCAAAGCGAGGTACTTCCTTATTTTCAGTTTTCTTTTCATTCTTGGCCGCTACAAACACAATACTTTTTGGCTTTTCCTTCTGTTCCTCACTGAGTTTAGATAGATCACAAGACAGTTTTGCATTTCCTAGTTTTAACATTAATGACTCGGACTCAAGTGAGGAGACAGAGGATTCTAAAGACATGATCTTCTTAGTGAGTTTAGGACACTCAATGCAAGGACTTGAAGAGGAAGAAGAAACAATCTCAAGTTTGAGCACTTTTTCTGCCCAACCTTTGTTTTCTTCAATCAAACTTGAGATCGATTCATCCTTTTCTTCAATCTGCTCACTGAGAAGACTGTTCTCATGAACGAGTTTTTTAATGAAGAAGATTAAGTGTTCTTTAGATTTACTTTTCAAGCTAGAGATGAGATCAGATTCACTTATCTAATCCTTGTGCAGACCACCTTTTGATTCATCAGCGTCTTCTATGTCCATTAAACAAACATCTCTAGAGTGTGATGATTCTTCGTCATCCGAGTCAGAATTACCCCAGGTAGCGACCATTGCTTGCTTCCCTTCGAGAGCCGGAGGAAGACCTGCCTTTTTCTTGAAGCAATTCTTGGCAAGATGTCCCTTGTTCTGACAGTGGTAGCAAACGACATCCTTCATGTCTCTGTTCCCTTCAGAGGAACTCAACATATCCTCGTTTCGAGACCATATCTTCTTCATAGCTCTAGTGATGAGAGCCACATCTTCATCACCGTCCTCATCTCCATCTTCAACTTGAGACAAGTCAAAGGCACATTCAACCTTCAAGGCGATACTTTTAGCCTTCTCTTCAACCTTTTTGTTTATCTTGTGGTTATAGACAGTGTTGGATCGTTAGAGTTACGTCTGAGGGAACAGAATCTTTGTTCCCACGGAAGTTTCAGCGGATTTAATATAGCAAGAAAGATAACGAACGAACTCACGATGTATAGTGGAAACCCTGATTAGCAAAACTAGCTTCTCAAGGAAAAATCACTACCTTCAAGCTTCCGCTTGAGAGGATTTTGAAGCGTGTACTTGTCTTATTGATTTCTTGTTCGATTACACTTGTATCCTGGACTTCGACCTCTAAACAACCAGCTAGACTCAAAGACTCTTCTACAACGATGAATCAAACTCAACCCTCAAAGACTTACACACACCTCACTTCTTTTCTTTCTCTTTTTCGTTCTCTCTGTTTTCCGTCGTCGTTCAAAGCCATACTTAAGAAATGAATCCTCACTTCACTTAAATACAACACGGCTAAACCCTAATCATAACAAGATAAGATATTCTAAAATTGGATTACAAAAGATATGATTTTGTTGGAAGAATAATATCCCAACCGATTATATTAATTAAGGAAGGAGTTCCTTAATTAATCCAATCGGAAGGATATTCTTCTTCTCTCTCCAATTGCCTTATCTTAGGAAAGATTCCTAAGATAACGCAATCGGGTTTTCTCTCTCCATATCTTCGCGCAATCCGGCTTGATCCTTGGAGCCGAAGTCTTCATCCTTTACCGCGTGTGCTTCTTGATTTATTTCCTTAATTCAACACGCTGGATTTCTTCTTTCCTTTTGCAGCCTTGATCTGGTCCGTCACTTCAGTTCCTTGAGAGGAAACAAAGCACTTGACATGACTTTGTTCCGTCTGAGATCCTTTGTTGCAAAGCTCCATGGGATAACTTTCCTTGTCCCTGAAACACTTGGTACCCAGATTAGTTGAATGTTTGTTACTATCAAAACCTAAAGAATTCAACAAATTCCCCCTTTTTGATGGTGACAAACATCCTTGACAATAAAGCATACACATACGAGATAAAGACAGTTTGGGAGAGAAACACCTCAGAAGGATCATACGATTTTCCCCCTTAGTTCCCCCTTAGTTCAGCAACATATGAAACCATGTTCTGTTCCCCCTCAACCCAAGCTACCTGTCATTTTCCCCCTTTTGGCATCATCAAAAACATAAGTAAAGAGATAGAGAGAAAAAGACCACAGCAAGATAAGCAAAACACCCCATTTGCATTAGATTGAAACGCACAAGCATAGACTGCATGTAAAGACAACAACAAAATGAGCACATGTAACACATATGATTAACATGCCAATCATTGCAAACACATGAAACAGAAGCAAAGAAAAGCAAAGCAGTAGGGGAAGATGTGATGGGAACAAAAGAGGGATTGGTTAGCCAGACAAAGACGAATCAAGCACCACTGGTGTCTATAGAGGGAGCCGAAGTATGAATAGTAATTAAAGCATGCACTTCCTCCATAAGACACCTTTATTGTTCTGCCAACAGAGATGTTGCGCGAGACAAGTTCCTCACGGTCTTTCCTCAAATCAGATTCCATCTTTTGTTCCCCCTCAGAGTCTACACCTTCAGACTCTTCTTCCTCCACACCAGCTTCCATCTCACATCTAACCTTGACCCAGTCAACACCTTCTTGTAACACAAACTACTCCTTGTGTAGGTTACAAGCCTCCAGCCACCAATAGAAGAAGGATCCATTGGTCGCCTCTTTGTGTACCTTGGAGTGTTCCAGTTTTTTTTTTTTTTTTTTTGGGAACGGTACAAGGGAGCGATAAGGTAACTTTGCTGAAGTCGCCATATAGGTAGGAGGGGAGTAACCACGAGAATCATTCTCCATATCTTTTCAAGTGCAAAGGATATTACTCCAAATCCTCCTATTTCCTTCTTTTTCCAAGATCACAGCCAATAAGATATCTTCCAAAAATAGATCTTGTAAAAGATTCTGTCCAAAACCATCAAGGCCCACAAAATCTCGAGCGCAACCATCATCACACAATCACAACAACTTTAATGCACATAACACTTCTTAAACAATTACAAGCCATCATTACACATCATACCTGTCAAATCCCAGCCACAGACCACAGAGGCGACAATTCGTATTCTCGGCTTTCCGAGAAAGTAAAAGAGTGTGATGCGGGGGTAACGTTACCAGAGAGGGTATAAAGAACATCACACAAAAACATATACAAGAATTTTTAATAATGTTTAATCATGAATGAGAGGCTCCTAGATGTGGATGATTAGAGGGGCTCATAGGAAGCATCAAGCATGATGGCTAAGGTAAGCTGTAGAGTCAACAATCATTTGGGTTTATAACGAGGGATCAATGCATCAAGTTGACTCTTTTGGGCCGAAAGAAGGCTGAACCATGTATTAACAAGATAGCATAGAAAAACATGCATGAGATATTGCACATAAGTGAAGTATTAGCATGAGTCTAAGCAAGTCGTTCAACTAATGATCAAGAGAAGAAATGCAGACCAAGACATGATGATTAACCTTTCACACTATACCATGTAATTTAGCCAATCATCGAGGGAACAGAACAAATAAACATTTAGTTTAGAGAGATCATACCTAGTTCCATACGGAACTGTTCGAAGGGTTCCCTGTTTAGAGCCTTGGTGAAGATGTCGGCAATTTGATCCTTAGTTCCACATAGGTCCATTGTCACCAACCCTTTCTCCACACAGTCACGTAAGAAGTGGTGTCTTATCTCGATGTGCTTGGTACGTGAGTATTCAAACAATGAACAATTTAGTCATTAAGTCCTTATTCACATCTCCATTTCCTTTACCTTTGTTACCAGGTCTTTGAGTCTCAACCATTCCTGCAGGAGTGAGGTGAGATTTGCTTCGTTCCCTGTCAAGTAACTGACCCTTGTACGAATGAAATACCAGGAACTTTCCTAACTTTATTCTGCACAGAAAGAGTTAGTTCTTGCGAACCCAGACAAGCTTATGCTTTCTGGGAACAGGAGCAACATATCTAATCTTAGAAGGTTCAGTATTCATTTGCTCTCTAGTAGTGTGAGCAATCTCCTCATTGTGTTGCTTCACAAGGCACTCTTGCTTGTAGTGACCAGAGTGTCCGCAATACCAACAGACCCTATGGCACTTCAGAACTGCATACTTGCTCTTTCCAGGCTAAATTGTTTTGTTAGCAATCCTTGAATGAAAATCAATATTATTGGACTTACTGCTTTGAGATTGCTTCAACCAGATAGCGTGAGCCTTCTGTCCATGATACCAAGACTTGCCCTCCTCAGTCGAGTTTGAACAGTCTTTGCCTTTGTTCCCTCCGGAGGAACTGTCCCCTTTTTCTTTTACATGCTGTTTTCCTTCGACTTTAGAGCCTTTTTGCTTGGTGCCATTGACAGGAAGTTTGGGTTGATAGCCAATCCCAAAGCGAGGCACTTCCTTTGACTCAGTATTCTTTTCATTCTTGGCTGCAACAAAGACAATGCATTTTGGCTTGTCCTTCTATTCCTCACTGAGTTTGGTTAGATCACTAGAAAGTTTTGCATTTCCTAGTTTTAACATTAATGACTCAGCCTCGAGTGAGGAGACAGAGGACTCCAGAGACACAATCTTTTCAGTGAGTTTAGGACACTCAGAGAAAGAGTTTGAAGAGGAGGATGAACCTTTCTCAAGTCTGAGCACTTTGTCTGCCCAACCCTGATTTTCTTCGATCAAACCTGAGATCGATTCATCTTTCTCTTCGATTTGCTCACTGAAAAGACTATTCTCATGAACAAGTTTCTTAATGAGAGATATCAAGCTCTCTTTAGATTTGTTTTTTAAGCTTGATACTAGATCAGATTCAGTTACCTCATCGTTGAGTACCTCTCCCTTTGATTCATTTGGTTCTTCAATGGCCATCAAGCAGACATCCCTGGAGTGTGACGAATCTTCGTCATCTGAGTCTGAGTCTCCCTAGGTGGAAACCATTGCCTGCTTCCCTTCATTTGCTGGAGGCATTCCTGCCTTTTTCTTGAAGCAGTTTCTAGCCATATGTCCCTTGTTCTGACAGTGGTAGCACACCACATCTTCTTGGTCTATGTTCCCTTCGGAGGAACTCGACGAATCCTTGTTTCGAGACCATATCTTCCTCATGGCTCTTGTGATGAGCGCAACATCTTCATCACCATCTTCATCTTCATCTTCGACTTGGGACAAGTCAAATGCCCTTTCCACCTTTAAGGCAATGCTCTTCGCCTTCTCCTCTCCCTTCTTGTTCAGCTTGTGATTATAGACAGAGGTATTGCTTTCCAGCTTAGCAACAACCTCTTCCACTGTAAGAGTCTTGACATCTGTCTGAGAGTAGAGAGCAAGAGCAATGGCATCCCACTGAGAGTTGAGGCCTTGCATGAAGTGGTGAGTCAGCTTCCAGTCTGGCATTGCTTCACCAAGGAACTGAAGCTGACCAATTAGCCTCTGGAATCTGGAGTAGTACTCCTGAATGTGTTCATCTTTTCCCTGAGAGACTTGGTCGTACTCCTTTATCAGAGAGAGAATCTTGTTCTTCTTGGCATCTTCATTTCCTTGATGAAGGCGTTTCAATGCATCCCAGATCTCATTGGCAGTCTTATAGTTCTGATTTTCTTGAGATCGGAGGGAAGAAGAGCCATGTGAAGGATCTTCTTGGCCCTGTTGTTTTCCTCCAACTTCTTCGAGTCATCATCGGTGTAGTCGACCTTTGGTTTTCGCTTCGTCTCATCCTTCTCATTTTTTATAGCCAAAGGTCTAACTTCAATGACTCTCCAGATCTGTCCATCATGGGAACAGATGTGGGACTCAATTTGCTCTACCCATCAGTCATATTCACCGACCTTCAGAATTGGTGGCTTCCAGAATGAATCACCGATTGCATTGCTTGACGATGACATCTTTCCTGCAAATTCTGTAATGAAAACAATCTAGAGCACCAGGCTCTGATACCAATTGTTGGATCGTTAGAGTTACGTCTGAGGGAACAGAAGCTTTGTTCCCACAGAAGTTGCAGCGGATTTAATATAGCAAGAAAGATAACGAACAAACTCACGATGTATAGTGGAAACCCTGATTAGCAAAACTAGCTTCTCAAGGAAAAACCACTACCTTCAAGCTTCCGCTTGAGAAGATTTTTAAGCGTGTACTTGTCTTATTGATTTCTTGTTCGATTACACTTGTATCTTGGACTTCGACCTCTAAACAACCAGCTAGACTCAAAGACTCTTCTACAACGATGAATCGAACTCAACCTTCAAAGACTTACACACACCTCACTTCTTTTCTTTCTCTTTTTCGTTCTCTCTGTTTTCCGTCGTTGTTCAAAGCCATACTTAAGAAATGAATCCTCACTTCACTTAAATACAACACGGCTAAACCCTAATCATAACAAGATAGGATATTCTAAAATTGGATTACAAAATATATGATTTTGTTGGAAGAATAATATCTCAACCGATTATATTAATTAAGGAAGGAGTTCCTTAATTAATCCAATCGGAAGGATATTCTTCTTCTCTCTCCAATTGCCTTATCTTAGGAAAGATTCCTAAGATAACGCAATCGGGTTTTCTCTCTCCATATCTTCGCGCAATCCGGCTTGATCCTTGGAGCCGAAGTCTTCATCCTTTACCGCGTGTGCTTCTTGATTTATTTCCTTAATTCAACACGCTGGATTTCTTCTTTCCTTTTGCAGCCTTGATCTGGTCCGTCACTTCAGTTCCTTGAGAGGAAACAAAGCACTTTACATGACTTTGTTCCGTCTGAGATCCTTTGTTGCAAAGCTCCCTGGGATAACTTTCCTTGTCCCTGAAACACTTGGTACCCAGATTAGTTGAATGTTTGTTACTATCAAAACCTAAGAAATTCAACAAATTCCCCCTTTTTGATGGTGACAAACATCCTTGACAATAAAGCATACACATACGAGATAAAGACAGTTTGGGAGAGAAACACCTCAGAAGGATCATACGATTTTCCCCCTTAGTTCCCCCTTAGTTCAGCAACATATGAAACCATGTTCTGTTCCCCCTCAACCAAAGCTACCTGTCATTTTCCCCCTTTTGGCATCATCAAAAACATAAGTAAAGAGATAGAGAGAAAAAGACCACAGCAAGATAAGCAAAATACCCCATTTGCATTAGATTGAAACGCACAAGCATAGACTGCATGTAAAGACAACAACAAAATGAGCACATGTAACACATATGATTAACATGCCAATCATTGCAAACACATGAAACAGAAGCAAAGAAAAGCAAAGCAGTAGGGGAAGATGTGATGGGAACAAAAGAGGGATTGGTTAGCCAGACAAAGACGAATCAAGCACCACTGGTGTCTGTAGAGGGAGCCGAAGTATGAATAGCAATTAAAGCATGCACTTCCTCCATAAGACACCTTTATTGTTCTGCCAACAGATATGTTGCGCGAGACAAGTTCCTTACGGTCTTTCCTCAAATCAGATTCCATCTTTTGTTCCCCCTCAGAGTCTACACCTTCAGACTCTTCTTCCTCCACACCAGCTTCCATCTCACGTCTAACCTTGACCCAGTCAACACCTTCTTGTAACACAAACTACTCCTTGTGTAGGTTACATGCTTCCAGCCACCAATAGAAGAAGGATCCATTGGTCGCCTCTTTGTGTACCTTGGAGTGTTCCAGTTTTTTTTTTTTTTTTTGGGAACGGTACAAGGGAGCGATAAGGTAACTTTGCTGAAGTCGCCATATAGGTAGGAGGGGAGTAACCACGAGAATCATTCTCCATATCTTTTCAAGTGCAAAGGATATTACTCCAAATCCTCCTATTTCCTTCTTTTTCCAAGATCACAGCCAATAAGATATCTTCCAAAAATAGATCTTGTAAAAGATTCTGTCCAAAACCATCAAGGCCCACAAAATCTCGAGCGCAACCATCATCACACAATCACAACAACTTTAATGCACATAACACTTCTTAAACAATTACAAGCCATCATTACACATCATACCTGTCAAATCGCAGCCACAGACCACAGAGGCGACAATTCGTATTCTCGACTTTCCGAGAAAGTAGAAGAGTGTGATGCGGGGGTAACGTTACCAGAGAGGGTACAAAGAACATCACACAAAAACATATACGAGAATTTTTAATAATGTTTAATCATGAATGAGAGGCTCCTAGATGTGGATGATTAGAGGGGCTCATAGGAAGCATCAAGCATGATGGCTAAGGTAAGCTGTAGAGTCAACAATCATTTGGGTTTATAACGAGGGATCAATGCATCAAGTTGACTCTTTTGGGCCGAAAGAAGGCTGAACCATGTATTAACAAGATAGCATAGAAAAACATGCATGAGATATTGCACATAAGTGAAGTATTAGCATGAGTCTAAGCAAGTCGTTCAACTAATGATCAAGAGAAAAAATGCAGACCAAGACATGATGATTAACCTTTCACACTATACCATGTAATTTAGCCAATCATCGAGGGAACAGAACAAATAAACATTTAGTTTAGAGAGATCATACCTAGTTCCATACGGAACTGTTCGAAGGGTTCCCTGTTTAGAGCCTTGGTGAAGATGTTGGCAATTTGATCCTTAGTTCCACATAGGTCCATTGTCACCAACCCTTTCTCCACACAGTCACGTAAGAAGTGGTGTCTTATCTCGATGTGCTTGGTACGTGAGTATTCAAACAATGAACAATTTAGTCATTAAGTCCTTATTCACATCTCCATTTCCTTTACCTTTGTTACCAGGTCTTTGAGTCTCAACCATTCCTGCAGGAGTGAGGTGAGATTTGCTTCGTTCCCTGTCAAGTAACTGACCCTTGTACGAATGAAATACCAGGAACTTTCCTCACTTTATTCTGCACAGAAAGAGTTAGTTCTTGCGAACCCAGACAAGCTTATGCTTTCTGGGAACAGGAGCAACATATCTAATCTTAGAAGGTTCAGTATTCATTTGCTCTCTAGTAGTGTGAGCAATCTCCTCATTGTGTTGCTTCACAAGGCACTCTTGCTTGTAGTGACCAGAGTGTCCGCAATACCAACAGACCCTATGGCACTTCAGAACTGCATACTTGCTCTTTCCAGGCTAAATTGTTTTGTTAGCAATCCTTGAATGAAAATCAATATTATTGGACTTACTGCTTTGAGATTGCTTCAACCAGATAGCGTGAGCCTTCTGTCCATGATACCAAGACTTGCCCTCCTCAGTCGAGTTTGAACAGTCTTTGCCTTTGTTCCCTCCGGAGGAACTGTCCCCTTTTTCTTTTACATGCTGTTTTCCTTCGACTTTAGAGCCTTTTTGCTTGGTGCCATTGACAGGAAGTTTGGGTTGATAGCCAATCCCAAAGCGAGGCACTTCCTTTGACTCAGTATTCTTTTCATTCTTGACTGCAACAAAGACAATGCCTTTTGGCTTGTCCTTCTATTCCTCACTGAGTTTGGTTAGATCACTAGAAAGTTTTGCATTTCCTAGTTTCAACATTAATGACTCAGCCTCGAGTGAGGAGACAGAGGACTCCAGAGACACAATCTTTTCAGTGAGTTTAGGACACTCAGAGAAAGAGTTTGAAGAGGAGGATGAACCTTTCTCAAGTCTGAGCACTTTGTCTGTCCAACCCTGATTTTCTTCGATCAAACCTGAGATCGATTCATCTTTCTCTTCGATTTGCTCACTGAAAAGACTATTCTCATGAACAAGTTTCTTAATGAGAGATATCAAGCTCTCTTTAGATTTGTTTTTTAAGCTTGATACTAGATCAGATTCAGTTACCTCATCGTTGAGTACCTCTCCCTTTGATTCATTTGGTTCTTCAATGGCCATCAAGCAGACATCCCTGGAGTGTGACGAATCTTCGTCATTTGAGTCTGAGTCTCCCTAGGTGGAAACCATTGCCTGCTTCCCTTCATTTGCTGGAGGCATTCCTGCCTTTTTCTTGAAGCAGTTTCTGGCCATATGTCCCTTGTTCTAACAGTGGTAGCACACCACATCTTTTAGGTCTATGTTCCCTTCGGAGGAACTCGACGAATCCTTGTTTTGAGACCATATCTTCCTCATGGCTCTTGTGATGAGCGCAACATCTTCATCACCATCTTCATCTTCATCTTCGACTTGGGACAAGTCAAATGTCCTTTCCACCTTTAAGGCAATGCTCTTCGCCTTCTCCTCTCCCTTCTTGTTCAGCTTGTGATTATAGACAGAGGCATTGCTTTCCAGCTTAGCAACAACCTCTTCCATGGTAAGAGTCTTGACATCTGTCTGAGAGTAGAGAGCAAGAGCAATGGCATCCCACTGAGAGTTGAGGCCTTGCATGAAGTGGTGAGTCAGCTTCCAGTCTGGCATTGCTTCACCAAGGAACTGAAGCTGACCAATTAGCCTCTGGAATCTGGAGTAGTACTCCTGAATGTGTTCATCTTTTCCCTGAGAGACTTGGTCGTACTCCTTTATCAGAGAGAGAATCTTGTTCTTCTTGGCATCTTCATTTCCTTGATGAAGGCGTTTCAATGCATCCCAGATCTCATTGGCAGTCTTATAGTTCATGATTTTCTTGAGATCGGAGGGAAGAAGAGCCATGTGAAGGATCTTCTTGGCCCTGTTGTTTTTCTCCAACTTCTTCCAGTCATCATCGGTGTAGTCGACCTTTGGTTTTGGATTCATCTCATCCTTCTCATTTTTTATAGCCAAAGGTCCAACTTTAATGACTCTCCAGATCTGTCCATCATGGGAACAGATGTGGGACTCAATTTGCTCTACCCATCAGTCATATTCACCGACCTTCAGAATTGGTGGCTTCCAGAATGAATCACCGATTGCATTGCTTGACGACGACATCTTTCCTGCAAATTCTGTAACGAAAACAATCTAGAGCACCAGGCTCTGATACCAATTGTTGGATCGTTAGAGTTACGTCTGAGGGAACAGAAGCTTTGTTCCCACAGAAGTTGCAGTGGATTTAATATAGCAAGAAAGATAACGAACAAACTCATGATGTATAGTGGAAACCCTGATTAGCAAAACTAGCTTCTCAAGGAAAAATCACTACCTTCAAGCTTCCGCTTGAGAAGATTTTTAAGCGTGTACTTTTCTTATTGATTTCTTGTTCGATTACACTTGTATCTTGGACTTCGACCTCTAAACAACCAGCTAGACTCAAATACTCTTCTACAACGATGAATCGAACTCAACCCTCAAAGACTTACACACACCTCACTTCTTTTCTTTCTCTTTTTCGTTCTCTCTGTTTTCCGTCGTTGTTCAAAGCCATACTTAAGAAATGAATCCTCACTTCACTTAAATACAACACGGCTAAACCCTAATCATAACAAGATAGGATATTCTAAAATTGGATTACAAAATATATGATTTTGTTGGAAGAATAATATCCCAACCGATTATATTAATTAAGGAAGGAGTTCCTTAATTAATCCAATCGGAAGGATATTCTTCTTCTCTCTCCAATTGCCTTATCTTAGGAAAGATTCCTAAGATAACGCAATCGGGTTTTCTCTCTCCATATCTTCACGCAATCCGGCTTGATCCTTGGAGCCGAAGTCTTCATCCTTTACCGCGTGTGCTTCTTGATTTATTTCCTTAATTCAACACGCTGGATTTCTTCTTTCCTTTTACAGCCTTGATCTGGTCCGTCACTTCAGTTCCTTGAGAGGAAACAAAGCACTTTACATGACTTTGTTCCGTCTGAGATCCTTTGTTGCAAAGCTCCCTGGGATAACTTTCCTTGTCCCTGAAACACTTGGTACCCAGATTAGTTGAATGTTTGTTACTATCAAAACCTAAGGAATTCAACAAATTCCCCCTTTTTGATGGTGACAAACATCCTTGACAATAAAGCATACACATACGAGATAAAGACAGTTTGGGAGAGAAACACCTCAGAAGGATCATACGATTTTCCCCCTTAGTTCCCCCTTAGTTCAGCAACATATGAAACCATGTTCTGTTCCCCCTCAACCAAAGCTACCTGTCATTTTTCCCCTTTTGGCATCATCAAAAACATAAGTAAAGAGATAGAGAGAAAAAGACCACAGCAAGATAAGCAAAACACCCCATTTGCATTAGATTGAAACGCACAAGCATAGACTGCATGTAAAGACAACAACAAAATGAGCACATGTAACACATATGATTAACATGCCAATCATTGCAAACACATGAAACAGAAGCAAAGAAAAGCAAAGCAGTAGGGGAAGATGTGATGGGAACAAAAGAGGGATTGGTTAGCCAGACAAAGACGAATCAAGCACCACTGGTGTCTGTAGAGGGAGCCGAAGTATGAATAGCAATTAAATCATGCACTTCCTCCATAAGACACCTTTATTGTTCTGCCAACAGATATGTTACGCGAGACAAGTTCCTTACGGTCTTTCCTCAAATCAGATTCCATCTTTTGTTCCCCCTCAGAGTCTACACCTTCAGACTCTTCTTCCTCCACACCAGCTTCCATCTCACGTCTAACCTTGACCCAGTCAACACCTTCTTGTAACACAAACTACTCCTTGTGTAGGTTACAAGCTTCCAGCCACCAATAGAAGAAGGATCCATTGGTCGCCTCTTTGTGTACCTTGGAGTGTTCCAGTTTTTTTTTTTTTTTTTGGGAACGGTACAAGGGAGCGATAAGGTAACTTTGCTGAAGTCGCCATATAGGTAGGAGGGGAGTAACCACGAGAATCATTCTCCATATCTTTTCAAATGCAAAGGATATTACTCCAAATCCTCCTATTTCCTTCTTTTTCCAAGATCACAGCCAATAAGATATCTTCCAAAAATAGATCTTGTAAAAGATTCTGTCCAAAACCATCAAGGCCCACAAAATCTCGAGCGCAACCATCATCACACAATCACAACAACTTTAATGCACATAACACTTCTTAAACAATTACAAGCCATCATTACACATCATACCTGTCAAATCCCAGCCACAGACCACAGAGGCGACAATTCGTATTCTCGGCTTTCCGAGAAAGTAGAAGAGTGTGATGCGGGGGTAACGTTACCAGAGAGGGTACAAAGAACATCACACAAAAACATATACGAGAATTTTTAATAATGTTTAATCATGAATGAGAGGCTCCTAGATGTGGATGATTAGAGGGGCTCATAGGAAGCATCAAGCATGATGGCTAAGGTAAGCTGTAGAGTCAATAATCATTTGGGTTTATAACGAGGGATCAATGCATCAAGTTGACTCTTTTGGGCCGAAAGAAGGCTGAACCATGTATTAACAAGATAGCATAGAAAAACATGCATGAGATATTGCACATAAGTGAAGTATTAGCATGAGTCTAAGCAAGTCGTTCAACTAATGATCAAGAGAAGAAATGCAGACCAAGACATGATGATTAACCTTTCACACTATACCATGTAATTTAGCCAATCATCGAGGGAACAGAACAAATAAACATTTAGTTTAGAGAGATCATACCTAGTTCCATACGGAACTGTTCGAAGGGTTCCCTGTTTAGAGCCTTGGTGAAGATGTCGGCAATTTGATCCTTAGTTCCACATAGGTCCATTGTCACCAACCCTTTCTCCACACAGTCACGTAAGAAGTGGTGTCTTATCTCGATGTGCTTGGTACGTGAGTATTCAAACAATGAACAATTTAGTCATTAAGTCCTTATTCACATCTCCATTTCCTTTACCTTTGTTACCAGGCCTTTGAGTCTCAACCATTCCTGCAGGAGTGAGGTGAGATTTGCTTCGTTCCCTGTCAAGTAACTGACCCTTGTACGAATGAAATACCAGGAACTTTCCTCACTTTATTCTGCACAGAAAGAGTTAGTTCTTGCGAACCCAGACAAGCTTATGCTTTCTGGGAACAGGAGCAACATATCTAATCTTAGAAGGTTCAGCATTCATTTGCTCTCTAGTAGTGCGAGCAATCTCCTCATTGTGTTGCTTCACAAGGCACTCTTGCTTGTAGTGACCAGAGTGTCCGCAATACCAACAGACCCTATGGCACTTCAGAACTGCATACTTGCTCTTTCCAGGCTAAATTGTTTTGTTAGCAATCCTTGAATGAAAATCAATATTATTGGACTTACTGCTTTGAGATTGCTTCAACCAGATAGCGTGAGCCTTTTGTCCATGATACCAAGACTTGCCCTCCTCAGTCGAGTTTGAACAGTCTTTGCCTTTGTTCCCTCCGGAGGAACTGTCCCCTTTTTCTTTTACATGCTGTTTTCCTTCGACTTTAGAGCCTTTTTGCTTGGTGCCATTGACAGGAAGTTTGGGTTGATAGCCAATCCCAAAGCGAGGCACTTCCTTTGACTCAGTATTATTTTCATTCTTGGCTGCAACAAAGACAATGCCTTTTGGCTTGTCCTTCTATTCCTCACTGAGTTTGGTTAGATCACTAGAAAGTTTTGCATTTCCTAGTTTCAACATTAATGACTCAGCCTCGAGTGAGGAGACAGAGGACTCCAGAGACACAATCTTTTCAGTGAGTTTAGGACACTCAGAGAAAGAGTTTGAAGAGGAGGATGAACCTTTCTCAAGTCTGAGCACTTTGTCTGCCCAACCCTGATTTTCTTCGATCAAACCTGAGATCGATTCATCTTTCTCTTCGATTTGCTCACTGAAAAGACTATTCTCATGAACAAGTTTCTTAATGAGAGATATCAAGCTCTCTTTAGATTTGTTTTTTAAGCTTGATACTAGATCAGATTCAGTTACCTCATCGTTGAGTACCTCTCCCTTTGATTCATTTGGTTCTTCAATGGCCATCAAGCAGACATCCCTGGAGTGTGACGAATCTTCGTCATCTGAGTCTGAGTCTCCCTATGTGGAAACCATTGCATGCTTCCTTTCATTTGCTGGAGGCATTCCTGCCTTTTTCTTGAAGCAGTTTCTGGCCATATGTCCCTTGTTCTGACAGTGGTAGCACACCACATCTTTTAGGTCTATGTTCCCTTCGGAGGAACTCGATGAATCCTTGTTTCGAGACCATATCTTCCTCATGGCTCTTGTGATGAGCGCAACATCTTCATCACCATCTTCATCTTCATCTTCAACTTGGGACAAGTCAAATGCCCTTTCCACCTTTAAGGCAATGCTCTTCGTCTTCTCCTCTCCCTTCTTGTTCAGCTTGTGATTATAGACAGAGGCATTGCTTTCCAGCTTAGCAACAACCTCTTCCATGGTAAGAGTCTTGACATCTGTCTGAGAGTAGAGAGCAAGAGCAATGGCATCCCACTGAGAGTTGAGGCCTTGCATGAAGTGGTGAGTCAGCTTCCAGTCTGGCATTGCTTCACCAAGGAACTGAAGCTGACCAATTAGCCTCTGGAATCTGGAGTAGTACTCCTGAATGTGTTCATCTTTTCCCTGAGAGACTTGGTCGTACTCCTTTATCAGAGAGAGAATCTTGTTCTTCTTGGCATCTTCATTTCCTTGATGAAGGCGTTTCAATGCATCCCAGATCTCATTGGCAGTCTTATAGTTCATGATTTTCTTGAGATCGGAGGGAAGAAGAGCCATGTGAAGGATCTTCTTGGCCCTGTTGTTTTTCTCCAACTTCTTCCAGTCATCATCGGTGTAGTCGACCTTTGGTTTTGGCTTCATCTCATCCTTCTCATTTTTTATAGCCAAAGGTCCAACTTCAATGACTCTCCAGATCTGTCCATCATGGGAACAGATATGGGACTCAATTTGCTCTACCCATCAGTCATATTCACCGACCTTCAGAATTGGTGGCTTCCATAATGAATCACCGATTGCATTGCTTGACGACGACATCTTTCCTGCAAATTCTATAACGAAAACAATCTAGAGCACCAGGCTCTGATACCAATTGTTGGATCGTTAGAGTTACGTCTGAGGGAACAGAAGCTTTGTTCCCACAGAAGTTGTAGCGGATTTAATATAGCAAGAAAGATAACGAACAAACTCACGATGTATAGTGGAAACCCTGATTAGCAAAACTAGCTTCTCAAGGAAAAATCACTACCTTCAAGCTTCCGCTTGAGAGGATTTTTAAGCGTATACTTGTCTTATTGATTTCTTGTTCGATTACACTTGTATCTTGGACTTCGACCTCTAAACAACCGGCTAGACTCAAAGACTCTTCTACAACGATGAATCGAACTCAACCCTCAAAGACTTACACACACCTCACTTCTTTTCTTTCTCTTTTTCGTTCTCTCTGTTTTCCGTCGTTGTTCAAAGCCATACTTAAGAAATGAATCCTCACTTCACTTAAATACAACACGGCTAAACCCTAATCATAACAAGATAGGATATTCTAAAATTGGATTACAAAATATATGATTTTGTTGGAAGAATAATATCCCAACCGATTATATTAATTAAGGAAGGAGTTCCTTAATTAATCCAATCGGAAGGATATTCTTCTTCTCTCTCCAATTGCCTTATCTTAGGAAAGATTCCTAAGATAACGCAATCGGGTTTTCTCTCTCCATATCTTCACGCAATCCGGCTTGATCCTTGGAGCCGAAGTCTTCATCCTTTACCGCGTGTGCTTCTTGATTTGTTTCCTTAATTCAACACGCTGGATTTCTTCTTTCCTTTTACAGCCTTGATCTGGTCCGTCACTTCAGTTCCTTGAGAGGAAACAAAGCACTTGACAGGACTTTGTTCCATCTGAGATCCTTTGCTGCAAAGCTCCCTGGGATAACTTTACTTGTCCCTGAAATACTTGGTACCCAGATTAGTTGAATGTTTGTTACTATCAAAACCTAAGGAATTCAACAGACAGAGGCGTTGCTTTCAAGCTTGGCAACCACCTCTTCCATAGTGAGAGTCTTGACGTCAGTCTGGGAGTAGAGAGCGAGAGCAATCGCATCCCATTGAGAGTTGAGGCCTTGCATAAAGTGGTGATTAAGCTTCCAGTCTGGCATTTCTTCATCAAGGAACTCCAGTTGACCTACGATCCCCTGGAACCTGGAATAGAACTCTTGAATGTGCTCACCGTTTCCTTGAGAAATTTGATCATACTCCTTCATCAAGGAAATAATTCTATTTTTCTTGACATATTCATTTCCATGATGGAGACGTCTTAGAGCATCACATATCTCCTTGGCGGTCTTATAGCCGATGATTTTCTTGAGGTCAGTAGGGAGAAGAGCCATGTGAAGGATCTTCTTGGCTCTGCTGTTTTTCTCTAACTTCTTCCAGTCATCGTCCGTGTAATCAACCTTTGGTTTAGGCTTTGTAGCGTCCTTTTCATTTGGAATAGCTATGGGTCCAACTTCAATGATCCTACATATCTGTCCATCGAGGGAACAAATATGGGAATCGATTTATTCCACCCACCAATCATATTCTCTAGCCTTCAGAAGTGGAGGCTTCCAGAATGAATCACCAATAGCATTGCTTGACGACATCTTTCCTGCAAAGTCTTTAACGAAAACAATCTAGAGCACCAGGCTCTGATACCAATTGTTGGATCGTTAGAGTTACGTCTGAGGGAACAAAGGCTTTGTTCCCACAAAAGGTGCATCGAAATAATATAGTAAGAAAGATAAAGTAACGAACTCACGATGTATAGTGGAAACCTCAATCAGTCAAATAACTAATCAAGGAAAAACCACTACCTTCAAGCTTCTCGCTTGAGAGGATTTTGAAGCGTCTACTTCTCTTATTGATTTCTTGTTCGATTACACTTGTAGTCTGGACTCCAAACCCTAGACTTCCCACCTAGATTTGAAACTCTCTTCTACAACGGTGAATACAAACTCAACCCTCTAAGACTCACACACACTTCACTCTCTTTTCTCTTCTCAGTTTAATGCTTCGATTTCGTACATAGAGATGAATCACACACTCCTATAAATACAACTCGACTAACACAATCGTAACAAGATAAAAATATCCTTCTAAACAAGGTAACAAGAAGATATTAAATGATTTGAAGAATATTATCTTAACCGCTTACATTATCTAAGGAAGGAATTCCTAAGATAATATAATCGGCTAAAGATAACAATCTTCTCTCTCCAAATATCATTATCTTAGGAAAGATTTCCTAAGATAACACATTCGGCTTCTCTCTCCATATCTTCTCATTCGGCGAGATCCTTCCAGCCAAAATCGTTTATCCTTGACCGCGTGATCTTCCAATATAGTTTCCATAATCTTCATGCTGGATATCCTTCACTCCATTCGCAGTTAGATTGATGTCCGTCATTGATATTCCTTGAGAGGTAACAAAGCATATGGAGAGCGCTTTGTTCCCTCTGCAATCCTCAACTGCAATGGTTCCCTAAGACAACTGAAAGTTCCTGAAACACTTGGTGACCAGATTAGTTGAATGTTTGTTACCATCAAAACCTAAGGAATTCAACACTTTGTTTGGAGCTCCCATTGGTCGTCCCTTATGCCTCACAATAGCCGGCTCTTGCAGACTGGTCTCCTCGGGGCGAGCGATGTCGTAAAGTTACGAGACACATTTTTCTTGATCATATACTGATAGATTGGGGAACTGATCCGTATAAAATTGATCCATCAAAGATCTCGCGACTCTGCGCTTCACCTCAACCTCACCTTCGTCTTGCACTTTTGACAAACTCATTCGTCTCCAAAACGGATGCAACGCTGAAGGATTAATAGGGATTGAACTTGTCACATATCTAGTGATGTCATGCACACACGGAAATCCGTCTCTCACCCTCATCTGGCATGTGCAAGTACTGTCATAAAATACATTTCCCCTTTTCTGTATTCCTCAATCAAGCGGTCGAGTGCAACCTTAGATACTTTGTACTTCAATAGCTTAAAAACATCAGCCCCTGTCACAAGCGTCATCATGTTCTGTGCACTCTCGTTGAAGGCCCCTTGATTTCCTTCACTTGGTTACCCATCTTTGAATGATATTGACCGAATATTGTGTCTAGACTACCATGTGGAGTAGTCAAGAAGTCTTTCAAACTAGAGTGTGCTCCTTCAACCCTATATTTAATACAAAAGAGTTTAAAGTTTGATCATACGGGATCTTTCTGTTATCTGCATAAACTGTCCGTCAATTATGGATGCACTTCATACGTCACGGACGAAACTCTTTCGTCCGTGACGTGTGGATTCCATCCACACATCACGTATGAAGTGCATCCATACGTGAAGGACCCCTTATGAAGATAACATAAACAGAAAGCTATGTAGATAACAGAAAGCCCCCAAAATATAGCAAATGAGTGAATACAAAATGCAGTACAGATTAGACAATGCACTAACCTGTTTGTCGTTGACGTTCCAAGCGTGAAAACATTATCTGTCCAAGCTGACACGAGTCTTTCCCTGTACGGGATCAGCTAGTTGTTTTTTACATATTGAGTCAGACGTGACCAAACCCTCCATTCCGACTCAATTCTACGCAACTCCATCTCATACTCGGGTATAATTGTTTGCTTGAATAAATTATAGTATGCATTTGCAAACCTTGTACCCAAGCTTTTATCCTTCATCTCTTTCCTAGCATGGTCCTCTATGTTCTTCTTCACATGGCGCCTACAGATGATAGACTTGGCACTTGGAAAGAGTATATCTAACGCATTCATCAAGGCCTTTTCACGATCTGTCACTAGGCATGTCGGTGCTACTTGACACTTTTTTCATATTTCAAGAAGTTGTCGTGTGGCCCACACGTAGTTGTCTTCTTTCTCATGCTGTAGAAACGCCCCCGCCACATTATAGTTCTTCCATGTAGACATGACTCCTATTATTTCGAGGAAAGGCAAGTCATACATGCACAAGTAGATGTGTCATGCATAATGAATAAATATATCAACAAGTAGATGTAGCATGTAGATGTGTTATACTAACCTATTAGTGTTGTATGTGGAGTCTAGCAAAAGGATGTAAGAAAATACCTTTAGGAGTTTCATGGAATCTAGACTGGCAAAGAAAATGTCGGCGATCTTATTCGTCGTTGGATCCGACCTATACTCCATAAAGTAGTTATTCTCCTTGCACTTATGGAAGAACTCTTGGACCACGGTTCTTCCTTTCATCCTACTATGTCAGACATTGTACACTTGCTTCATTTTAGTGCAGTTGTTCGGGTCCTGGTTAAGTGTTGTTGCAATCTTTGATGGTTTATTATGAATTTATGTCATGACCTTACACAACTTCTTCTGCTCAGGTGTCATCCTACCAGCTAATGCATGCCGTACAAGTCATCACCAATGACATGGTTGTAGGTTCCAACAACTACCTTGATTGTATATGAGTCCCTCAGTTTTTCTTGACACAACAATCTGAATGGACAATCACATTTTTTGCTCCTTGTTCTTTGTCTTACTCTGTTTTCATCTTTAGGAATGTAAAGTCCCGCTTTTTCATACACCAGCCATGTCTTCCGAAGGCTTCCTCCACCAAGGTTTCTATCCCGACCAATACTGATGCAGAAGTGATTATCAAAGCCAATTTGTCTAGCCCATTTAATTGCATCATCTCTGGAGCCGAATACTTCACCCGTGGTAAACTTCTCTGAATAATCTTCCGAAACAATCACTTCTTCAGGTGTAGGATAATCAAACTGCGGTTGTGTGTGTAATGCCGGAAACCCAAACTGAGGTGGAGCCTGCCACCTTACGGGCAAAATTCCACTACGAGCAAAATAATCTAATCCCTCCATATGAGGTTGTTGAGGCGCCATAGGTTCGCCGAACAACCCAAGTGAGAAGGGCGGTGGTGCCATGTCCCACGCATCATTCAGGGACAGATTGTTAATACTGATATTCACGATATTGTTCTCCTATTGAAGTAAAAAAAAACTAGTTAGCATAGAAGCATGTAAGAATCTAGTTTCTATCAAACAAATCCATCTGTGACGAATAGACACATTCCATCCGTCATAGATGGTAGCACCGCATTCGTCACGTATGAACACTTTCCATACGTGATGGATGAATGACATCCATCTGTCACGGATGGAACAAGTCCATCCGTCACGGACAATTTTTCTTTCAAAAAACAGTCGTCGAACAAAGTTCTTGCACTTGCAATGATCTAGTCAATTCAATATAACAAGCCCAAACAATCAAACATGCAGTTTTGCACACAAAATATATAACTTTTTAGTACAACTTAATCAAAGATGAAGTTTTTATGAACATATAATAACAACTATTGAAATTACCTTAAGAAAGTGTTTGTTTTTCCCAAAGAACAACTCAAACATATACATTCACAAGAAAGAACCATAAAATTCTTAACTTATACTAACATGTAAAGTAAAAGCTTAAATAACATACATCATCGTAATGATAACCCCTTGAAAGATCTTCTCCACCATTGAAGTTGGAAAAATCATCTTCATTTGCCATGGAAAATAACTCTTGGAAATGGAAGAGAATGGAAGATGTGGTGTGGGAGGGAAAGGGAAGAGTGATGGAGAGGTTTAGGGTTTAATTTTGGCTATAATATTGATGAGATATGACGGGGTAGTTAATGTTGTTAGGTGGAGACAAGTAACATTCAATTTTCTGTTTGTTTACTTCGTTCGTGACGAACCATGTGCATCCGTCCGTGACGAACCAAAGTGATTCGTACGTGACGGATGGATCACTTTGGTCCGTCACGGAAGAATGCACATGGTTTGTCACGGACGAAACGGTACGTGAAATAGCAATTTCACCCGTGCGTGAAATAGCAATTTCACCCGTGTGTGAAATAGAAATCGTGTTTATATATATGTCTTATTAGGACCTTAATTTGTACATTCATAAATATGTAGTGCGTAAGTGATTAATTAGTAGCTTATAATAGGTCAATTATGTGCACTTTTTATTTTCATTGTAAAACTGAAAATATTTGCAATAAAAAAATATTATATATAATCTTAGAAATAAATGTTTTGTAAGGATACATTATTACATACTCTATACTTAAATGAAATAAGATATAAATTATTATAGTAATGCAAAATTTCTAATTATTAGTTTAGTACGAAAATAAATTCTTAAAAATAGTTTTCAATATTGAGCTATAAGTATACTAACATTAATTTCATAAACCTATTTTTGAAAAATCTTATTTATTGTATCTATTTTATACGGTCGTGGTCTGGGAAGGGACGCATTGAAATATATGTTTAATTTATAAAATAGATATAATCATAAGATACAATTACATTTTTTGGGTCAAAGTATTATATTATAAATAATCTACTATATATCTACTAAAACAAAACTTCAATATGCCACATGACACCCTCACAATAAAAATGCCACATGCTATTTTTTGAGAATATCATTTTTTTGTAAATCTAAATTTATATAGAAAAAATATGTTTCATAAACCTAAGCTAATTCCTAATTTAGATACAATCAATCAAACTAATCACTTCCTAAATTACATACAATTTCCTAATTTATATACAAATCAATCACATAAATAAAGTAATCACTTTCGAATTTACACACAAATGAATTACACAAATCAATAACAAAGATTATCAATACAAAACTTTCACAATAATCTACTATATATACGCAAAACTAAAACCTAACTAAACCACATGACACCCCCTAATCAAGTCACATCATCATTTGTCATGTGTCATTCTCTCATTTTTTTCACTTTGTTTTAATATATTTAATTACAAACAAAAAATCTACTAAACTAAAACCCCTCTATGCCACATGGCATCCCCCTATTAAGCACACATCCTCCTTATACCACATGTCATCCTCCTGTTCTTTCTGCCACATTGCATTTAAAATTCAATGTAATAAATATATATCAGATTTTCTTATTTCCTAAACTAAACATGTTAATCATAAAAACGATCTTCAAAAATCTTTTTTTTTCAAAATTTCACATAATATTATATATAAGATTATTCTATTTTCAAAACTAAACATGTCAATCAAAAGCATATAGCTTATATATATTATCCTATTTCCATAATTAAAAACACTAAGCAAAAAAAAAAGCAGAGTCAAATTTTAAGCACCATCAATAAGTAGTTTAATGAGGGATCATCAAATACATTTGGAAATATACAATGGATAATATTTCAATTTAGTTACCATGAAAATATGTTTCTATGAATGATTCTAACATTCCGAAAATATAGACTACGATTCGGAAGTTACACTCGCTAAAAGTAAAGTTTATACAAAACAAAGGTGAAAACGTGTTATATGTATAATGGTGTATGACCATGTCAATATATTTTATGAAACATATTATTCGTATGCATAATCTTTTTTTTTTAGTCGTTCAAAGCGCGGAGTGTGATCTACTAAACCAAAACCCTGTGTGTCGTCACCACGTTTAATTTGCCTACGTGTCATCACTCATCTAACCATCATACACTACATCTTCCAACTTTTAAAAGAAATATAAAAAAGGGATTATCAACTACAAGAGCTGCCAAAAGTTTCGAAAACATATGAAAAAAATAAAAATTTATTTTCCCACGTATAGAATAAGATAAGTTTTTATTATAGTAAGTAATCACAATCAATAAGATATGTTTTTATTATAGAATCTCAATTTGTATGCGCAAGAATTTTTTAACCATTTATTTTCCTTACTAATCTTGAACACGTAAAAAACTCTATTTTTCCTATATCTTATTTGATGGTGTAAGTAAATATATATATCAACTAATCTTGCCATATCATCTTAAAACACTATTGTTTTTTACAAATCTTCTCTATAATTTTTCTACACATTGAAGCTACATAATATTTTTTATATTAATATAAATTTATCAATTTTTTAAATCCAATGTTTATGTTGTAGTAGCTTACGATCAAGTCCACAAATGGCTTGTAATCGTAGATTCCAATCAAGAATATATAAAATATTATTGAAGAGATTCTCTCGAAGTCAATTAAGATAAATCCAGTGTTTATGTTGTACTAGTTTACTTACCAATTTCCATAATTAATTTATTTTATAGAGTCTATTGCAAGTCATTTGAATCTAATTTATACGAACTAAAGAGCATATAGTATGTTGTATTTATCAAATGCATTGTTTATATATGTATTATATTAGATTATGATATATATATGTTGTTTCATATTATATTTTTATCTTAAAATGACAACTCTATAAAATAAATAACCCACTCTAACACAATTGTAAACCAAATTTCATATGGGTCCAATCTTCACACCGTATTTGTTAAATGCACTTTATCATTATTAATATTATTTTTTAAACTACTTATTGGTCGTAGTTAATATTGTTTGATCATCTTCACAAGTTAGGGTTTTGGTAACTTTACAACTTAAGTTCAGGTACGAAACTATTTGAATTGATTTGTGCTGCCAAACTTATTATCTGGGATGAAGCTCCGATGACGAATATATTTTGTCTTGAAGCATTAGACACGACTTTAAGAGACATTTTGCGGCCTACAAATCCCCTTAGTTCAGTACAAACTTTTGAATGGAAAGTCATAGTATTTGGTGGAGACTTTAGGCAAATCCTACCCGTTATCACAAAAGGAAGCATGCAAGAAATTGGTTTCGCCATCATTAATTCCTCTTATTTGTGGCAATATTGCAAAGTTATTAATTTGATAATAAACACGAGGATTCAACAAGATGCATCTGATTATGATGTCTAAGAAGCAAATGAATTTTCTGAATGCGTATTAAGCATAAGATATGGTACTGTAGGTGATGACAATGATGAGGAAGCACAAATACAAATTCATGATGAACTATTGGTGAAGGCTTATGACTTAGATCTAATTTCAGCAATTGTTAAGTCTGTTTATCCCTCTATTTTGGACAATCAGTTGTCCCCGAAATACTTTGAAGAACGAGCAATTCTTGCACCAACACATGAAGAGGTAGATAGAGTTAATGACTATATATTAAGCATCGGAGATGGTATTGTAGGTGATGACAATGACGAAAAAGCACAAATACAAATTCCTGATGAACTTTTGGTGAAAGATTATGACTTAGATTTGATTCCAGCAATTGTTAAATCTGTTTACCCTCTCTTTTAGACAATCAGTTGTCTCAGAAATAATTTAAGGAATGAGCAATTCTTGTACCAACACATGAAGAGGCAGATAGAGTTCATGACTATATATTGTCTTTGTTACCTGGTAATGAGAAAGTCTATCTCAGTTCGAATAGCCTTTTCAAGATAGGTTTTATTGCAGACAGCGATGCAAGTGTTTATACGTCTGACTACTTGAACAATATTAGATGTTCTGGTGTCCCAAATCATGTACTGAAACTTAAGGTTAGGATCCCTATTATGATGCTTCGAAATATTGATCAGTCTTCAGGTTTATGCAATGGGACAAGATTGATAACCATGCAGCTCGACAGTCATGTCATTTAAGGAAGAATTTTTTCAGCAACAATATTGGCCAATAGTTTTGATTCCTCGCATGATCATGTCATCATCAGACACTTCATACCCGCTCAAGTTTCAGCGAAGAAAATTTTCCTTGAGTGTCTGTTTTGCTATGACGATAAACAATAGTCAGGGCCAATCTCTTACAAATGTCGGTTTGTATCTTTCACGTCCTATTTTCACTCATGGTCAATTTTATGTTGCATCATCAAGAGTTACTAGCAAGAAAGGTTTGAAGATTTTGATATGCGACAAAAACAAAAAAAGATCTACTACTACAACCAATGTAGTACACAAGGCAGTTTTTTTATAATTTGTAGCAATTTTGAACATCTTACGATATTTTATATTTAGGGTTTTATTTTCATGTATTAGATGAGCATTTTGATTATGCTTTATCGTTTTAGTAATATTGATGTTAGGTATGTGATTATCCATGTTTCAAAACTACTTAGCCAACTTTTACTATTAATAAAGTTATGGAGAGTTCAACCTCTCTTTCGATAATGTATTTTGTTAATCTATTCAATATTTTATATTCAATTAGTCTTTGTTTTATATTAGCATTCATCTACTTCCATAACAGTCACTATCTACATATTTATATATCAATTACATACATAATTTTTATATACTGCTTTTTTAAATATAAGATAAAATAAACAAATCTCGTACAAGGCACATGTAGTATACTAGTTGAAAATATAATTGGTAATATATATTCATGATGGAAGTGGTAATATATATAAAAATATTTGAAATAAATATGTGATAATTTGACCATTCTTCCCTTTTAATTAATTATACACAATTAATCATTCTCAATACTTAAAATCTAATTTATATGTTTTCTTATTCAGTTATTTGTATGAAAATCATAATTTATTTTCCATTTTTGTACAAATTTACGTATATACTTTCAATTCTAATCATACAAAATCTTATCACTATACGTGTCAAGAGATTAAGCTTATTATTTTCTAGATTAGTTTTCCTAAATATTTCAATTTCGTTTATTAACCAAATCCGTGCAGGGCACGGAGACATATGTTAGTTTAATCTATGAGTGATGTAAATCAATCACGTGACTCGATGATCAAGATAAAATAATTTTCAAGGACATTTAACACTAAAATACCTCCTTTATATAAGGTAAGATTTAGGAAAATCTCAAGTCTTATTTGAGCACCAAGCTAGAGCACTTTTTCATATAAGAACTAAAAACTTTAAATGGTCATGAATGTCAATCAATGGATTACGTAGTTAGCACCTTGAGCTATATTTCCTTTACTATATACGGCCCATTTTACAATTTACAGATCGCTCAACACTACAAACCACCCAATTTTGGGCTTTTCAGTTTACACGACCCATGAAAAAGAGTTTCAACCCATTCTATTTCCGTGTGGATGCAGAAAGCGTCCCACAAATCATCAACACATACAATATACTCTATCAATGCATTTACAATCAACCTACATCTAACAAATTTCACCATCACTACCAGACAAGCACTCAAGCCTTTTATGCAATTCCCCTCACTAATCCAGAACTTTCGCATATAAACTTCGGTTTGCACAGGGGCCTGGCACCTAGTTCTATAAATCCAACAACTTAATTTCGTCCTAAACCGCTTCCTCCATTAGAATATGGGCGATATCTGCAACTTGCAAGTGATTTGGATCTTGTTGCCACAACTACATCACCCCAAAAGTGTACCATATTTCATAACTATTTGCACAATTTTTCTTCTCATCTTTTCAAAAAATTTATGAAGCATTTGCCTACATCAAAATTTGATATCTTGTTGTTTTGATTGTGTGTATCTTCAGTTCGAGATCCTTGCTTCGTTCAAACCCCTTTTGCTGGATTGTGTAACTAACTACTGAAGAATAGAAGAAGAAGCAACAATGCGATTGAGGATTGTTTTTTGCTCCTTATCTGCAATCAATGGCTCAATTCACTGTCGGTTGATAAACAGTTCGCCATTGATGGAAAGGTCATAGAGCTTGACGATTCCAACTCCGACTCCGCAATCTCTTCCTTCGATCATATTTTCATCGATTTCTATCCTCCTTGGTGCGGCCACTACAAATGACTTTCGCCTGAGGTGCTCTCTCTATCCTATCTCTTTCAAACACCATCAATGTTTTATTGATCTGATTATCGTAGTAAACTAATAATTATCCTCTTTGTAAGCAAATACTACAGGAGTTTGGATTAGAAGGATATTGTGTTGCCACTTGTTTTAAAGTTCTGATTTTTATCTTGTGAATTGAAATAGGATGAGTTTTGGAGGATTTTGATTTTTTGTGATCTCGTGAGTTTGTTGGTAGTTCGTGAAGTTGTTATTAGATTTTACATGCATAAGATGTATGTTGCATCAAGTATTCTAGTTGTAACAAGTTCCATTCGTGGCAGATTGCACTGTAATTATGATTGCAGACGGATTCTTTGTTTCTATTCACCATCATAAACAAGAATTTTTTGAATGCAGTGTAAAGAAATGATGTTGAAGTGGATTTCAATGTTTTCATTTATCCACCAAGATCTTCGTTTGAATGCTTGTGATTGAGAGTCATACTTATGATGTCGTGATCATACTTCACATGCTACGTAAGGAAAAAAAACATTACTTGTTTTGTTTTTTAACAAACAATTCTGTTTTGAGAAAGGAAGAAAAAATCACTTCATTGATTAATCATGGTCTTTATTTTTTCGGAAATTTCGCCTGGTTACCCTGAGTTTTTGGCTTTTTCGCGAAATCCCCTCAGATTTTGACAATTTCGTGTGGTAATCCTGAGATTTTAATTTATTTTGCCAAATGCCCGTCTCTCTAAAAAACACATTAACTTTAGTTTTTTTTTAAAAAAAAAGCTAAAAAAAAACAAAGGGGGTCTTCATGATTGCGGAAGAAGAAGGCCCTTCGCGCCGTCGCCTGAAGACGGTGGCTCTGAAGAGTCGGTGGCTCTGAAGGTTGCGGAAGAGTCGGTGGCTCTGAAGATGCCCTTCGCGCCGTCGCCGGAGGAGGAGGAGGTGGAGGCGGGGGAGGAACGCGGTGGATTATCGGCAGAGGACGCATGATGTATTCCGGCGAGCACGAGTTCGAGCTGTCGGAGGCCGAATTGACCAGCACCGACGGGCCTGAACGGGCCGAATTCCCTGGCGAGGACGAACTTGAATCCTCGTAGGATGTGAATTTGGAGATTTTGGACTCGTTTTGGAATCCTTCGATCCGCGCTAGGGCTTCTACTCTTCTGGTGCTAGATGACCTAAAATTTTCGATTCTCCCGGAGGAGTTCGCCGGCGAGTAGAACTTGTCCGAGTCGGTGGCGTCCGAGTCGGATTCGGGGGTGGTTGTGTTTGTGGAGAGGCCGGAGAGGAGGGAGAGGTCGAATTTCGGGGGATTCGATTTGATTATCATGGTGGAGAGGCTCGAATTCGGTGGAGTTGGATGTGGCCATGGTTCCAAGGTATAGGAATTCGGAGCTGGTGGTGGAGACGCCGGCGCGGACGGGGAGTTTGGGAGGGCGGCCGTCGGACGTGGCGGAGTAGGGCGGATAGAGGACGGCGTTGTCGGAATGTGGGGTTTCTTCCGTCGAAGGAGGACCAAAAACGCCCTTCGCGCCGTCGCCGGAGGTGGAGGCGGGGAAGAAGAAGGCCCAGCCTCTTCTTGGTCGGGTTTGGTCACGAAGAACCAGGAAGAAGAAACCCTTTTTTGTTTTTTACCCCTTATTTACTTTTTTTTATTTAAGTTAATGTGTTTTTTTACAAGAATAGAGGAAGGGGCATTTGACAAAATAAATTAAAACCTTAGGGTTACTACACGAAATTGTCAAAACATGAGGGGATTTCGCGAAAAAACCAAAAACTCAGGATTACCATGCAAAATTTCCGTTAATTTTTTTAAAGTTAATGTACAAAATATCATTGAGATTGTGTACATTAGATATGTGGATTATGCTAAATTTGCATTTTTGCTTCATTTTCTTCTCGTGCTTACTGGTAATCAGATGTTGATTTCTGCTCTAGTGTTGTTGACTTGCTGCTATAAGCATCTACAATGCTAAAGGTTGACAATTCATGCTTCTACATATGTGCAGTTAGATGCAGTAGCTCGAATTATTGTCGGGTTTAAAAAGCCTATAATGATTGTGAAAGTGGATGTTGATAAATATAGATGTGTTGGTGATAAATATGAAATTGGGTATGAACCTTTCTTTTTCACTTTGTATTAAATATACATTTTGTAGATGAATCTAAACATATACTAAGCTATAGGCTTCCATTATCCTTGCTAGCTGCAAAAATGAATAATTGAGAATTTGATGTTTCATTCTCTAATGCAATTAGTGTTGTTCTGCAGTGGATTTCCAACTTTAAAGATCTTCATCCATGGAGTTCCCGTGGACTATTATGGACCAAGGAAATCTGAGTTACTTGTCCGATTCTTGAAGAAATTTGTTGCCTCTGGTGTAGCAATTCCTGATTTGGATTATGCAGTAAGCAACTTTGTTGAAGCTACTGGAACTTATTTTCCTATCTACATTGGCTTCGGTATAAATGAGTATGTGATATCCGATCTAGCAATCCAATACAAGAAAAGGGCATGGTTTTCTATGGCAAATGACTTTTCGGATAGTGTCATGGAATTGTATGATTTTGATAAGGTTCATTCCTTGGTGTCCTTACATCTAGGATACACTGAAAGAAACATATTTTATGGCCCCTTTGAGGGATAGTTCATGATTCATATTCTACTCCTTTAATTTTCTCCCCATTGCACCAATCACCTTTTCTCAGTGTGCCTCATGCTGCATAGACCCTCTTCAATCGTAGGAGATCATCATAATATGCAAATTTTTTGAATCCTGAATTCATGAGTTGGCAGTGTTGCTTCCAAGTGATATATTAGTTTAGTTCAGATTTTCATAGGATGTTTGGAATTACAAGTTTCAGTTACCTAAAATGATATTGTTTTGGGCAGAAAAGTTTCTGGCAGATTTTGTAAAACAGAATTTGTTCCCCCTGTGCATGCCAATAAATTCGGAAACACTAAAGTCAATGAAAGATGAGGAGCGAAAAATCGCACTGACTATATTAGATGATGAGAATGAGAAGAATTCAAGGCAACTAATCTAGCTCTTGAAGGCTACAGCATCATTAAACCGTGACCTCCTATTTAGTTATGTTGGATTCAAACAATTTCCAGAATTTGTGGAGACGTTTGGAGTTGGTAGGAAAACGAAGCTACCCCAAATGGTTGTTTGGGATGGAAAAGAGGAGTGTTTCTCTGTAAGTTAAACAGTTAAAGGACATCGTTCTAACACACACTGACATGCAGGTTTTAGTCGTGTTACGTGATTAAAATAAATCCTAATAAACCTAAACTAATAGTCTGGGTAAGCAGGGTCGATCCCACAGGAAGGAGTTGTTTTCTTTATGTTAATTCGCATGCAAAGGTAACAATGGGGGGTTTTGGTTGTAGAAAATCAATCAAACAAACAAAGCAAAGAAAAGCAAAGCAAAGAGTTTTAATCAATTAAGGGAAAACACTTAGCCAAACAAATATCCACATTTCATATAATTGATCGATCCTAGGTTATCTCTATTCTTTTCCTTTGATTATTCTTGTCCCTATTCTTAAATAGTCACTAGTCCAACTAGTCCTAGCAACCCTTACAATTGAACACACGAGAAACTATCAAGATTTAGAACAATAGCAGCATAGAGCATAGGATCAAACCAGGATACATACAACACCGATGTTTCGCAGCATTTAGCACATAATCAATTCTCTTTCATAATAATCTAGTCCAACTAGTCCTAGAATATCATGGATGCTACAATAGATAAGGAATCTCAACTCGAAATATCCAAACCCTAGCAATAGATAATTACTAAAATCAACTAGGTGATCAAGCTAGTCAAATCAATAACAATCAATAGGAATAAGCTCAAGAGAAAAGATATAATCCAAAGGAATAGGGAATAGAGCGATAACCTCACAATCAAATCATACGAAAAGCTTCAATTGTCGGACTAAGTAAAAGGGTGCTTAGCTCCTCATAGTTCTTGGAAACAAATAAACTTCAAAGGGAAAACTGTTGAATGCTAAAACGTGATTATGAACAATGAATGAAAAACTAGGTTAAATAACCTAACCCTAAAAACTAAAGGGAAAAAATAACAAAATAAACCTAAAAGGAAATAAACTATAAAGTTCGAAAATATAAAATAAAGAAAAACGGAAAAAGGTAAAAATAAACAAAGTTCGGAAATTCTCCGCCGGGTCACCTCCGTGTGCTTCCGCGGTCGCGGCCAGAAATCTGCGGCTGCGGAAATTGAATTGATGCTCTTGACCTGTGCAAAGCTGGAATTTTCCGAGGTCGTGGCAGGGAATCCGCGCCCACGGAAATGGAATTCGCTCCTCCGCGTCTCGCTCTTTGTCGTGGCCTCATCTTGTCTTCGCCCTTGGTCGCGGTTGGTCGCGGCTCACCTCTTCCTTGCTCATTTGTGTGGCTTTCTTCTATTCTTCTTCGTCTCCTCAGGTGGTCTTCTCCTCGTCTTCTGAATGTCTTCAATTAGCTTCTCCAAACCACCATATCCACACTTCTTCTCTCCATCTCCCTACTCCACAGTTGTGCTCTAAATCCCTACAAATGGTACCCTAAATACCGGTAACAACTCCTAGATAAACACTACAAAATAGTGTTGATCACACACCTTTTATTTTCAGGTTTTCTTTTCTTTCTTTCTCTTTTGAATATCAAAATAACTTTTTTCACCCCCACAATCTGGGAAGGGAGACCTAAACAAATCTTAGGGCTCCATTGGTAGGATTGTAAGAATTTAGGGCATTTCTAAATAAGTAGTTCAACCATAGATTGGATTTAGGCTTTCATTTGGCTAATTATCTAGATGTTGCAGCCAATGTTCTAAAAATCGGTCTAGGCGGCCTGACATCGACCCAAATTTGGCCAAATCAGAATGGCTAGGCAACTGGGAGGCTAGGCGGGCAAGTCGGGTTCTAATCGGGCTAGGCGGGCAAGTCGGACTAGGCAGGTCTAGGCGGGACTAGGTGGATTTAGGCGGGCTAGGTTTAGTCCTATTTTGTGTTTTTTGTTTTCAATATCTTCAAAATTTTCCAATTCTTCTCATTCTTTGCTTCAAATCTCTCACTTCTTCCAATTTTTTCGATACATTTCAAATCCGCCTAGGCCCCACCTAGGCGCCTAGGCGCTAGGTCTCCCCCAACCGCCTAGCTCCCGCCTAGCGTCTTTTAGAACATTGGCTACAACAGTATTGTGCTCGATTCTAAGTACTATGTATTTTTTGATGTGGAGATGTGACAAGAAGTAGTAATTTTGTGCTTTGTTAATCTTCAGGTAATTGTCTCTTAGAGCATAGGTGAAGAGGACCAGGGTTCCGACATCACATGTTTCCTGGAAGGATAGAGAGAAAGAAGAACAATCTCAACGAAGACATGCTTGTCATTCATGGGGTTCATCAATTCCATTATTGGGCTTAATTTGATCTGCATCATTGACGTTGTTGCAGCATCTTGATGGTGATCCAAACGATTGATGGTAGATATGACGAAGAAGAACAAAACACTATTTTTCAGCAATTTTATAAGATGTTTTACGGGTGGAAAAATTCTTACATCCTTTTCATAATTCGTGTTAAATACTTATTTATTTTTAGCAATATTTACAATATGTTTTACGGGCATAGAAATTCATGCAGTCATACCGTAATTTGTGTTGAAACACCATTTTTCAGCAACTTTAAAGATGTTTTTACCGGTGGAGATATTCATACAGTTGTATCATAATTTGTGTTAAAATACTTATTTATTTTTAGCAATATTTACAACATGTTTTACAGGCGTAGTAATTCATTCAACCATACCGTAATTTGTGTCAAAGCACTATTTTTCAACAACTTTACAAGATATTTTACGAGGGGAGAAATTCATACAGCCGTATCTTTATTCGTGTTAAAATACTTATTTATTTCTAGCAATATTTACAACATGTTTTACGGGCATAGAAATTCATTCAGTCATACCGTAATATATGTTTAAACACTATTTTTCAACATCTTTACAAGATTGTTTACGGGCAGAGTGTAACAACCCCGACTTACCTCGGTAGTGTCACACGCCAGTGACCTCAGACTGTAAAGTCCAAAGCCACCCAAGGCTTTGATCGGAACAATTATACTTAAATGAATAAATAAACATTATATAATAAAAGAGTAGCGGAAGATTTTTGAAATAAATATCAATTCTTTATTAATTTTCCCCTCGTAAATTGAGGAGCTAAGTTTTACAAACGATATTGAAATTTACAGCGGTAGACTTTAAATAAATCCTAATTACATGAATAGGATATAACCATTTCACCTATTACATTAGTTAGGAAATTAAATCTTATATTCAAATAACCTTGAAAATTCTTCAAACTAAACTTCAATTGCAAGCCTTCGTCTTCGATTTGTTACTTCAAGGCGTTTGAGACCAGTCACTGATGTGTCGTATAGGACGGATGACACCAACTAACCATGCAAGGAAAAAGAAGGTTGGTTAGTCTAATGAAAGACTAAACAAGGACTCAAACAGAATGGTTCTTGTGATTGTATCCGGATACTATCATTGTCTCTCGAATAATAGTCGGTAGACGATATATAACCCAGATACTCTCACTCAAACGAAAGAAAAGGTATACAACAAGAGAAGACTCAAAAGGAAATGAGTCTTATGGGAAATTAATGAATTTGTTTGGGAACATTATAATTCACACAAAGTTTGAAAACGACCTTGAATATTTGGGTCCACGACCAACCTCACCGCATAATACGAATCCAGATTGGAACGAGGACTTACTTTAAACAAGAGTCCAGGTGGGTTCCACGTTGTACTTCTCGCCCGAGGGTATATTAATTATGTGCAACAAGACACTTATCTTATTTAATTTCAAAATGTGCATTAACGTTAAAGCTTTTAATCCACACCAATCTTGCAATGAGATATATCATGGGACGAATCCCAATTTTCGACACTAGCTAAGTGCACCACCACTTATATTCGAATCAGGGTAGGTCACGACCAAAAGTATTAGGGCAATAATCCTCCTAATACCAAGTTATAAAGAAACAGCTAAATCTCGCAAGGTAAATAGTGTTCCTGCGAATACTCGTGCTAAACTAGCATATAAGTCAACACCAATGCACAACAATCCACACCAAATAGTCCATCTAGTACCCTATAATATATATATATATATATATATATATAGATCTATGCTCTAGTAAAACGGGCTCTTATGGTGAAACGAGTGTATCAATTTAAAACGTTGGATGAGAGTAGGATGGATGGCGGAGATTGAATCTAGGAAGGTACAAGATTAAATGGTAGAATCACCCACACTAGATCACCTAAATTTATGGGATTTGTTTTCCCTAATTTACTCTCTCTCTCTCCAATCTACAGATTCAGTTTCTCATTAAATCCTCTCTTCCTTTCTCCTTCCAAAAACCGCTCATCGTCTTCCTCTCCTCCAGGTTTCCTCTTCCCCGCTCATCGGTGAAAGCGACAGGACGTCCTCCACTTCGTCTCCCGCCTCGACCCTAAACTCAGAACCAGCCGTGACCACCTCATCGGAGAGCAAGAAATACCCGCCTCGACCTTGTCCACCAGCCCCGCTCGCGAGCCACCAGCCCGGACTCGCCCTAACACGACCCTCGCGCCCAGATCTTCCTCATCCCGCCGCGAGCCACTGTGCCCGTCCCCACTCCCCCTCGGGCCCAGATCTTTCTCATCCCTCTTGGATCTCAAAAATTCGCCCAGATCTTCCCGGCAGCACTTGCGACTGATTCTTCCTGAAATTCGCCCAGATCTTCCCGGCGGCGCTTGCACTTCTTTTAGTTGGCTGACCCTGCAACTTTACTTCTACTGTTTTTTTATGAAAGTAGAAGCTTTATCGGTGATGTCCTGATTTTTTTTTTTTTTTTTTTTTAGATTGACCATTTTTTAATTATGTTGTCCAGGCTCTGGTTGATCCTAATTTCAAGGGTATGTTTAAAGTGGAGAGAGAACCAAGGATGATATCATGGAGTTGATATACTGAGAGATGTTGGAATACCATCCAATATGCTGATATTCAAGAATTAGCCTTCACGCTCAAACATTATTTGCACGGAAACCTTCACACTAATGAGAGTAGGTGCACACTTTATATATCCTAGGTATGAAACCTTCACTGTGACAATATCCGTCTCTCTACTTTCTCTTTTTATCGCACATCAACACCCACAACTTCTAAATTTCCCATTATGCATGCATCGCTATTTTGCATGTGTAATTTTTTGGCTCGTGGATTATTGGCTTCCTTCATTACCGCCAACTGATTTGGAGTTTTAATTTAGGGTCTATAGAGGGGCGCCAACTGATTCAGTTGTATGAAAGTGATATGCATTTTCCATACAGTGATATGCATAATATACTTGTATGATATGCAATTTGTAATTATGGATTATTTCCTTAGCCGTGAATATGATATTCATTTATGTGGATGAGATATGCATTTTTCATAAATTGATATGCAGAATATACTTGTTGATATGCATTTTTTTTTTATGATAGACTATTTCATTGGTTGTGATTGTGATATTCATTTGTGTGGATGAGTTATGCATTTTCTATATATTGATATGCAGAATAAGCCACGGGTGCGGCCAAGGAAGATCGTACTGAGTGATATTCTCGTCAAAAGCTGAGAAGAATAAGCCGCGTGCACGGAAAGGAAGTCGCGGGCGCGACCAAGAAAGATCTCGCTGAGTTCGGCCATGCAATTATGTGGATGGGATATGCATTCATTGTAAAGTGATATGTAGAATACACTAGTATAATATGCAATTTATAATTATGGTTTATTTCCTTGACCGTAAATATGATATTCATTTATGTGGATGGGATATGCATTTTTTGTACAATGATATGCATAATATACTTGTATGATATGCAGTTTTTCTCTCTCCAATCTCCTTCTCCTTGTACAGTGATATGCAAAATATACTTGTATGTTTTAAATGGTAATATCAATTACCATAATGTGCATATTTGTTCAATGTTTTTGAATATCAGTATATATACGATTGACCATGGTCCATGATCACGAATAACAGTTATTCAATAATACTCGAACAATATTAATCTTTTTCGTGTCGATATGCAGATTTTTCGTGTCGATATACAGAACGGTTTAGAAATTTCTAGACCGAAGCTCTGCGTGGAAGATGGTGGTGAATAACTGCCTATTTTGGAGGATCTACATTTTCTCTCTCCAATCTCCTTCTAACTGCCTATTTTAGAGGTTTTTAATTTTTAAAAATTTAGAAAATCAGTAGGGATATTTTATCCCATGAAAACCACCCCATACACCCTTATTATACTCTCCAAATCCAACCATCCAATACTCTCAATCCGACACTCCATAATTGTGCACTCGTTTCACCATAAGAGTCGTTTTACCGGAGCGTGCCTCTCTCTCTCTCTATATATATATATAGGTCATCACTAGCAAATATACAACCTAATAATAAGGATCATTAATCACACCATTTATCACACAAGTTCCCAAACAACAAATAGAATTATTTATTCCAACTTAATTAAGACAATAGATTAATTTTCAATTAAGAAAAATATGGAATAAAATAGCAAGAGCGAACCGTCACTTGCCTTGAATCACGAAGGAAGTTGAGCAGCGTATCGGAGATGATTGCTTTCGAAAATCAAATTGGTCCCCTGCTTTATTTATGTTCCAAACTCGATTCCGAGATGTACCCAAATCAAACACACAATTAAATTATGATTAGATAATTTATTCAATAACAATATTTGAAGGGTACAGGTCTTGATTTTTAATTGATTTTACTTAACTCCAAATAAATCTATTTCAAATAACCTCGTTTTGTTGTCGGGTAGTCTTTCAGCATTTTTGTATGTCTGAGAGTTCTGTCTCTGTTTTTACCCAAAAACAATAATAAAAAAATCTATTTCAAGGCTTTTTGATAAAACAATTATTTAGACGATTTCTAAAAATCAATTAGTCATATATTCTAAATAATCATATCATAAATAAATAAATAAGTTACTCAATTTTTTATCATCTCAAATAACCCAACACATCACCCAATTGTAGTGTTATTCCTTAACAACTTACAATTTAAGATAATATCATAAGATATAATTAATTTCATTTTAATACTTCTAAAATTAAATTAATCCAGTAGGTATCTAATTAACCCCAATTATCATACATAAACATGATTAATTTGGACAAAAACCGAATAGAGGTACGATTTAGCCAATACCGAATTCGTTCGGTTCGTCCTTGTCGACACCCTCTCGTTGTTTGTTTTGTATCTCCCTCGTCCGAACTCCAAATGATGCGTGATTTGCGGCTCTGGAAACTAGACTTCAAGACATAGGTTTTCATACCTAATCTGTAACTAGACGTACAAAGTTGAGAGAGAAAAAACTTCTTCAAGTGCACGAACGTTTTGGGGACGACTTGAAATTGGATAAATCTACTCCATGGGTAAAGGGGTATTTATAGGGGTTGGATAAATCTTTCATAACCCTACATATTGATATACAATTTGGCCCAAATCGAGCTCAAATCGGATCTCCATTTCCTACTATAAGAAAAATGTGTTCTAGTATCCACCCAAATCACGTGTCTAGATGTAAGATATGGTGTTCCTAATATAGCCCAATGCTTAATTGCATCAATTCCGAATTTTTGGTACCCAAATCCTCGATGGATAAACTACTTTCCATGTATAAGCTCAAGGTTGAAGACAACCTCCACATTTGCCCAATATTACGGTCGCCCCCCAATTATGACTTATTTGCACATTTTACCCAACTTTCTAAAGTTGTAACCAAGGTGCCCTTATTTCACTTTTCAAAAATTATAAAATTTATCCAAACTTATTTATTTTATTACTCTAAGTTTATAATATTACTTTAACCCAAAATTAAGATGTAGAAAAATTAACTTAGGTTAAAATAAAGCTTAAGTTGCCATTTCTTATAAATTTAACCATACTTGAACCCATTTTTAACACTTTGTTAAATTGGTTCAAGCATTCTAAGTTAAATTTTGATAAGTTTATCTAAATTATAATTAACATAAGGTTAATCATAATCTAGACCATTCATAACTTAAAGACATAACATAGTTAAGGTATTTATTATTTTATCACTCCCATGGATAAACATAATAATTCTTATTCCCTTTATTATTATATTTAAAATTCTAAAACTACATTTATTATTATACTTATTTATTTATTTCTACACCAAACTATTATAACCCATTTGATAATTTGTACCCAAAAATTATCATAACTCAACCTTTGAACTTAAGTTAATAAAAATTTAAATTACTCCTCTAAAAGAAATAAAAAAAATTCCTAACTTTTATTATTATCAAGTTTAAAATTACCATATTACCCTTCTAATTTAAGTGGGATATTAGGCGGAGAAAATTATACAGGTGTATCATAATACTTTATTGAAATACTAATTTATATTTAGAAATATCTACAACATGTTTTACGGATGTAGAAATTCATACAATCATATCGTATTTGTGTTAAAACACTTTTTTTCAGCAAGTTTACAAGATGTTTTACGGGTGGATAAATTCATATACATGTATCATAATTCGTGTTAAAATACTTATTTATTTCTAGCAATATTTACAACATATCTTACGGACGTAGATATTCATTCTCTCATACCGTAATTTGTGATAAAATACTATTTTTCATCAACTTTATAAGTTGTTTTACAAGTGGATAAATTTATACAGCAATATCACAATTCGTGTTAAAATACATCTTTATTTCTAGGAATATTTACACCATGTTTTACAAACGTAGAAATTCATTCTGTCATATCATAATATGTGTTAAACATTATTTTTCAGCAATTCTACAAGATGTTTTACAAGTGGAAAATTCATATACATGTGTTAAAAACTTAATTTTGTAGCAATTTCTACGACATATAATACAAGCACCGATAACATAACTTATGTTAAACACTTATTTTTTATTAATTTTTATACCATATTTTAATAGATATAATAAACACGTATGTCAACGTGTCATAATTTGTATAAAACTACAATTTTCACAAAAAAATACGACATATTTCAAAAGTGTATATATGCATACGAAATTTATATATAACTTTATTTATTGAAAATTAAAATTGAAGTCTCTCGTGCCTAAGTCATGGACACACAGACTAATTCAAATAGTTATCCAAGTCAATTAATATAAATATATTTTCAGCCTATCAAATAAAGTGTTAAATGGTGTTTTTGTTTAATCATTCATTATTTTTCAATTCTTCAAAAAGAATTTAATTTTGGAAAAAATATATTATCTTTTACTTTTTTCATAACATATCAATAATAGACATAAGTTTTATGTACAATAAAAATAAATATATAAAAACTTTCAACTTATTCAAAACTTGAAGATCATTTAAATATTAATCACATTTCTAAAAAAATAAAGATGTAATTTATGGGGAAGAATATGCTAAATTTATAGATGCATTAATAATTAGATTTTTGAAAGTATATTAATTAAATCTCTGAAAAATGATATATGAAGAACATATTATTATACATGTCTAAAATGAAAGATATTATAATTCATATTCACTAATAAATTAATTATAGTTAATAATTTAAAAATACTAAAGTAGTAAAGATAAATTTATCTAAAAAGCTTAGTGTACGTAATTTTAATCAGTAAAATAACATGTTATTTTCTTGTAAATTGTAACAGTAGTATTGATTAGATAACGCAACTTCTATATACACTACACTTTGCTCATATTCGCACTACATTTGTGTACGCAAGATTATTGCGTATGCCATATATATACATGCGTAGAGGTTGAAGTATAGCCGTTGGAAGTGATTTTACGGTATTATCTCATACGCATGTATTTTACGTACATAAGAATCTTGTGTAGCTATTAAAAGTAGTCGTTGGAAGTAGCTGGTGGGAAATTTGAAACTTCGTTTCCTACTCCAACACCTTGTGTACGCAAACATCTGGCGTAGAGGGCCAAGTGTCAAAATTCCTACCTGTAACTTCCAATTGCTACTTTTACTTACTACGCAATATTCTTGCATATGACAACATCTTGCGTAGCCCAACGACTATAATTCCAACGATCACACTTTTTCCTCTATAAATACTCAAACTTATTCATCCAAATTCCACACACGAATACAATCTTACCACAATGACAAATAGAGAAAATGAATATTGGAGAAGAGAAGAAGATGATGAAGAATTCAACCCCAACAATTTCGCGGTTAGTAATGCATAATTGTTCGTAAAAGGCTTGATAGTTGCATTATATAGATATGAATTATGTATGGTTGATTAAAACTTCTTATAGTATAGGTATGGTAAAATTGTATGTGAAATTGTATGAATTAGTTTAGGTATGGACGAATAAAAGGTTATATAGTTTTACGGAAGTTTTGTGTCGTATAAATCATAAGGTATAAATTGAAAGATTAGTGAAGTGGAGAAGGGGATGTAGATATTGCATGTGTAGTTATGAAGTAGTACGTAGTTCCTTAAGTTTAGAACTGGAGATATTGTTTTGTTGTAGTATTAGTATTGTAGTTTTGCTAGTATATTCTAGGGGCATGGAGATATTGTATGTGTAGTTATGAATTAGTACTTCTTTAAGTTTAGAAATGGAGATATTGTTTTTTTATAGTATTATTATTATAGTTTTGTTAGTATATTTTAGAGGTATGGAGATATTGTATGTGTAGTTATGAATTAGTAGTTTTTTAAGTTTAGAAATGGAGATATTGTTTATTTTAGCACTATGTCAATAAATGCAAATGGATATATTAGGATGTATGAAGAAATGAATAACATAAATGATTACATTAATAGGGGAAAGTATATGAATATGAATTTCATACTAATCAAACGTGGGATAGTCGGGAGTAATTGGTTGATTGGGCTCAAAAGAGGGGCAAAGATTTGATGATGGTTCTAGTCATTCGTCGAAGTAATGTCAGACATGTTAGTTTGATGTGTGAGAACTTTGGTGAATATAGATCGGGGGAGAAAAAAAGTTAGTGAAGAAGATCCAAAGGAGGAGGATGTGGTACGTCGTGAAACCATCTCGAAGAAGTCCGAATGCACATTTAAGTTGTACGGTGTTTGATTGAAGAAGAAGTTGGGAGTAGAGACTCGGAAATAGATCTTGAATGTGTTGAACGGACAACACAACCATAAGCTTCTGACTACCTTCCTTGGGCATGCATACATGGGCCGAATGACCCCAAATGAACAATCCGTTGTCACGAGGTTCGACGATAGGTTCAATCCACCGAGTGTTATTGTTGTGAAGTTGAGAAGCTTCTTCCCCGAAAATATAACATCCTCGAAACAAGTTTCCAACTTTCTGCAAAAAATGAATTACGAGGATCGTGAGGAAATGACGGTTACCCAATGGCCTCTAATTTTTTACAAGAACACATCTATGAAGTTCATCCTCTTAGGAAGCTATCTATGGGTCAGTGGATATCCTATTTTTCTCTCACCCTCAATCGATGCACCTGTTGAAGATGTTCGCATACGTGGTAGTTAACGACGCCACATACAAGACAAATAGGTATGTAATGGCTTTGTGTTTATTACAATTTAATATAGTATTAATATATATCATCTAAAATTGCTTATATTCTTTTGTTTTCTTACATTCATCCTTAGGTATAACATGCCTTGGGTGGAGACTGTCGGTTTTACATGCACTCACAAGACATTCAACATCGCCTATGCATTTACGCGAGAGGAAGATGTTTTGCATTACACATTCATAATGCAAAAGCTTTTGTATTTGTTTGAGAAGGCGGAAATATTGTCGACGACCATAATGACTGATCGAGAGAAGTCTCTCATCAATGCAATTCAGATAGTTTTTAAAGGTCGGGTTAAACACCTTTTGTGTTGGGTGCATATCAAACACAACATCGAGGCATATTTTAATCCAATCTTGATGAATTTGAAAAAGTCAGCGAGTTTTGCGGCCAATGCTGGCGAATTTGGTGTTCAACCATGGAGGAAATCTACGAATAGAGGCTCCAAGGATTGAGTAAATCGTGGAAGAGCGACCTTGTTCGTTACATTGAGAAACAATGGCTTAATCCTTACAAGGAAAACATAGTCAGAGCGTGGACGGATCATCATCTTCACTTCTTCACGATGACTTCAAACAAGTATCTGTTTTTCAATTGTTTAGTTGTTTATTGGGTTTGGGCCTCGATGTCATACTTACTAACATGAGGCATTTTATTTGTTTTGATAGGGTTGAGGGTATGCATAATGTGTTGAAGAATATTATGGATTCTAGTATAGGCGGTTTTAACAGAATGGCAGTGAAGATCCACCATGCGATCGATGGTCAAATTGGGCAGGTGAGGGCGAGCATGAAGATGTCACAAACAAAAAAAACCAAATTGTTTTAACAAGATGCCGCCAGAAATAAGAATGTTGTTTACGAGGCTGTTCTACAAAGTGTCGGATAGGGGCTTGAGGAAGTTGTTCGATATGTATAAGCTTCTAGAGGCAGATGATTATACGGAGGATTGCGATAATTACTGGATGAGAGAATGCCAAAGCCTGTCGTGCATCCATAAAATTGGGAAGGCTATCGTTAATAAGACGTCGATCATGCCGAGTGAGATCCACCGCTTCTAGAGGCAGTTGGAATGAGATAGGATTATCGTGACGACTCCATTGCGGACCATGTAATAGTTATACTATAGTTTTTAATTATGTCTTAATGTAATAGTTATACTTATATACTATAGTTATGAGCTATAGTATTAGTTTGTAGTTATACTAATACTATAGTCTTAATGTGATAGTGATAACAACAATTTGTCGTGCTAATTACTGCTATGCAAAATATCCAAACAAACCTTAAACCGTAGTCCTAGGTAAGTAAAGGTCGAGTCCACAGGGAGACAGAGTCTATCTTTATGTGTAATTTCTATGTCAATCTTCAAGTAACCAAAGGGGGGTTTTGTGTGTTTAGAAGTTCTAAGCATGCAAAGACAAACAAACTAAAGATGATGAATTCAGTAATAGGGAAAATAGCTCAGTCAAACAACATCCACTATTCGTATGACAAGTTGATCCTAGATACTCATTCAATATCTCATGCAATGGAAATTCCAATTCCTTTTCAGATATAACTAATAGCACAACCAGATACTATTAGCACTAACTAATTAAACAACCCTGAAACTATCAAGATTCAGTTTAACAGCAGCGTTACGGATAGGAATATAGTTGGATACAATTCTAGCATAAAACAACCAGCTTTTATCCTAGAATGTAAATCAGTTCTCTTCTGCATAAGACTAGCACAACCAGATACTAGTACGATGCAGTTGCTACTCTGAAATAGATATGCTCAACCAGTAACAATCTAGATCTAGCAATCAATCAATAGAAACAAACCCTAGTTGCGCATGCTAGAGATTATCAATATTAATCATAAGCAATCAAGCAAGAGAATAGATAAAATCCATGCAATAGATAAGGAACGAGAATCTCACAACTGAATCAAAACGAAAGCTTCAGCATCTGACTAAGCCAGGGAGGCTTAGTTCTTCATAACAAAGTACGTAGAAAGGGAAAAGATGAAATTAGGGTTCAAGGATAAGGGAGGCCAAGCTCCCTTCTAACCCTAAATACTAGAAAATAGTAAGGTCTTCCAAAAAGGTCAAAAATGAAATAATAAAAAATATTAATAATAATCCAAAATAACAAAGTAAGGAAAAGTGGTTTGGTTCCGCATCCGACACAGCGGCGGTCGCCGTAAGCCTGGCGGCGGTCGCCGCCAGATTTCTTCGGTTCAGCTCCTGTGACACTTCCGTAAAAACGCCATAACTTTTGATTCCCAACTCGGATTGCACTCATATTTTGAGGACTTGCAGTAGACTTCAAGAGCTAACTCATCGAATTGGAATCACTCCATTTGGACGTCTGAGTAAAGAGAACGGATCAATTTAATTCAGCACATTGTTCTTCTACTCTCGTGTGGACTCTCTCCTTGGTTCTTCTTCGTCTCCTCAGTGGTCAACTCCTCTTCCTCTGGATATCTTCAATTTGCTTCTCCAGACCACCAAATCCACAATTCTCCTCTCTAACTCCATAATCCACAGTTGTGCACTAAATCCATCCAAATGGCACCTCAAACCTGGTAACAACCCCTAGAAATGCACTACAAAATAGTGTCGATCAAATCCCCCATGCTTAAACCTTGCTCGTCCTCGAGTAAGCTAAAGTAACCTACTCCTCCAATCAATCCCCAAGGTTTCAAGAAGCATAGAAAACTCAACCCCTCCAAGAATCACACCTAATAATAAACTTCAAGCACCAATACAATAATCACAGCACAACATAACACAACGTCAATCAACACCACACACAATCAAGCTAAAAGGAAAGCAGAGTATTTCCCCCAAGCTTATCCCAAACACCATAGAGTGAATCAAATCTAATCCTATCTCCCATCTATCTTCTTATACATCCAGAGTGACCTACCCAAATTCTCCTTATATCACCTCTTCTTATGTCGCCACGCCAGCAAAAAATGAGGAATCCTAAAAATCACTCTTCTTCTTTTCACTCATTTTGCCAAGGCGCCCTTTCGGGTTTTCACCAAGCCACTCATTTCATTTTTCAATAGATGGGCTCACAATATGCTCACATCACTCTTGACCAATTATTACCCCAACCTAATGCTGGTCCAAGCCACATGCTTATTACCTAGGCCGCCTTTTCAGGTTTTCGACCTATCCCAGGATTTCAATTTTAGCCTTTTTTCAAATTTTTGGCTCTTTTTCATTTTTTTTTCTTTTCCTCAACGACGTAGCAAGTATAGAATCCTCCCTCATGCGTAAACATTGCATTGTCCTCAATGTAATGAAAGACAAAAAGAATAAAGCACAGGGAAGACAAAGAATGGACTCACAAACGTCGCCAAGCTGCTTGGACACTGAAGGTGTCGTTGGCGGTCTTCACAATATATGCCCAGGTCTCTAGTATTGGGCGGGTGTCTTCATCTCAACTCTACCGTGCAACCATAGGGAACCACTGTAAGGTGTGGTGGTCATTAAGGAAATCAGGGTTATACGGCCTTCAACTCCATCAACTCCTACCATGCAACCAAAAGGAACCACTCTGGTGAATAGTGGTATAACAAGTATGGCGGGGTTGCATGGCCTTCAACGAACACAAAAATGGGGCCCAGATGTAATCGTGGCGTGGGCCCTAGTGTTCCTCCTCCTCAGCTGCCAATTGTAGGGCCATCATCGTTGTCAAATATAAAGTTGGGCTAATGTCTCCTCCTTGACAACATGATGCGCACCATCTCTCCATGGGAAACTCGGACAGCTGGCCTCCGGTGGAACTTTTTTTTTTTTTGCTCCCCGTTTACGGTTTTTTCGGGAAGTTTTTATTTTTTATTTTTACTTAGAAATGGCGGCGGTCGCCGTAAGGAGGGAAGCGGTCGCCGTAATTAAACGGCAGTCGCTGCCATTTGCCGTAGCGAAGCATTCGAAAGTGGGATTGGCGGCGGTCGCCGTAAGTTTGGCGGCGGTCGCCGCCTCTCCTTCTTCACTTTTTCACGCATCCTGCAGGTTAGTTCGACACAGAACTACAAAAACTACAAAACTAAAAAAAAATCAAAAGAAAATAAACTAAGGGAAGGGAAAGAAAGTACCTAACATCGGGTTGCCTCCCGAGAAGCACCTTGTTTACTGTCCTTGGCTCGACATAGTGCTCAACCTCTTCAACTCGGGTTGCTCCTATCACTTGAACTCCTGAGGTCTATATCAGGGGGATGCCGCTTTGTGTGCTCCATGTTGAGCCTTTCCCCCATGCTTGTGCCCTTCATGATGGTTGGACTGCTGTTCATATCTATGAATGCACTTGCCATCTTCAGAAACGGTCTACCCAGCATCTCAGGGGCTGCATGTATGTCATGCCCCGTATCCAGCATGTAAAAATCTGCCACCTGAATTAAGGCCTCCTTCTTGTGCTTCCCCTTTGGTTTCTTCTTTATATTGCCCAGCGCCCTTAAAAACTCTGTGTAGCGAGGGATGCAATTTGCCAGTTCGATCAAGGGAATGGTTGCCTCGCAGATACTGAAGGTTTCATATAGCTCTTTGTCATTCTTCAGCCTTCGAGTATCTTGTACTGCCTCAGGGAGGGGCATGACGGGGTGCAGCGAGACAAGTGGAGAGGAGTTGAGATGTACATACTTATCATAGGCAGCCTCGAGAGGGTCGGGGGCTGCCGGCGCGTTTTCGAGAGGAACGAGCGTCGCAGGATCGTTTCCGCGATCGCGGCACTCCTCCTCTTGGTCGCTAAATTCCTCCAGTCCCAAAAAATAATCTTCTTCAGAAAGCACAACGCGATCCAAAATATCGTCTGGAATACCCATCTCCTCAGTGGGTGAACCGAGGTCGAGGTATACCTCCCGCGGTCTCGGGTTCTCTTCTGCAGATAGCTTACTGTATTCTGCACCCGTCTCACAAATTTGTTCTTCCCTTTGAGCTAAGGGGGCGACATGCAGCTACTCAGTACTTTATAGGGTCATCGAGAAGACATTCTCTTTCTGGTGCACCACTGGGTGAGATAGTGGTTCTACCGACGTCATGGCCTCCATTCTGCTCACTGCTTGCACCATTTGCCCCATCTGTCTCTCAGAGTTCTGGATATAGGACTTCATTTGTTGTTCAAGTTGGATCGTGCTCTGATTGAGAGATCGAAACATGTCCTCCAATGACATGAAGGGACTTGGATTGTGCACCATCTGATTCTCCAAGGTCCGGAATAAATCCGCAGTAGACTGTGAGACATAGTAATCTGGATTGGACACTGGTGGGCTATGCTCGTAGGCTGGGTAGTACTGCGGTGGAGTACCCTGCTGATAGAACGACTGTGGTCCCGGGTAAAACTCCTGGTAATCATGACCATAAGGGGGATAATGTTGGTGCCCATAACTCGAATTGGGGTGATCTCTCCACCCTGGAGTGTATGCGTATGAGTATGGGTCATATTGCGGCTCCTGATGGAAGTGGGGAAATCTATCCATCTCTGTAACAAAATCAAAAAGGAAAAACAAAAATCAATAGTACGGGTGTAGACCGTAAGATAGGTCCACACAATAGTTGACACACAAATCGCACACAAAATAGATTATTGTCTCCCCGGCAACGGCGCCAATTTGATAACAGCAATTTGTCGTGCTAACTACTGCTATGCAAAATATCCAAACAAACCTTAAACCGTAGTCCTAGGTAAGTAAAGGTCGAGTCCACAGGGAGACAGAGTCTATCTTTATGTGTAATTTCTATGTCAATCTTCAAGTAACCAAAGGGGGGTTTTGTGTGTTTAGAAGTTCTAAGCATGCAAAGACAAACAAACTAAAGATGATGAATTCAGTAATGGGGAAAATAGCTCAGTCAAACAACATCCACTATTCGTATGACAAGTTGATCCTAGATACTCATTCAATATCTCATGCAATGGAAATTCCAATTCCTTTTCAGATATAACTAATAGCACAACCAGATACTATTAGCACTAACTAATTAAACAACCCTGAAACTATCAAGATTCAGTTTAACAGCAGCGTTACGGATAGGAATATAGTTGGATACAATTCTAGCATAAAACAACCAGCTTTTATCCTAGAATGTAAATAAGTTCTCTTCTGCATAAGACTAGCACAACCAGATACTAGTACGATGCAGTTGCTACTCTGAAATAGATATGCTCAACCAGTAACAATCTAGATCTGGAAATCAATCAATAGAAACAAACCCTAGTTGCGCAGGCTAGAGATTATCAATATTAATCATAAGCAATCAAGCAAGAGAATAGATAAAATCCATGCAATAGATAAGGAACGAGAATATCACAACTGAATCAAAACGAAAGCTTCAGCGTCTGACTAAGCCAGGGAGGCTTAGTTCTTCATAACAAAGTACGTAGAAAGGGAAAAGATGAAATTAGGGTTCGAGGATAAGGGAGGCCAAGCTCCCTTCTAACCCTAAATACTAGAAAATAATAAGGTCTTCCAAAAAGGTCAAAAACGAAATAATAAAAAATATTAATAATAATCCAAAATAACAAAGTAAGGAAAAGTGGTTTGGTTCCGCATCCGACACGGCGGCGGTCGCCGCCAGATTTCTTCGGTTTAGCTCCTGTGATACTTCCGTAAAAATGCCATAACTTTTGATTCCCAACTCGGATTGCACTCATATTTTGAGGACTTGCAGTAGACTTCAAGAGCTAACTCCTCGAATTGGAATCACTCCATTTAGACGTCTGAGTAAAGAGAAAGAATCAATTGAATTCAGCACATTGTTCTTCTACTCTCGTGTGGACTCTCTCCTTGGTTCTTCTTCGTCTCCTCAGTGGTCAACTCATCTTCCTCTGGATATCTTCAATTTGCTTCTCCAGACCACCAAATCCACACTTCTCCTCTCTAACTCCATAATCCACAGTTGTGCGCTAAATCCATCCAAATGGCACCTCAAACCTGGTAACAACCTCTAGAAATGCACTACAAAATAGTGCCGATCAGATAGTTATACTTATATACTATACTCTTATGTCTTAATCTAATAGTTATAGTTATATTATAGTTTTTTAATTACGTCTTATTGTAATAATTATACTTATATATCATAGTTATGAACTATAGTCTTAGTATGTAGTTATACTAATATTATAGTCTTAATGTAATAGTTATACTTATATTTTTGTTTTTAATTATGTATTAATGTAATAGTTATATATTATAGTTTTTAATTATGTCTTAATGTAGAAGTTATATATTATAGTTTTTAGTTATAGTTTTTAATTATAGTATTAATTATGTCGTGATGTAATAGTTATATATTGAATATGAAAAACAACACCATAATATAGAAAATCAATCCATATACATCCACAAAATACATAATTGTTCAAACATCTGTAAACTAAAAGTTTAGGTAATATAAATCTTGAATATCAAATCCATAAGCTAGCCCTCGTCGGGCTGCCTCACGCTGCCAGATCCCTCCTCGGTGGCTGAGTCGCGGAATATCTGGGAGGCACGCGATATGGGATCCGTCGTAGGCGTCACGTTACCCATTAGATACTCAATCCAACGGATCATCCGATCTGTAAGACGGGGATGCGTATCATCGTACTCGGCGAAGTATGTAGTCATCTCGTTGGCCATAAGCTGGGAGCGCTGTATTAAAAATAAAACAACATTAGAATAATAGAAAACTAAATTACCGTAAATGTAATAAAATTACATACCGTAACAGCAGAAGCCGGGGAGGTGGAGGGATAGGCTCAACTGGATGTGGGTCATGTCTGGGCGACCGGAAATCCAGATATGGATGAGACATCTGGTCAAACCAATCGAGGTATGCCTTGTCATAATCCTACGCGAAGGTGGACGTGATAAGATCACGCAGCCAGCGGCCTCAGGTCTGCATCCCACAAAGAGTGCTCATCTCCGTACTCCATAATGTACGTCTGCAAGGCAGCATGGCAGACAAATCTCTTTGGCTCCGGTGGTGCCTGAGCAATAAACCGCTTGTACCCAAACTGGCGGAGGTAGCGGTCGGGCAAGTACGACTCTCGCACGTCAAAACACTCAATGATGCCTCGATATAGCGATGAAGCGTACTTGGGATCATTGAAGTTTAGCTTGCCCCACGGTTGCCACCAAACCTGAAATAAAAAAAAATAACGGTGTGACACGACCGAAAAATAATCGAAAAAATGTAAATTCGAAGGTAACGCCTAAAACTAACTCTGAAAACTTCATGGCATCGAGTACCCGACGCAGGGAGATAAGGTGATCTGTGTCACTTCCCTAGGGAGCCTCCCTCCCATCACGGGCGGTAGCCCGTGAATCCACCATGGCTTCTAGGTCGGGTGAAGCATGACAACAGAAGGTGTGAAAGATGATGATAAGCGTTATCGTGACGCCTAAACAAAGTAAATCCTTAAAAACCTAACTTAGTAGAATAGACAAGCAAGAGTCGAATCCCACAGGGAGGAGTTATTTTCTTAGTGCACAAATGTATGTCAAAGGTAACAAATGGGGGGTTTGTTGGTTGGTTGCAAGTAAATAAAGTAAACAAAAACAAAGGTTGTAATCAATTGGGAAAAAGTACTTAGCCAGACAAATATCCACCATTCATTCGATTGATTGGTCCTAGATTATCTCTATTCATTCCTATGATTATTCCTGTCCCTATTCTGAAATAGTTATCAGTCTAACTAGTCCTGGCAACCCTAACTATCGAACGCACGAGAAACTATCAAGATTTAGAACAATAGCAACAGGAAACATAAGAATTAGCCAGGATACATGCAACACCACAACTCGCAGCATTTAACACATAATCAATTCTCTTTCATAATAAACTAGTCCAACTAGTCCTAGAATATCATGGTTGCTACACAAGATAAGAGATTTCAAGTAGAAATATCCAAACCCTAGCAATAGACAATTACTAATATCAACTAGGTGATCAATCCAGTCAAATCAATAAGAATCAATAGGAATAAGCTCAAGAGAAAAGATATAATTTAAAGGAACAGGAATTGAATTATAACCTCACAATCATATATCAAATGAAGGCTTTAATCGTCGGACTAAGCAAAAGGTGTTTAGTTCTTCATAGTCTTGAAACGAAAACTCAAAGGGAAAAACAATACTGAATTCTAGTCTGAATCATCATTGTGGCTGCTGGGAAACTAGGTTAAATAACCTAACCCAAAACCTAAAACTAAAGATACCAAACATAATCTAAAAGGAAATTAAAATAATCTAATCGGAATAAAGGAAAAAAATAGTAAAAAGCAATCTTCGGACGAAACGGAACTCGGCGCGCTGATGATGGGATTTCCGCGATCGTGGAAAAAGCTTTCGCGACCGCGGAAAATACAATTGTGACCTTCGCTGCTCTCGACTTTTCCGCGATCGCGGCTGTTCTTCCGCGACCGCGAAACTTCGGTTTTTGGCTCCTTCGCTCCGTCTCTTCTCCGCGACCGCGACGGTGAGTTCCTCGACCGCGGAGAACTTTATGTAAAGGTACTCTAGCTCCTTCTTAACCTCTTCCTTCGTCTTCTCTTGTGGTTTTCTTCTCATCTTCTTAATGTCTTCTTTTAAGCTTCTCCAAACCACCATATCTGCACTTCTACTCTTCAACTCTAATCTCCACAATAACGCTCTAAACTCATCTAAATGGTACCCAAAACACCGCTAACAACTCCTAGTTAAACCCTACAAAGTAGCGCTGATCAAACTCCCCCATGCTTAAACCTTGCTCGTCCTCGAGTAAGCTAATATAAACCTACTCCTCCAATCAAATCCCCAAGGTCTCAGGAAGCATAGAAAAACCATCTCTACTAAGAATTGCACCTAAACATGAAACTCCAAGGCACCAACACAATCAACACAACACACAACATACAAACTTAAAGGAAAGCAGAGTACTTCCCCCAACCTTAACCCGAACACCATAGAGTGAAAAAACATCTAATCCTAGCCTCCATCTATCTTCTTATGCCTCCCAGAGTGACCTACCCGAATTCTCCTTATATCACCTCTTCTTATGTCACCACGCCAGGAAAAATGAGGAATCCTAATAATCATTCTTCTTCTTTTCACTCATTTTGCCAAGGCGCCCTTTCGGGTTTTTACAAAGCCACTCATTTCATTTTTCAATAGATGGGCTCACATAAACTCACATCACTCTTGACCAATTATTACCCCAGCCTAATGTTGGTCCAAGCCACCTGCTTATTACCTAAGCCGCCCTTTCGGGTTTTCGACTTATCCCAGGATTTCTATTTTTGTCTTTTTTCAATATTTTTGACTTTTTCTATTTTTCATTATTTTTTCTTTCTCCTCAACGACTAGCAAGTATAGAACACTCCCCCATGCTTAAACATTGTATTGTCCTCAATGTAATGAAAAACAAAAAGAATGAAGCACATGGAAAGGAAAAAAATAACTCATAACCGTCGCCGAGTTGGCTTGAACCTGGAAGTTGTTGCTGGCGGTATATCCATATAACCACATGTCTCTGGTGTTGATCCGGTCTTCAAACAATCTCCACCGTGCAACCAAAAGGGAACCACTATAAGGTGTAGTGGTATATCAAAGAATCGGGGTTGCACGACCTTCAACGAACACAAAAATGGAGCCCAGATGTAATCGTGGTGTGGGCTCTGGTGTTCCTTCTCCTTAGCTGTCGAATGTCAGTCCATCATCGTTGCCAAATAAAAATGTGGGGTGAATGTCTCCTCCCTGGCAGCATGGTACACACCATCTCTCAATGTAAAACTCGGACAGTTGGCCTTCAGTAGAATTTTTTTTTTATGTTAGGGGACTTACAGTGATATTTCCGCGACCATAGAAAAGTTACTGGTGCGAGAAACACCATTTTCAATTTGGATCAGGTCTCCTACCTGCAGGTTAGTCGAAAACAAAAATGAAGCGAAAACAAAACAAACAATAATAAGAACTGGAAAGGAAAAGACAAGGAAATAATGTCATACCTCGGGTTGCCTCCCGAGCAGTGCCTTAGTTATTGTCGTGGCTCGACGTGGTGCTCTCCCACTCAACTTGGGTTATTCACATCCGTTGAACATTCGGGGTCTCCGTCAGGAGGGTGTCTCTTTGCATCATCTAAGCTGACACCGACCCTCACCCCATCAAATTCCATTGTGAGCGAACCACTGCTCACATCAATCTTGGTACCTGCCGTGTTCATGAACGGCCTTCCTAGCATCACAGGGGCTGCATTTTTATCTTGCCCCGTATCCATCACAAAGAAATCCGCATGGAAGATTAGCTTATCCACTTCTACCAACACATCCTGCACCACTCCCTTGGGATACACATAGGAATTGTCCGCCAGTTGGATCACAATCCCTATTTTCTCTAATGGCCCGACCTCTAAAGACTCATAAAGCGAAAGAGGTAACACATTGATGGATGCACCCAAATCTAGCATAGTGATGAGTGCTATTTTGTAGCACATATCTAAGGGTTATTACCAGGTTTGAGGCGTCATTTGGTTGGATTTTATGCACAATTGGAGATTATGGAGTTAGAGTTGAGAAGTGTGGTTTTGGTGGTCTGGAGGAGCTAATTGGAGACATCCAGAGGAAGAGGAGTTGACCACCTGAGGAGACAAGAAAAATCTATGAAGGAACCACATTGGAGTGGGCGATTTCACCGCCCCATGCTAGAGCCACCGCGACCCGGCGGTGGGTCTCAGAGAAGGATGGCGCCCCGCGGACATCTGATGGGCGAAGCAATTAATTAAGCCGCGTGTTGCTGTTTATTATTGGGCTGAATTGATAAGAAGAAGCCCACGTGAGCAATGAAAGGCCCACCAAATGAAAAGAATGCCGCGCGCGTGAAGAAGTTGGGAAGAGATGGAGGAGTGACGTCGCCACGATGTCAGCGAAGCTGATGCTTGGAATTGAATTGGGCCGCTGCGTGTGTTGGGCCACCGAGCTGATGATGGAGAGATGGGCCGTGCATGTGCGAGAGGAGCGAGCCGCTTTTGCTGGGACGAGTAGCTGCTCAGACCGAAATTCCGAGATTAATCTCCCCGGGGTTTCGTTTATTTATTTTTAGTTTATTTTATTATTATTTCCTTTTATTAATTTTATCACTTTTAGAATTAGGTTAAATACTTTTGTTAACCTAGTTGCCATGAGATACAATACACAATTTAGTTTTACAAGTTCGTTCTTTTCGTTTGGCCTCTAGGGTTTTCAACCCATGGAGAGCTAAACACCTTTGTTCTGCTAGACGTTTGAAGCAATACAGTTGATTCAGTTGTGAGATTTCTATTCCTTGTTGTTATTCTTATGTGTGTTGGTTTGATTCTCTTGGTTATATTGATTATTGATTTATCATTGTTCTTCATAGTCTGGCCAGCTAGGTTGAGTAATATCTATCAATTGCTAGGATTGTATATAGGGGTTCCGAGTGCATATCTAGTAGCAAACACAATTGTGCGTATAGGGGTTTCGAGCGTACAATTGTGAGTGAGAGTCAGTTGCATGCGAGTATTAATACGTCTTTCTATTTGCATGTATCCTATATCCTTATGTGCATTGCTATTGCTTTGTTGGTGGTAAAGTATACCGACAACTATGAGAATCGGAGGTGCTTTACCATTGGCATAGTAATAAGTCTATTGACAACTGTGAGAATCAATAGTACTTAAGATCAGGGTGGGAACAACCATAAGAATAGTAAAAGAACTTGGATTGAATAGATTTCAGTGATCAACTTATATCTCTGTATTGTGGATCTCGTTCTAGTGGAACTACTTTCCCCATTCATATTCTCAAGTCAACTAAACATGTTTACTTTGCTTTGTTTGATACTCAAAATCCCCCTTGTTACCTTGCATGCTTATAAACACATAGATTGATTACTTCCTCCCTGTGGGATCGACCGTTGCTTGCCTCTACAACTTGTTTAGGTTTGTTAGGATTATTTTGTTTAGGTGTCACGACAACGCCTCATCAAATTGGCGCCGTTGCCGGGGAGGCAAGATTTGATCTTTCTTTGTGTTTGTTCGTGTGCGTGTTACTTTGGTGTGGACCTATCTTACGGTCCACACCCGTGCTACTGATTTTTGTTTTTCTCTTTTTGCTTTTGATACAGATATGGAGTTCGGGGGAGAACCGTACGAAAGACCATGCCCCTACTCATTCTCGCCAGAGAGGGGATACGACCCAACTTCCAGTGCAGCAAAGCCAATTAGAGCATGCAGAATCTGTCGCGAAATGCTGCACACCACTGACGATTGTCCAGGACTTCCCGCATTCAGAGCAGCAGTAAATGCACGTCGAGGTCTGAACTCACAGGGACCCAAATAGGAGCCATATCCGGACACTTACAGCTCAGGGTGGAGGGAGTACTATAACCCAGTTCCATATGGAAATCAACCATAGTGCTCGCCTGCACCCAATGCTGATGTACTCAGCACTTTGATGCAAAGTATAGAAACTATGGCCCAGAACGTGATCTCAATGCAAGCAACCATGGCTCAGAGTGTCCAACAACAACAACAAGAGGCGATTTCCAATCTCCAAAGCCAAGTTAACCAGCTGAGTAAAGCGTTGCTTGAGTCGAAGTCAGCACAACCACAAGTCCCTGTAGCAGAAAATACACAAGAGGCTGAGATTAGGATCAGTAAGTTCATGAAGAAGGAGGTCCAGGAGAGTATAGAGGTATCCCACGAAGCGAAGGTGATCAAGGGCGAAAACGGCACCGATAAAGTTGAAATTAAAGATGGGAGACTCCTACCGCCCCGTGGTGCTTCCCACCGCGACCCGGCGGTGAACCTCAGTAACCCTACCGCGACCTCGCCGCCCCGCGGCCAAGTACACCGCCCCGCGGTGAGTCCAGCGCCCCGCGGTGATGACTACCTCCCCGCGGTGGACGGAGTGCCTCCTAGTGATATCTCACCGCGACCCGATGTCCAAAATTCTATTTATGCTGATGAGGTTTGGGTTGATCCTTATCATCGTCCAGAGTGGCTGACTGAGGAGGAGAACTTCTTTGGAGAGGAGGAGTGGAGCGACGATGAGGAGGAGTGCCGTGATCGTGAAAATACGCCAGAGACAACCATTCCTCTCGAAAACACCCCGGCAGTCCCCAACCCTCTAGAGGCTGCCTATGATGAGTTTGTGCGTCTCAACTCCTTCCCGCTCGTCGCATCGCATCCCGATACACCCTTCCCTGAAGCTATGAAGGACACCCAAAAGGTGGAGAATGACAAAGGCTTATTTGACACCTTCAGTAGTTGCAAGGCAACCATCCCTTTGGTCCATTTGGCAGACAGCACCCCTCGCTGCAAGGAAATGTTAAAAGTGTTGGGCGCGACCAAGAAGAAGCCGAAGGGGAAGCACAAGAAGGAAGCCTTGATTCAAGTGGTAAATTTTTATATGCTGGATACGGAGCAAGATACACATGAAGCCCCTGAGATGCTTGGTAGACCGTTTCTAAAGATGGCAAGTGCATTCATAGATATGAACAACGGTCCAACCATCATGAAGTGCACCAGCATGGGGGAAAGGCTCAACAGGGAGTATACAAAGAGGCATCCCCCTGATATGGACCTCAGGAGTTCAGTTGCTGTGAGCAATCCAAGTTGAAGTTGGAGTAGTATGTCAAGCCATGACAATAACTAAGGCGCTATCCGGGAGGCAACCCGAGGTATGTTTTTCTTTCTTTGTTTTTGCATTTTCCTTATTGTGTTTTTGCTTTGTTTTTCTTTGTTTCCGACTAACCTGCAGGGAAAAGACCCATGCCTATTGAAGAAGGTGTTTCCACATTAATGTAAGTCTCTTCCTTCCCTGCAATAAGTCATCCCCCGAAAAAACCTTAAACGGGGGGCAAAAAAAAAACGAAAAAAAAAGAGGTACCCAAGGCCAGCTGTTCAGAGTTCCCAAGGAGATGGTGCGCATCATGTTGTCAAGGAGGAGACATTCGCCCCACACATTATTTGACAACGATGGTGGCCCTACAATTGACAGCTGAGGAGGAGGAACACTAGAGCCCCCATCATGATTACATATGGGCTCCACTATGTGTTTCTAGAAGGCCGTGCAATCCTACTATTATTGCTATATCACTATTCACCAAAGTGGTTCCCTTTTGTTGCACGGTAGGAGAAGATTACAGAGTTGATAAAGACACCCGCCCACCACCAGAGACTTGGGCATTTATTGAGAAGACCGCCAGCAACAATGGAAGTGTCCAAGCAGCTTGGCGACGTTTGTGAGTTATTTTTTTGCTTTTCCCTCTGCTTCTATTCTTTTGTCTTTCATTACATTGAGGACAATGCAACGTTTAAGCATGGGGGAGAGTTCTATACTTGCTACGTCGCTGAGGAGAAAAAAAAATGAAAAAAAAGCCAAAAATTGAAAAAAGGCATACAATAAAAATCCTGGGATAGGTCGAAAACCCGAAAGGGCGGCCTAGGCAATAAGCAGGTGGATTGGACCAGCATTAGGCTGGGGTAATATGTGGTCAAGAGTGACGTGAGCTTATGTGAGTACATCTATTGAAAAATGAAATGAGTGGCTTGGTGAAAACCCGAAAGGGCGCCTTGGCAAAATGAGCGAAAAAGAAGAAGAGTGATTTTAGGATTTCTTATTATTCGTGGAGAGGCGTCATAAGAAGAGGAGTTATAATGAGGATTCGGATAGGTCACTCTGGAGAGATAAGAAGATATATGGGAGACTAGGATTAGAATTTATTCACTCTATGGTGTTTGGGATAAGCTTGGGGAAAGTACTATACTTTCCTTTTAGCTTGGTTGTGTGGGGTGTTGAGATTTTTGATTTGATGTTGTAGTCTATTGTGCTGAGCTTATTTGTATGGTTGCCTGGAGTTTATTGTTTGGTATGATTCTTGGAGGTTGAGTTTTCTATGCTTCCTAAAGCCTTGGGGATTGATTGAAGGAGTAGGTTGACTTTAGCTTACTCGAGGACGAGCAAGGTTTAAGCATGGGGGATTTGATGAGTGCTATTTTGTAGCACATATCTAAGGGTTATTACCAGGTTTGAGGTGCCATTTGGTTGGATTTTATGCACAATTGGAGATTATGGAGTTAGAGCTGAGAAGTGTGGTTTTGGTGGTCTGGATGAGCTAATTGGAGACATCCAGAGGAAGAGGAGTTGACCACCTGAGGAGACAAGAAAAATCTATGAAGGAACCACATTGGAGTGGGCAATTTCACCGCCTCGCGCTAGAGCCACCGCGACCCGGCGGTGGGTCTCAGAGAAGGATGGCGCCCCGCGGTCATCTGATGAGCGAAGCAATTAATTAAGTCGCGTGCTGCTGTTTATTGTTGGGCTGAATTGATAAGAAGAAGCCCACATGAGCAAAGAAAGGCCCACCAAATGAAAAGAATGACGCGCGCGTGAAGAAGTTGGGAAGAGATGGAGGAGTGACGTCGCCACGACGTTAGCGAAGCTGATGCTTGGAATTGAATTGGGCCGCTGCGTGTGTTGGGCCACCGAGCTGATGATGGAGCGACAACAAGTGCAAACCCTTCCACGACACTCTGAAGAAGAACAAATCCTTTCAATGGACGGGAGAACACGAAGCAGCGTTCCATAACTTAAAAGAGTACCTGGCCAGTCCCATGTTGCTGACCAAACCTAAAGGCGACGAGCCCTTATTTCTATATCTTGCAGTGTCAGAATCAGCCGTAAGCGCAGTATTGGTCAGAGAAGAAGATGGCAAGCAGTCACCAATATACTACGTCAGTCGGATGCTGCTACCAGCCGAAATGAGGTATTCGTCACTTGAAAAGCACGTGCTATCATTGGTAATGGCTTCGAACAAACTCAAACCGTATTTCGAATTCCATACTATTACTGTTCGCACTAATCATCCCATGAGAGCTATCATGAGGAAACCTGAGTTCACAGGACGAATGACTAAATGGGCTATACACCTCAGCGGTTACGACATCGAATATGAGCCCAGGACAGCGATCAAGTCGCAAGCCTTAACCGACTTTGTGGCTGATTTCAGTCCGACCCTAGAGCAAGAATCGACGCAACTACTCGCCACGAATGAAACAGGCACATGGGAGCTCCACACAGATGGAGCGTCAAACGCCAGAGGATTGGGGCTAGGGGTCATACCGAAATCACCGCAAGGGGACAAGATAGCTCAGGCCGTCAGATGTGAGTGGGACGCAACTAACAACAAAGCTGAGTACGAAGCACTCATATTCGGACTCGCCCTGGCTCGCGACCTAGGAGTCCGAGAGATCGAAGTCATTTGCGACTCCCTGCTGGTCGTAAACCAGATACAAGGATCGTACAGTGCTAAAGACGTCAGGATGATAGCCTACCTGAAGGTAGCCAAGAAGTTGATCAGACAATTTCAAACATTCAACATCAGACAGGTACCTAGGGATCTTAACTCCCAAGCCGATGCACTTGCCAATCTAGGATCCGTCCTAGACCCGAAGGAATTTCCACACATACCATTGGCCCACATCATGACGCCAGCCGTCCCAAGGACATCCGTCGAGTCAACGACACCTCTTGAAGAACTCGTCGCCATGGAGGTCGACGACCAACCAGAAGAAGACATTGTCGACAACAATGACGATTGGATGCTACCTTACATCAGATGGTTGAAAGACGGCATCTTGCCCGACGACAAAATAGAAGCAAAAAGGCTCAAGGTACAAGCACTCTCTTACGATATCATAGATAACATCTTGTACAAAAGATCTGTCACAGGGCTACTCCTACGATGCCTCAAGACTCCAGAAGTCGGACGCATCTTACAGTCGCTATATGAAGGAGAGTGTGGCAATCATACCGGCGGACGAAGCCTCTCAGGGAAAGCCCTACGAAACGGGTACTACTGGCCCACGATGAACAAAGACGCTATGGAGTACACCAAGAAGTGCGACGCCTGTCAGCGGCATGCGCCCATCCATCACCAACCCTCAGAGCTCCTCCATCCGACTCTGGCTCCATGGCCCTTTATGAGATGGGGAATGGACATTGTCGGAAAGCTCCCTCTCGCGTCGGGACAAAGAGTTTTCTTCCTTGCCATGACGGACTACTTCTCTAAATGGATCGAAGTCGAAGCCTACAAAGAGGTAAGAGATCAACACGTCATTTCATTCATAAAACGCAATATCTTGTGCAGATTTGGCGTCCCATCAGAAATCGTGTGCGACAACGGCTCCCAATTCATCAGTCATAAGACTCGAGCCTTTTGTGACAAATGGAACATCAAGTTGGTCACATCCACACCTCGGTATCCACAATCCAACGGACAAGCCGAATCCAGCAACAAGATCATTATCAACAACCTCAAGAAACGCCTCACTGGGGCTAAGGGCAAATGGGCAGACGAACTCCCACTCATTCTCTGGTCCGACAGGACTACTCCAAAGAATACGACCGGGCAATCACCTTTCTCCCTCGTCTACGGGAGTGAAGCGGTCATCCCGGCCGAGTTACTGGTTCCGACCGCTCGTTGCAACCTTCAGACAAACGAGAAAAACGACATCGAACTAGAACACAACCTGGACACATCGGACGAGATCAGAGAGAGAGCCTGAATCAGGATGGTCAGATTCCAACAACAAGTCGCAAGGAGCTACAACAAGAACGTCTGGATCAAAGCATTCAAGGTCGAAGATTGGGTCCTCAGGAAAACTTTCCAGAACACCAAGAATCCATCCGACGGAAAGCTAGCACCACAATGGGAAGGACCTTACTTAATCGCCGAAGTGGTCGGACAAGGAGCATATCAGTTAGAGGACAAAGACGGACAATCGATCCCGAGAAGTTGGAACGCAGCACATCTAAAGCTATACCATTTCTGAACCGATAAGGTAAAAACATCACACACTTTCATACATCGCTTACTATCACATATACATCGCTTACTATCACATATACATCGCTTACTATCGCATATACATCGCTATCTTCTTTTACATGTTATCATCTGACACTAAGCGAGGACTTCCTCCTTACAAAACACAAATGCAGAACAGCATTGACATATACACTGGATCCAGTCATCCACAAAAAGCGCTTACATTACACTACACTACACGATCGGAACACGGGGAGATGACAACACAGGCACGTCGGCACACCGTCTGCCTTACATAAAACATAAGGTTCGACACCTTATTACATTCACGCAATAGAAACATATTGCTTACCTCCCCGACATAAAGTCATGACTAACACATACACAAACATTTACAAGCCTGTCTTACACACATACATACGGGGAGCCCCACTCGACGGAGCACACAGGTGAAACCGACACACCAAACACAAAAACGTCATCGACAATTCCCTTGGATGTCTGACGACATGTACGAAACAAGCAAACGTACGATTTTATATGTAAAGACAAGTTGTATTAAATAAAAGTACTAGCATTTTTATACAAATACGCGACCTGCGATGGTGGACGGGTCACCAAAATATATTATCTGCCTACACATCCGTAGGACTTCATCAAACATTCACTTAAAACATTCTACGACCCGCGATGGTGGACGGATCGCCAAAAATACCAAATGTCTAAACCCACATACAAGTGGGACAATAAGTCAAACTACGCAAGGAAAACAGATCAAGCGTCAGGGACAATGGCGTTACCTTCGGTAGGGGTTGGCTCCAGAGAGGCTACCTCATCAGTCGGCTCGACATCGCCAGAATGGGCCTCGTCCTCATCGGCACCCTCATCCACGGCCTCATCTCCGACGCCAGCCAAGCGAAACAGCTCCTGACTAGGGTTGCCCTTTGGGAACAGGGAGTCCAAGGTCTCCTTCTTTGCCTTCAAGTCCCAGAGCTTGTGTTTGCCTTCGCCGAACTCCTCGATCATTTCGACACGTGACTTCAGCGCGTAAAAGGCGCCAACGTCACCAGCGATCTGGCCATCGGCAATCCGAGCCCGCTTCACCTCCTCCTCAACGCCTGATCGGCTCTCCTCGAACTCTTTCCGGTTTGCGACCAACTCCTCTTGACAGCCCTTCAGCTCCCTAGTAAGGTGACGTTCAATCTCACGACTACGACTCTCCGCTCCCTCCAATTTGGTCCTCAAAGACGCAAGGTCAGACTCTGTCCTAGCAGCCCTTTCCTCATCCTTGACAACCATCGCCTTAACACCAGAGTATGCCCCCAAGAGGTACTGGAAGGACTGAAGGGAGAACACACAATCAGAGATCATAAAACTTAGCAAAACACAAGAAAGAAAACGGCACGGAACAGGGACGACTCACCTTCCACGCGGAGCACCCCGCTTCACCAATGCAATCAAGAGGAGAGACATCATCAACCTCCGACTTCAGAGTCGGGTCCTGAGCATAAAATAGGTCAGTGATCGATTGTCCGACTGCGCCAATCTTGCCGATCCCTTCGGCGGTCGCCTCTTTCTTCTTAGGGATCTCCTCCACCTTGACATCTTCAGAGGGAGCGCTCGCCTTCCTCTTGGAGCCAACTTTGACTGGAGCCGTCGGACCCACCGGAGCTGGTTTGCTTGATGCAGCTTTGGCTGCCGCCTTCCTTTGTTCAATCAAACCCTTCCCAGACACTACTTTCAGACGAGCACTCGCTCGACCACCAGGGGAAACTGACACAACAAGACAAACAGAAAAGGAGAAAATCCTAAAGCACACGATGAAATGAAAAACAGTAAAGAAGGACTCCCAGGGTCGAGAATCTACCTTTTGCATGAGATGATGAGGCGTTCGACATGTCGTCTTGAGAAGCAGGAGTCGTCGACAGCAGGTTGACGTTCACAAACTTTCTTTCAGATGCGGCAACTCCAAGAACAACCTTTGACAAACCTTTCGACCGGCTACTCGCCTCCAGGTCTTCTGGTTCAAGAACTACAAAAAATAAAAGTTAAAACAAAGAGTTAAAACACATAAAACGAGCGAAGGAAAAAGCAAACACATACTCTCAACTCGCCACTCCATCAATAAGAATGAACACTCTCCCACTTTCTCCAGAGAAGAACGCTCGACAAAGAAGAACTTCTACCCCCATCCGCGGTCGTTGACATCGAGATTCTGCACCAAAGGCTTCCGACCATGTCGGATACATAACTGAACGCGAGAGGAACTCTTCGACCCAAGGAAGTAGTTGTACCACAAAGCATCAAAATCGAAATCGGCCCTAGATCGGACATTTACAAGGTCCAAGACCCTGAGAACCCTCCATGCCTGCGGCATCACTTGACATGGCGCCAACGCCAAAGTAGCTAAGAAGTCCCTAACAAGGAGAGAGAAAGGAAATTTATGCCCTATTCGAAACGGGTATGCATAAAAACAAACCCATCCTTCATAACGCGCATCGGCCCTCTCGTCTAGGTGAGGCAGCCTGGCGATCGTCTCCGGCGGAAAACCTCCGACTTGAAGAATTTGATCCAACTCTGCTTGGGACAGAATGCTTGTCAGAGCGTCCGATTCTTTCAGAATGAAGAGGGGAAGAGCTTCGCCCTCGCGCGAGTCAAAAAGAGTCTTCGACGACTCAGAGCTCTCACTGGAAACCATCTCGAGAATGGAAAGAGAAGGGAATCGGAAAGCTATGGCGAGAGAAACTGAGAAACTTACCAGAAGAAGCCTGCAAAAGAAGATGAGTGTGAAGTCGAATCGCTTCATTATGCTCTGAATTTATGGAGGGAAGCAAAGACTTGTAGAGACGTCGCATCGTGCCCCGATCGCACGCCACGTAACCCTAGACAACCGCGCCAAAAAAGGATGGTAGAGATCGTGTCTAGAGAAGTTGCCACGGATTCCGCTTTACTTGCATAAACCGAAAGCCCAAGGCAACTTGGGGCTATTGTTGGGCCTAGCATCCCCTGGGAAGATGGATCGAGCAAATCAAGCCCAAGCCCACGACGGATCGGAAGAACAAGGAAAAAGCCCAGAGGAGGCGACGGCGCTTCTCCAGTCGAACGCCCTCCGACAAGATCGCGGAGATCCCGCCAAGCATTAAATGCCAGGATTGATCAACGGGCACAGCATTTACACAGCACCATAATAAGCAGCAATTAAATGGCAGAATCTCCGTAATCAAATCCGGGCGTTGAAGATAAGGATGGAATAAAAATGTAAACGGTCAAAGGCATGAAAAACTTACCATATATGGACGAGAAGAAGAGAAAGAGAAAAAGGGAGAGGACTACGATGGAGATCCAATCGTTCTCGCTCAGAAAAAAGAACATAACAACAGACTCGCTCTCAGCTTAGCTCTCGGATATTCATCCTAGTCTATTCTCCACCGATGGCAACCTTGAAGTCGCCGGTCGAGTACAACACGACCCATTGTCTTACTACGATAAGTTGTACCTTGATTCGATCTGATTAATACAATATCTAATAATATCATCTTATTACTCTACATTTACTCTTTGCTTGTCTATTATCTGTTTGGTTTGGATTGTTTCCTATCACCCGATCGACTAGTTACCCCGTCTAAGGCGATTTAGGTCGTCCGATCTTTTCGTCCCAAAACAGGAACAATGATAGTAAACGGTTACGATCACTAGAACCATTCTGTTTTCACCCTTGCATAGTCTTTCATTAGACTAACCAACCGGGTTTTATTCCTTGCATGGTTGGTTGGTGTCATCCGTCCTATATGGCACATCAGTGGTTGGTTCCCGAAGTCGAAGTAACCAGTTGAAGAAGAAGAGGCTTGCAGACGAAGATTTAAGTGTCAGTGTTTTAAGTTGTTAAATATTACTTTAATATATCTTTATAACCTAGCGATGTTATAGGTTGATTCTTAAAAGTCTTCCGCTGTGTAATTTAAAGTCTTCCGCTGAAATTTTACTCTGTTGTGTAAACGCTACTCTCGTTTGATGAGAGATCTTTTAATAAAAGGTTGAGTTTCACTTATACAATGTCTTCCGTTGTTTAACCTTTTGTTATTTAATATGTTTATTTAAGTTTAATTGTTCCGATTAAAGCCTAGGGTGACATCGGACAGCAACGTCTGAGGTCACTAGCGTGTGGCATTCCCGACAATAAATCGGGGGTGTTACATCGCTGGTATCGAGGTTGTTCTGGGGCTGGGTTAAACGCGTTGTTTGGTGCGGCGTCATATAGAGGGTTGTTAATGGCGCGCAATCCATGTGGTCTATCGCGTCCAACTGGGTGTCTGTCGCGTTGTTCGCGATCTTCGTGGACAAACGCATCCCTGGGTGCGTAGGCGTCATCGCGTTGACGTCTTCGTGGCTGGGGATCGTAGTTGTCACGTCGAATGTCTCTCTATTGAACATCGTGGCGCTCGCCGCCAATGTCAAGAACGTGTGCTCCTCTGGGTTGGAGACGCGGTGAAGGTATCCAATCTAAAGGGTGATCCTGCAACTCAATGGGATCTCCAAGAGGTGGATGGAAAAAATTTGGATTGACCATACCTGAGTCCTCGATCTCTTCGTCATCATACTCGTCAAAGCCGTCTTGGACATCGGGTGTGATCGACGCGTAGCCATCGTCATAACGCGGTGTTCGGACACTTTGGTGTCGTAGATGATCGCGGACATCATGGATGCGTTGCTGAGTAGGGGGTGTCCTCAAATGATCATCACGGGGGGCAGCTCCACGATCGCGGCGGCTGGGTCGTCTCGGCGTCGCGTCGGCTTGGACAGCTTGATGATGTCGGCCATCGCGTGGTGTAGAGGCTTGCACACGGCATTGTGTTCTCCGAGAGGCATACCTGTCATCAAAATTGTAAGGTTCGGAGTACTCACCTCGATCATCCTCAGCGCCGTGGTCGTAGTCGGAGCCGTCGTCGAAGCCAGCAGGTGTGGCTCTAGGGACATAGCGGTCCGCGTGGGAAATGAGGTATTCGTCACTTGAAAAGCGCGTGCTATCATTGGTAATGGCTTCGAACAAACTCAAACCGTATTTCGAATTCCATACTATTACTGTTCGCACTAATCATCCCATGAGAGCTATCATGAGGAAACCTGAGTTCACAGGACGAATGACTAAATGGGCTATACACCTCAGCGGTTACGACATCGAATATGAGCCCAGGACAGCGATCAAGTCGCAAGCCTTAACCGACTTTGTGGCTGATTTCAGTCCGACCCTAGAGCAAGAATCGACGCAACTACTCGCCACGAATGAAACAGACACATGGGAGCTCCACACAGATGGAGCGTCAAACGCCAGAGGATCGGGGCTAGGGGTCATACCGAAATCACCGCAAGGGGACAAGATAGCTCAGGCCGTCAGATGTGAGTGGGACGCAACTAACAACAAAGCTGAGTACGAAGCACTCATATTCGGACTCGCCCTGGCTCGCGACCTAGGAGTCCGAGAGATCGAAGTCATTTGCGACTCCCTGCTGGTCGTAAACCAGATACAAGGATCGTACAGTGCTAAAGACGTCAGGATGATAGCCTACCTGAAGGTAGCCAAGAAGTTGATCGGACAATTTCAAACATTCAACATCAGACAGGTACCTAGGGATCTTAACTCCCAAGCCGATGCACTTGCCAATCTAGGATCCGTCCTAGACCCGAAGGAATTTCCACACATACCATTGGCCCACATCATGACGCCAGCCGTCCCAAGGACATCCGTCGAGTCAACGACACCTCTTGAAGAACTCGTCGCCATGGAGGTCGACGACCAACCAGAAGAAGACATTGTCGACAACAATGACGATTGGATGCTACCTTACAACAGATGGTTGAAAGACGGCATCTTGCCCGACGACAAAACAGAAGCAAAAAGGCTCAAGGTACAAGCACTCTCTTACGATATCATAGATAACATCTTGTACAAAAGATCTGTCACAGGGCTACTCCTACGATGCCTCAAGACTCCAGAAGTCGGACGCATCTTACAATCGCTATATGAAGGAGAGTGTGGCAATCATACCGGCGGACGAAGCCTCTCAGGGAAAGCCCTACGAAACGGGTACTACTGGCCCACGATGAACAAAGACGCTATGGAGTACACCAAGAAGTGCGACGCTTGTCAGCGGCATGCACCCATCCATCACCAACCCTCAGAGCTCCTCCATCCGACTCTGGCTCCATGGCCCTTTATGAGATGGAGAATGGACATTGTCGGAAAGCTCCCTCCCGCGTCGGGTCAAAGAGTTTTCTTCCTTGCCATGACGGACTACTTCTCTAAATGGATCGAAGCCGAAGCCTACAAAGAGGTAAGAGATCAACACGTCATTTCATTCATAAAACGCAATATCTTGTGCAGATTTGGCGTCCCATCAGAAATCGTGTGCGACAATGGATCCCAATTCATCAGTCATAAGACTCGAGCCTTTTGTGACCAATGGAACATCAAGTTGGTCACATCCACACCTCGGTATCCACAATCCAACGGACAAGCCGAATCCAGCAACAAGATCATTATCAACAACCTCAAGAAACGCCTCACTGGGGCTAAGGGCAAATGGGCAGACGAACTCCCACTCATTCTCTGGTCCGACAGGACTACTCCAAAGAATGCGACCGGGCAATCACCTTTCTCCCTCGTCTACGGGAGTGAAGCGGTCATCCCGGCCGAGTTACTGGTTCCGACCGCTCGTTGCAACCTTCAGACAAACGAGCAAAACGACATCGAACTAGCACACAACCTGGACACATCGGACGAGATCAGAGAGAGAGCCTGAATCAGGATGGTCAGATTCCAACAACAAGTCGCAAGGAGCTACAACAAGAACGTCCGGATCAAAGCATTCAAGGTCGAAGATTGGGTCCTCAGGAAAACTTTCCAGAACACCAAGAATCCATCCGACGGAAAGCTAGCACCACAATGGGAAGGACCTTACTTAATCGCCGAAGTGGTCAGACAAGGAGCATATCAGTTAGAGGACAAAGATGGACAATCGATCCCGAGAAGTTGGAACGCAGCACATCTAAAGCTATACCATTTCTGAACCGATAAGGTAAAAACATCACACACTTTCATACATCGCTTACTATCACATATACATCGCTTACTATCACATATACATCGCTTACTATCGCATATACATCGCTATATTCTTTTACATGTTATCATCTGACACTAAGCGAGGACTTCCTCCTTACAAAACACAAATGCAGAATAGCATTGACATATACACTGGATCCAGTCATCCACAAAAAGCGCTTACATTACACTACACGATCGATCGGAACACGGGGAGATGACAACACAGGCACGTCGGCACACCGTCTGCCTTACATAAAACATAAGGTTCGACACCTTATTACATTCACGCAATAGAAACATATTGCTTACCTCCCCGGCATAAAGTCATGACTAACACATACACAAACATTTACAAGCCTGTCTTACACACATACATACGGGGAGCCCCACTCGACGGAGCACACAGGTGAAACCGACACACCAAACACAAAAACATCATCGACAATTCCCTTGGATGTCTGACGACATGTACGAAACAAGCAAACGTACGATTTTATATGTAAAGACAAGTTGTATTAAATAAAAGTACTAGCATTTTTATACAAATACGCGACCTGCGATGGTGGACGGGTCACCAAAATATATTATATGCCTACACATCCATAGGACTTCATCAAACATTCACTTAAAACATTCTACGACCCGCGATGGTGGACGGATCGCCAAAAATACCAAATGTCTAAACCCACATACAAGTGGGACAATAAGTCAAACTACGCAAGGAAAACAGATCAAGCGTCAGGGACAATGGCGTTACCTTCGGTAGGGGTTGGCTCTAGAGAGGCTACCTCATCAGTCGGCTCGACATCGCCAGAATGGGCCTCGTCCTCATCGGCACCCTCATCCACGGCCTCATCTCCGACGCCAGCCAAGCGAAACAGCTCCTGACTAGGGTTGCCCTTTGGGAACAGGGAGTCCAAGGTCTCCTTCTTTGCCTTCAAGTCCCAGAGCTTGTGTTTGCCTTCGCCGAACTCCTCGATCATTTCGACACGTGACTTCAGCGCGTAAAAAGCGCCAACGTCACCAGCGATCTGGCCATCGGCAATCCGAGCCCGCTTCACCTCCTCCTCAATGCCTGATCGGCTCTCCTCGAACTCTTTCCGGTTTGCGACCAACTCCTCTTGACAGCCCTTCAGCTCCCTAGTAAGGTGACGTTCAATCTCACGACTATGACTCTCCGCTCCCTCCAATTTGGTCCTCAAAGACGCAAGGTCAGACTCTGTCCTAGCAGCCCTTTCCTCATCCTTGACAACCATCGCCTTAACACCAGAGTATGCCCCCAAGAGGTACTGGAAGGACTGAAGGGAGAACACATAATCAGAGATCATAAAACTTAGCAAAACACAAGAAAGAAAACGGCACGGAACAGGGACGACTCACCTTCCACGCGGAGCACCCACTTCACCAATGCAATCAAGAGGAGAGACATCATCAACCTCCGACTTTAGAGTCGGGTCCTGAGCATAAAATAGGTCAGCGATCGATTGTCCGACTGCGCCAATCTTGCCGATCCCTTCGACGATCGCCTCTTTCTTCTTAGGGATCTCCTCCACCTTGACATCTTCAGAGGGAGCGCTCGCCTTCCTCTTGGAGCCAACTTTGACTGGAGCCGTCGGACCCACCGGAGCTGGTTTGCTTGATACAGCTTTGGCTGCCGCCTTCCTTTGTTCAATCAAACCCTTCCCAGACACTACTTTCAGACGAGCACTCGCTCGACCACCAGGGGAAACTGACACGACAAGACAAACAGAAAAGGAGAAAATCCTAAAGCACACGATGAAATGAAAAACAGTAAAGAAGGACTCCCAGGGTCGAGAATCTACCTTTTGCATGAGATGATGAGGCGTTCGACATGTCGTCTTGAGAAGCAGGAGTCGTCGACAGCAGGTTGACGTTCACAAACTTTCTTTCAGATGCGGCAACTCCAAGAACAACCTTTGACAAACCTTTCGACCGGCTACTCGCCTCCAGGTCTTCTGGTTCAGGAACTACAAAAAATAAAAGTTAAAACAAAGAGTTAAAACACATAAAACGAGCGAAGGAAAAAGCAAACACATACTCTCAACTCGCCACTCCATCAATAAGAATGAACACTCTCCCCCTTTCTCCAAAGAAGAACGCTCGACAAAGAAGAACTTCTACCCCCATCCGCGGTCGTTGACATCGAGATTCTGCACCAAAGGCTTCCGACCATGTCGGATACATAACTGAACGCGAGAGGAACTCTTCGACCCAAGGAAGTAGTTGTACCATAAAGCATCAAAATCGAAATCGGCCCCAGATCGGACATTTACAAGGTCCAAGACCCTGAGAACCCTCCATGCCTGCGGCATCACTTGACATGGCGTCAACGCCAAAGTAGCTAAGAAGTCCCTAACAAGGAGAGAGAAAGGAAATTTGTGCCCTACTCGAAACGGGTATGCATAAAAACAAACCCATCCTTCATAACGCGCATCGGCCCTCTCGTCTAGGTGAGGCAGCCTGGCGATCGTCTCCGGCGGAAAACCTCCGACTTGAAGAATTTGATCCAACTCTGCTTGGGACAGAATGCTTGTCAGAGCGTCCGATTCTTTCAGAATGAAGAGGGGAAGAGCTTCGCCCTCGCGCGAGTCAAAAAGAGTCTTCGACGACTCAGAGCTCTCACTGGAAACCATCTCGAGAATGGAAAGAGAAGGGAATCGGAAAGCTATGGCGAGAGAAACTGAGAAACTTACCAGAAGAAGCGTGCAAAAGAAGATGAGGGTGAAGTCGAATCGCTTCATTATGCTCTGAATTTATGGAGGGAAGCAAAGACTTGCAGAGACGTCGCATCGTGCCCCGATCGCACGCCACATAACCCTAGACAACCGCGCCAAAAAAGGATGGTAGAGATCGTGTCTAGAGAAGTTGCCACGGATTCCGCTTTACTTGCATAAACCGAAAGCCCAAGGCAACTTGGGGCTATTGTTGGGCCTAGCATCCCCTGGGAAGATGGATCGAGCAAATCAAGCCCAAGCCCACGACGGATCGGAAGAACAAGGAAAAAGCCCAGAGGAGGCGACGGCGCTTCTCCAGTCGAACGCCCTCCGACAAGATCGCGGAGATCCCGCCAAGCATTAAATGCCAGGATTGATCAACGGGCATAGCATTTACACAGCACCATAATAAGCAGCAATTAAATGGGAAACAAAGCCTTGGCGACTCTCGATGACACTCTGCATTCTATTGAGTTGTGGTTGATGTTGAGACGTCGAATGCAGTTTGCCTTTGCCTAAAATATAAAAGGAAACTATCTTAAACGCTATAAATAAGGAAACTATCTAAAACGTTGCAAATAAGGAAACTATCTAAACAAGCTAGAAATACCAAATATAGATAATGTCTTAAAAAGAACGCGTGAAACTCATGAACGCGGTGAAGGCTTTGAAGAGATCATCGCGTGAGACGACAAAGTGTCAAAGTCTTCAGAAGAACGCGTTCTTTCACAGTCTTCAGAACTTCCGATGGTGGCGAGGACGACGAGCCTTGGATTGGTCTATGGGCTTCCTTGGCTGGCGGCGGCGTGTGCGATAAGTGACGCGACGACGGCGGCGATGGCCTTGGACCTAGACCTTGTTACTGGCCCCTTTGAGCGTAGGCTCATGGCTTCTTCCTCGTCTTGGGCCGTCATGGGAGGCAGGGTCACATCGGGGTTGCTGCAAAGCTGCCACACCCGTGACTCACCTTTCGCGAAGTTTCGTTTTCTCCGTGGTCCCTGTCTTCCCGGAGATCTGGATCTTCGCGGGGTGGAGACGATTCATGCGTCGTGTGAAGATCTCGAATCTGTACTTCTTTTCGACTCTGATCCACCCTGGTTTCATCTTTCAAGGGATCTTCTTCTGTCTTGTGTGGGATCCGGGTTCCTTGGAAAGATGGGTCAGTGACTTGTCCGAGCGGCAAACGGTGAAGCGAGGTGGGATCTTGGCTGGAATTGGTGTCGAGGTTGGCGATGGCTGGAATTGGTGGAGCGAGGTGGGATCATGGCGAGCCCTCTCCTTGTTTCGTTTCATCCTTCTTGTCCCCAGGTTCTATCTCTCTGATCTCTTGCTTTTCGTCTTTGAGCTTGGTCGGTCATTTCTTTCTAGTCTCGTTTTTTCTTTGTTCTGGATTTGGTTTTTTATGTGTTGTACCCTCGAACCTGAACTGTTGTTTTCTCTGGCTGATATTGCTTTCTTGCTCTGTGATTCGGTTGTTGATTATTTCATCCCCGACCTTCTGTTGTTGAACCTTGCTTCCTTAACTTTGTTTTTCGCTTGGATTAGCAGTCTTTCTCAGTTTCTTGATTGCTTTTCTCTTTGGAGACTTAATAGTAAGAAGGATAATTACTCTGAACCCATGATGACACTTACCATTACTGAGAGAATCGCTAGTGAGACACACCAGATGCTTTCACTAGCACCGAAACATCGGTCTATGACCACCTATGAACAATTGAGAAACATTAATCAATCTCTTTATTTGATTGATGTGGCCTTTGATTTGGTTATTTGGAGTCATAAGTCTGTTTTAATTTCAGTTGTGACCCCTTGCGATCCGAACGCCTTCTCCCATAAAGACAAGAATTATCAGATGAACCTGCACTCTGAAATTGCATCTCATGGATATATTGCTTGTTTTCCTGAACCTTTGTCTTTCCTGATTTGTATTCTTTTTTATCTGAATTCTATTTTTGATGTTCTGAATCTGCTACATGAACAATTTACCCGTGATCAACAGTATTTTCAGGTCACTGATTGGGAATACATTATAATGCTGGTTTATATTAAAAGAAACCAGCTAGACAATCCTTCTGGTTTCCAAGTTTTCTTGGCCTATGAGGTTGATCGCATGAATATTGGTTGGATTTGGTGTTTTTGCACTATGTTAAATCCTAGAATCATTACCGTCGAAATTAAAATTACAAATCTTGACCTTCACTTCTATTGTGTTTACTGGTGGTGCTCCCAAGTACATGTTGCCCGGACTACTAATGTAGTACACATCTTCAAAAAGGAAATCAAGATCAAATCTTGCAATGAAAAAAGGAGCAATAGAAAAAATCATTACATGAAACCTTACCCCCCGAACAATCTTTATTGGAACCCTAAATTTGTGAAAATTGGTTTATGGCATGACCTGCCATCTCTGTCTGTGACAGGGCTAAAGTCGTATGCCTATCAAATAAATCCTAAAATACCTACTAAAGAGTATAGCAAGCAAGTCAGGGTTGATCCCACAGGGAGTCAGGTTATCTATCTCTGTAATTCGCAATCACCGACTAGGAACTAGGGGGGTTTTGTAGTGTTTTCTTGGAAATAAACAAGTTTGCAAATAAAGGTTGTGAATATAATGGGGAAAAGCGCCACACTTAACAAAGATCCACACAACAATAGATATGGTCGATCACGGAATTCTATCAATCTCAAGTTCTTATCATTCCTATAGTTGTTCTTATCCCGATCATAGGTAACTATTAGTTCTACCAGCCCTAATAGTACTTATTACTAAATCAAATCTGAAAACCTTCAAGACTCAATAAAGCAATAACATTCAACCAAGGATTTAACAAGATACATGCAATACAAACAACCCGTTACTATAACATGCAATTAACTCTCTCTCACGATGAACACTCGCAACCCTCTTATGTAAATCGTGTTTGCTACTAGATATGCAACCCGAACCCGGAATCACAAGTCTTGGCAATTAGGAAGATATCAATAAACCTAGGTGATCAATCTAGATAAATCAACATAGACCAATAAACAATCAACCGCAAGAGAATTAATACAACTAGATAGGAAAACGAACAAGAGTAGAAAACTCACAACCAATCAATTGAAGGCTTCACAACGTCAAGTACAACAATGGAGGTTTAGTTCTCCATAGGGTTTGTGAGAGCAAAACGATGAAAGGTGGCAACTAGAGTTAGAGAATAGATTCTCTAAAAGAGTCTTAAACTTAACTTAAATACTAAGGAAATAATTCAGAAATAAAGAAAAGAAATAAACAAACTTGGAAACAAAGTCTCGGAAATAAAATAAAACGGAAAATAAAAACTCGGAAATATCTTCAGCGCATCGCCACCGCGGGGTGCGGTGGAATTCATGCCGCGGGGTGCGGTGGCGGTGTCTTCTTCAACTTCTGTGACACTTTAGTAAAAACGCCATAACTTTTGATTCCCAACTCGGATTGCGCTCATATGTTGGGGACTTGTAGTAGACTTCAAGATCTAACTCCTCGAATTGGAATCACTCCATTTGGACATCCGAGTAAAGAGAACGAACAATTTGAATTCAACCCACTGTTCTTCTACTCTTCAATGCACTTCAAACCTCTGTAAATCCCATGATTTCTTTACTTCTAGTCTCTAACTCTCAACTACACAATTGTGCTCTAAACCCATCCAAATGGCACCTCAAACCTGGTAATAACTCCTAGATATACACTATGCAACTATGTATTAGAAACCATGAACAAAATGTACATAATGATAAGTGTTTATGGACAAAAAAATTGTTGATTGACCCACCAGAGTCATCGACTAGAACCAAACACACTTTTGAACAAACCTCTTTGTATATGAGTATTTACGAACAATGGCATGAATGGAAAAGGTTTACATTCTGTACCTTACAACCATACAATCCAAAGAACAATATCACCTATGAAATGACAAATGCTTGTTTGTATGCTCTCCACATGCAAACAAAACTCTCTCTGACTTGGAAAACTGATAACAATATCAGAAATGATATGACAAGTTTGTGCACTTACTTAATAACAATAACAATACACCTAATGTGTGGGAAAATCAAAATTAAAAAATGAAGAGATTTAGAGCATCGGATGCGTAGACACGGTACACAGATAGGAACCTCCTCAGATATCTATCTTCATAAGGAAATCTGGGAGGTTCATTTTGATTCTTTGAAGGAATGCAATCGAAAACATTGTGCCTATAATGAACGTCGAAACAAGACCCCTTACTGTTTGTGGATATGAGGCAATTTTCCAATTGTTTTTTTATGAAGATTACAACATGGAATTGTCGTGGAATCGGAAAGAAAATCTTCTGGATGGATGTTGAATCCTTCTGTAAACTTGAACAAATTCAACTAATTGCATTATTTGAGACAAGTACAACCAAATAACCAAGCGAAAAAAGTGCGGAGACAAGCGGGTTTTGACCAATTCTACTGTGTCCCGGCTACGGGCTTCTCTGGTGGTATTTGTGTTATGTGGAAAACCTACCAACTCACAAATGAAATCCTTGAAATTGACCACATTGACACAATGTTTATCACTATCAAATATACAAATCAGCTCACGAACAAAAAGATAATATTAATCCTAACTTATGCTCCACCCAATGAATCTGCAAAGCCTGTATTTTGGGAAGGACTCATCTCCTTTATTAAAAACTGTTCTCTTCCGTGCATTGTTATGGGAGATCTAAATGAAATCCAAGACCTTCTGAGAAATTAGGTGGCCGAATTCCACCCTTGATAAAATTTGCAAGATTACGACACATCAAAGATGAATGTGAACTATTGGATACTCCGATCTAGGGCAACATCTATACCTAGCGAAAAAACATGACAGAAATAGATAACATTCACGAAAAAACTGGATAGAGTACTCATTCATCACCAGATCCTTCAATGGTATCCTGATATCTATACCAGACACTACGCTTTTACCAGCTCAGACCATTGTCCCATATCTATTGAGCTCGACTCAGCAATACCCTTTACAAATCAACCTTTCAAATTTGAGAAAATTTGGATGACTAGAAAGGACTTTAGAAATGTTGTCAAACAAGCGTGGAGAACAAACTACCATGGATCGAGATTGTATATTCGAATTAATTCAGTCTCAGATCACTACAGAGGACAATCTAGAATTAATAAAAAAAATATCCAATGAAGAAATTAAGAAAGTTGTCTTTAACATTGGCTCAGACAAATCGTCAGGGACCGATGGTATGACAGCAGAATTTTACCAAAAATATTGGGATATTGTAGGCCCTTCTGTTATTCAAGCAGTTAAAAGTTTTTTCCTTTCCGGGAAATTGCTTAAACAAATAAATCATACATTCATTTCCTTGATCCCAAAATATGACAACCCAAATTCCACTAATCACTACAGACCTATAAGCCTATGCTCCACAATTTATAAAATAATCTCGAAGATCATAATAACAAGACTCAAATGAACCATGGAAAAGATAATTCATCCTCTTCAGGGTGCTTTTGTTGCTAACAGAGCAATTCAAGATAACATCTTGATAGCCCATGAAATTTTTCACTCCTTCAAATCGAAAAAAGGAATTGAAGACTTCATTGCGCTAAAATTAGATATGGAAAAAGCTTATGACAGAATTGAATGGAATTTCATCATTAAAACTATAGGAAAATTTGGAGTCCATGAAAAATTTATCAACTAGATAAGAGAATGCATTACAACGGTATCCTTTTCGGTACTTGTAAACAACGAACCCACAAGAAATATTTAAACGAACAAGAGGACTATGTCAGGGTGACCCCCTCTCTCCTTTCCTATTCATTTTAGGATCAGAAATCCTTGCTAGAAAACTACAAATTGCCTCAGAACGACCACGTAATCCTTTAGGATTCCAAATTACTCAACAAGGACCAAGAATTCCTTCCTTGGCTTTTACGGATGACATTGTGATCTTCTCAAAAGCTAAACAAGAACATTGCAAAGAAATAAAGGACATTATTGACGACTATTGCAAAATATCAGGACAAAAAGTGAATTTCCATAAATCGGCCTTCCAAGTCACAAAAAAGGTTACTAATCAAAAGAAATTAGCAATACAAGGTATCCTCACAATCACAAACATGATATCTCTCGAGAAATACCTCGGTTGCCCTATCATTAATGGCAGGGTCAACTCAAATACCTTTGGTGATCTTGTAATTAGCAGCCAATAACAACTGTCTAAATGGAAAGAAAACTCTCTCTCCCAAGCAGAAAGAACAACACTTATAAAAAATAATTTGCCAGCAAGACCAAACTATCTTATGCAAAGCTTTATGTTACCCCCCCCCCCCCCCCCCCCACACACACACACAATGAACTTGACAAGTTAAATAGATCTTTCTTTTGGAACAAAGACATCTCCTATAAACCTCTGATAGGCTGGGATAAAATTTGTAAACCAACAAAACAAGAAGGTCTTGGATTGAGAAAATCAAAGGACATGAATAAAGCCCTTCAATTCAAATTACTATGGAAAATATTAGCAGAACCGAATAACTATTGGGTGAGAGTCGTCACTGAAAAATATCTGAAAATAACCCATATACTTCACTATGAGAAAAAAATAAATTGCTCTTGGCAATGGTCCAAAATTGATGTGTCCTTGCCTCCTGTGTCAAGCCAAGTTGTCAAAGGAGACGCCTTGGATCTAGTCTTGGTTGGGAAGTCACGTTTGAACGTCACAGTGGTGGTGATCGCGGTGGCGATGGAAGCGAGTTGATGGGAGTATGGATAGTGGTGGCGGAATCGATTGAATGGAGGGATAGACGACTTGAAGGGACAAGTCGTTGATGTCATAGCATCGACTGTGGAGGGGATAAGCTCGATGGAGATCGAGTGGTTGCCGTAGCATCGGCGGCGAAGTGAATAGGGATGAGAGGGATATGGGTGACGTCCGATCAAGGGAAGAAGGGATTAACACTCGACTTTAAACCTTGAACTTTAACTTTGAACGTGAGAAATAAAGAGTACAAAGTAGGGTATAAATAGGGAAGGGGTCTCGACCAAGACCTAATGGGCTTGGGTCGAAATGAGCCTAAGGGCTAGCCCATGCAAGCATGCAAAAGGCACAAACCCTAAAAGATAAAAGGAAACTATCTTGAATGCTATAAATAAGGAAACTATTTAAAATGTTGCAAATAAGGAAACTATCTAAACAAGCTGGAAATACCAAATATAGATAATGTCTTAAAAAGAACGCATGAAACTCATGAATGCGGTGAAGGCTTTGAAGAGATCATCGCGTGAGACGACGAAGTGTCAAAGTCTTCAGAAGAATGCGTTCTTTCACATTCTTCGGAACTTCCGATGGTGGCGAGGACGACGAGCCTTGGATTGGTCTCTGGGCTTCCTTGGCTGGCGGTGGCGCGTGCGATAAGTGATGCGACGGCGGCGGCGATGGCCTTTGACCGAGACCTTGTTACTGGCCCCTTTGAGCGTAGGCTCATGGCTTCTTCCTCGTCTTGGGCCGTCATGGAAGGCAGGGTCACATCACCCTCCCCCACTTGGTTCTGAAGCGTCCCCGCTTTACCATTATCAAACTTTGGCTCAACATATGGAGTCAAGTCTGCCACGTTGAAGGACATATGGACTCCAAAATCTGGTGGGAGCTCAAGTTGATAAGCATTGTCCCATATGGCCTTGATCACGCGGAAGGGACCATCTCCACGCGGTGCCAGTTTGTGTTTTCGCCGCGAGGGGAACCTCTCCTTTCGTAGATGCACCCAGACAAGGTCCTCCAGGGCAAAGATGACGCGGCGGCGGCCTGAATTCTTCTGCGAGGTATACTGTGCGGCCCTCCTCTCCAGCTGCTCCTTGGTCTTTCGATGAAGCTCTTGGACTTGCTCAGCACAATGTGAGGTGGATACATGCACTAGATCTCAGAGAGGGCGCGGCGACAAATCCAGTGGTGTCAAGGGGTTGATGCCATACACCACCTCAAAAGGTGTCAACTTGGTCGCCGTGTGCCTGCATCTATTCTAACAAAACTCGACAATTGATAGTAAGTCCTCCCAACGCTTAGGGTTGGCTTTGAGCATCGTGTGAAGGAGGGCTCCTAGAGTTCTATTGGTGACCTCCATTTGGCCATCGGTTTGGGGGTGATAGCTAGTCGAGAATAGGAGTTTGGTTCCTAGCTTTCCCCAAAGAGTTCTCCAAAAATGACCAACAAACTTAGAATCCCTGTCACTAGCAATGGTACGCGGGACTCCATGAAGACGCACCACATGCTCAAAGAATAAATCAGCAATCTCACTAGCACTATGGGTGGTCTTACAAGCTATAAAATGTGCCATCTTAGAAAATCTATCTACGACCACAAAAATAGAGTCTTTACCTCGTCTAGAGAGGGGCAAACCCATGATGAAATCCATAGACAAATCTTCCCAGGGGGCACTCGGAATGGGCAAAGGAGTGTAGAGGCCGTAAGGACTAGACTTAGCTTTGGCTCTCTGGCAAGTCACACAACTCCTACAAAACCTAGTCACTTGGTGGGTCATGTTAGGCCAAAAGAAATGTTATCTCAGCGCATCTAAGGTCTTCCTAATCCCAAAGTGTCCACGACTCGCGTGTGCTTCCTCAATCAATAGGAGCCTAATGGAAGATCTAGGAATGCAAAGACGACTAGCCTTATACAAATAACCCTCAGAAAGGTAAAACGTCTCAAACTCACGCGATCTCAAGCAGTGCTCAAGAATAGGGGAAAAGAAAGGGTCACTAGCATATAAATCTTTAATCAAAGCAAAACCCAAAATCTTTGTTTGCACTTGAGTCAAGAGAACATACCTGCGAGATAGCGCGTCAACAACGATGTTATCTTTCCCTTTCTTGTGAACAACGACATAAGGGAATGTCTCCAGAAACTCTACCCAGCGAGCATGGCGGCGATTGAGGTGAGCTTGGCTCTTCAAGTAGCTCAACGCGGCATGATCACTGTGGATGACAAACTCACGCGGCCAGAGATAGTGTTGCCAAGTCTTCAGCACGCGTACTAAGGCATAAAGCTCTTTGTCGTAGGTGGGGTAATTGAGAGTGGCTCCTGTGAGCTTCTCACTGAAGTAGGCAATTGGCCGCTTTTCTTGGTGTAGCACACCACCAATGCATATGTCAGAGGCATCACACTCTACTTCGAAGTGTTTGGTGAAATCTGGAAGTTGGAGTAATGGAGCTTTGCATAATGCGTTCTTCAAGGCGGAGAAGGCGCGTTCGTGGGAATCATGCCACAAAATTGTGCTTCCTTTCTTGGTGAGCTCATGAAGTGGTGCGGCAATGGAGGAAAAGTCGCGTACAAAACGCCTATAAAAGCCCACGAGATCTAGAAAGCTTCGCACTTGTGTCGGAGTTGTAGGCGTGGGCCAGTCCTTGATGGCCGCGATCTTTTCCTCGTCAACGCGTAAACCATCGCTACTCACAATGTAGCCCAAAAAGTTGGTGGACTCGGAGCAAAATGAGCACTTTGCCAGATTTACAAACAGGCTCTCTTGGCGAAGGCATTCGAGCACTTGACGAATGTGAGCGACATGGTCTTCTAGGCTCCGGGAATACACAAGGATGTCATCGAAATAAATGACAACAAACTTGCCAAGGAAAGCTCTCAACACGTGGTTCATCACACGCATGAAGGTGTTGGGCGCGTTCGTGAGCCCAAAGGGCATGACAAGCCACTCGTAGAGCCCATACTTGGTTTTGAATGCCGTCTTCCATTCATTACCTTCTTTCATTCTGATCTGGTGATAACCACTCTTCAAATCAATCTTGTAGAAGAGTGTCGCGCCATGAAGTTCATCAAGCATATCATCAAGGCGGGGAATAGGGTACCTATACTTGACTGTGATCTGGTTTATGGCACGACAATCAACACACATTCTCCAGGTACCATCTTTCTTGGGCATAAGGATCACAGGCACAGCACAAGGGGAAAGAGATTCCCGTACGTACCCGCGATCTAACAATTCTTGGATTTGGCGATGTAGTTCTTTGGTCTCTTCTGGACCAGCTCTATAAGTAGTGCGGTTGGGCAAAGAAGCACCTGGAACAAGATCAATCTGGTGCTCAATGCCTCTCAGGGAAGGTAAACCTTGTGGCAATTCATCTGGGAATACGTCGCGGAACGCGTCAAGCAACTTCACGATCGATGATGGTAAGACCGCATTCTTCGACGATTCTGGTATGCACGGAGTTGGCACGAGTAGAAAACATGGCGCTTTGCCAGTGACACATGCAGTGAGGTCACTGGGACTGGCCAAAAGAACGCGTTGCTCACAGGTTCCTTATAAAGGACGCGCTGGAGGCAACGAATGAGGCGGGGAACTTGGTGTCCCAGCTTGGGTGTTTGGCTTCTTCTTGCTAGTGCCTGGAGAAGGCGAAGTGTGACCAGATTTGGACGTAGTGGACGCGGTCTCTATGGCCTTCTGGCGATCGCATTCGACCTGGTCCTGCAAGATCTCATGGGGAGACATTGGATGCAAAGTGACGCACTTCCCGTGGTAATTGAACACATAAGTGTTCAAATACCCGTCATGGAGCACGCGTCTGTCAAATTGCCATGGGCGCCCAAGCAAAATATGGGTGGTGATCAGTACTATTTTGTAGTGCATATCTAGGGATTATTACCAGGTTTGAGGCGCTATTTGGTAGGATTTAGAGCACAATTGGATATTATGGAGTTAGAGCGGAGAAGTGTGGTTTTGGTGGTCTGGAAGAGCTAATTGGAAACATCCATAGGAAAAGGAGTTGACCACCTGAGGAGATGGCTAATTTCCGTAGAAAATGGCACAGAAGAGAAGAGGCCGCGACCGCGGTCCGAAGGCCGCGCCCGCAGTCAAATTCGGAAATTAATTAGGCCAATTCGAGAGCAAACCGTGACCGCGGCCCGAAGGCCGCGACCGCGGCCCCCTCGCATAGCAAAGTAACATGATTAAATAGAAGCCGCATGCTGCCTTTAATGTTGGGCCAAATTGGATGAGGAAAGGCCCAAGTGAATGCTGAAGAGGCCCACGTGAACGCTGGAGCCCATGCGTGAAGTGAAATCCGGGAATTGAAGCTGGAAAGAGGCGGAGGCTTGACGTCACCATGATGTCAGCGCTGATGATTTGCATTGTAATGGGCTGCTGAGAAGCATGTGCTGGAGTGGGACCGAGAAAGTGAATTGGATTGGGCCAAGCAACTGCTTGCACAAGATGGGCCGAGAAGAGGTTGATGCATATGGAAGCCGAGAATCAATTCGTTTGACCGAGATTAATTTCCCCGGATTTATTTCTTATTTTATTATTATTTTATTGTTGTTATTTTATTATTTTTACCATACTTTTAGAATTAGGTTAAAAACAAGTTTTAATTAACCTAGTTGAAAACCATCGAGAGATCATCGTTTTTCCATTTTAGTATTGTTTTTCCTTTGAAGATTATGAAGAGTTAAGCACCCTTTGCTTAGCCCGGCAATTGAAGCTTTTTCTATGATTTGATTGTGAGGTTAATTCCCTATTCCTATTTTCTTTGGATTTATATCTTTCTTCTTGAGCTTCATTCCATTGAGTTATATTGATTTCTCTAGATTAGCTACCTAGTGTTATTGATATTATTCATACTGCAGGATTAGGTTCTTGAATAGTATTGGTTGGATCTAACTCATCAGTTGTGATAATTATCATTATTAATATTAGTTTCCCTAGCCTGACAACCTAGTTGAGATTAATATTATCTATAGTGTTATTATTACTTTCTGGTCAACTTGTTGAGATCAATATTATTCATCCCTAATTCAGAAGTAGCATCCATGATTATCTAGGACTGGTAGGACTAGATTGTTATGAAAGAAGAGTTGATTGCATGTTAATTATTACGGGTTGTGATTATTGACATGTATCCTGGTTGATCCTATGCTCTATGTTGTTATTGTTCGGTTGTTCAGTAGCAAGTGTTGCTAGAACTGGTAGGGCTAGTAACTATATAAGATTAGGGACATGAATAACTAAAGGAAAGGAATAGAGATGACCTAGGACCAATCTATCATAGAAAAAATGGATCTTGTTTGGCTAAGTGTTTTCCCCATATTTGATTACATCCTTTGATTTGTTTATTTGCCTTGATTGCTTGTTACGAAACCAATCCAAAACCCCCCTTTGTTACTTGCATGCTAAGAAACACATAGATTGATTACTTCCTCCCTGTGGGATTCGACCCTTGCTTGCCTCTACTACTTGTTTAGGTTTGTTAGGTTTTATTTTGACCGGGTTAAGGACGACTGAAAACCCGTCTGTCAGGTGGCGTCCATTGCAATGACATCACAAAGAATAGAATCACAGTATTGGCCTATAGAAAAAGAAATTAAACATTGGCGAGATACTGTGTTACCTGGACTTGAAGAAATCCATTGGAGGGCATAAGGTTGTGGATGAGGAGTTGTAAGCAATTTGAAGTGGTTGACAACCTTCTCATTCACAATATTTGCACAAGAGCCTCCATCAATAATGACACTCAAGGAAGCTATTTGCACTAGAGCCCTTGTGTGGAACAAGTTCTCGCATTGATCGCTTAATGTTGCTTCCTTGACGGTGAGGAGACGACGCATCACCAAGCTCAATGGTGTGCCCGCATGCAGAGATGTGGGTTCGCAGTCATACGTGTCTTCTTCCTCCTCTGCATTGTCTTCAGGGATCGCGTCAAGTGTGGCCTCCTCGTCCTCATAAGACTCGTAGCCGGCAACGGCTGTGGAGAATAACACTTTGCAAGCATTGGGACAATCTTTCTTGTAGTGGCCTCGTCCACCACATTTGTAACACTCAATATCACGCGCGCGATCATTGTTCACTCGCGCCTGTCTTGGCACGTTCTGTCGCGGTGGCCGGTGGCGCGGTCTTCGCTTTGGGGTCTTGGCTAGACGCGGTTGTGGTAGAGGCACTAGGGCAAACATTAGTAGAAGGTAAACCACTAGAGTTAGAAGAATACCTTTGTTGGCCACTGGAATATGTGTAAGACCTCCGGCGAGATAATTGTGCATGTATTTGCATCGCCGTGTGGGTGAGTGTGTTCATGTCTTTGATGGGCAAAATCTCGAGTTGATCACAGATGTTAGTGTTCAAGCCACTAAAGAATTTGGTCCTCAGAATAGATGGTGCAACAGAGATGTTGGCCTTGTAATACATGTCTTCAAGCTTGGAAAAGAACTCGAGTGGAGTCATCGATCCCTGGCGAGCCATGGCAATGTCCAATCTCATTTGATTCCGGTAGTCTAGAGGCACGTATTTCCTGGTCATTACGTAGACTAATTGATGCCATTCTGTGACTCGTGCTCTGTGGCGTCGAACGCAGTCATCTTCGAACCTATGCCACCACACACGGGCGGCTCCTCGGAAGTTAAGCGTCGCGGTGTCAACATGGTCCTCAGGTGGCACACGATTATAGCGAAGAGTGTACTTTGTAGCCTTCACCCATTCAAGAAACACAGAGGGGTTGTATTCACCATGAAAATGCTCGATTTTTACCTTGACGTGGGGTCGCTGGTATCAAGGCTGTTTTGGGGCTGGGTTGAATGCATTTTTTGGTGCGGTGTCATATAGAGGGTTGTTAATGGCGCGTAATCCATGTGGTCTATCGCGTCCAACTGGGTGTATGTCGCGTTGTTCGCGATCTTCACGGACAAACGTATCCCTGGGTGCGTAGGCGTCATCGTGTTGACGTCTTCGTGGCTGGGGATCATAGTTGTCGCGTCGAATGTCTCTCTGCTGAACATCGCGGCGCTCGCCGCCAATGTCAGGAATGTGTGCTCCTCTAGGTTGGAGACGCGGCGAAGGTATCCAATCCGAAGGGTGATCCTGCAACTCAATGGGATCTCCAAGAGGTGGATGGAAAAAATTTGGATTGACCATACCAGAGTCCTCGATCTCTTTGGCATCATACTCGTCGAAGTCGTCTTGGACATCGGGTGTGATCGACGCGTAGCCATCGTCATAACGCGGTGTCCGGACACTTTGGTGTCGTAGATGATTGCGGACATCATGGTTGCGTTGCTGAGTAGGGGGTGTCCTCAAATGATCATCGTGGGGGGCAGCTCCACGATCGCGGCGGCTGGGTCGTCTCGGCGTCGCGTCGGCTTGGACAGCTTGACGATGTTGGCCATCGCGTGGTGTAGAGGCTTGCACACGGCGTTGTGTTCTCCGAGAGGCATACCTGTCATCAAAATTGTAAGGTTCAGAGTACTCACCTCGATCATCCTCGGCGTCGTGGTCGTAGTCGGAGCCGTCGTCGAAGCCAGCAGGTGTGGCTCTGGGGACATAGCGGTCCGCATGGGAAACGAAGCCTTGGCGACTCTCGATGACACTCTGCATTCTGTTGAGTTGTGGTTGATGTTGAGACGTCGAATGCAGTTTGCCTTTGCCTTTGTCGACTCTCGTCTTCGATGGACCCGCATCAGTAGCTCCAAGTGGAGGCGGCGCGTCCATAGCGCTTGGAGGGGTACGAGTCGGCACGATGGGTGCCACTGGTGGTTGGGCTTTCAAAGTCGCGATCTCTTATCTTTGAGCCTGGATCAAGGTTTGATCTTCGGACAATTCCATGATTGGATCGCGTTGTTGGTCTTGTGGTGGTTGGCCTTGAGGTAGAACCAACTGTGGGGGTTGATCTCGGTTTGTTGTGTCGACTTTGCGGTCGTCTTGACTGGATCCAATCTACATTGTGCCTATAACAAGACGGTCAGACATAGGAGTAAAAACGAACCAAAAGACAACAAAGAACAACAACCAAGCAAATCACTAATCAAGTCACAAAGTTCACGTAGGTAGGGCTTGTTTGGGCTTTCCGTGAGGGCGGCTTGGCTTGCACAAGAGTTGGTGTATCAAGCAAGTTGCAAAAACAAACAAGAACAAATTGAAACCCTAAACAAACGTAAACAAAGCAACCGAGTAGCAAGAAATCACCTTCTAGGAAGTTACCTAGACGATGGAGAGATTGAGAAGATGAGCTTAGACCTTGGTGAGGAGTTAGGGTTGCCTTGTTTTGGCTTTACATAACTTTGGAAACTTTTTTTTTAATATCCGAGATCTTTATCTTTTGATCTTTTCGGATTTGCAAAAGGAAACAAAATAAAAAAGGGTCTAAGTAACAAGAATATCACAAGTGTGATCTTTGTAGAGAGAGGAGAGAGAAGATAAGATTTGGATGATATCTTATAAGGAAATTGGTAAACTTAACTAAAAAGCAAAATCAAGCAAACAAGGAAACTCTATCCACGCATGAAATAAGGAAACAAAATATTCTAGCATGCAAGATAACAAAATTACCGAACACACCAAAACTTGGGAAGAAAGAAAAAAAATCGGCCAAGATGTGACCTTGTAGAAACCGAAGGGTGAGCAAAGATGGAAAATTTCTGGTTTTTCTTTCTCAATGAACGCGATAATATGAAAAGAAGACGATGGGGGCCAGAAAAATTACGTGAACAAAATTGGAACTTGAGTTCGTGACTTACAAGACTGTTGGGCTCTGATACCAGTTGATGTGTCCTTGCCTCCTGTGTCAAGCCAAGTTATCAAAGGAGACGCTTTGGATCTAGTCTTGGTTGGGAAGTCACGTCTGAACGTCACAGTGGTGGTGATCGCGGTGGCGATGGAAGCGAGTTGATGGGAGTATGGATAGTGGTGGCGAAAGCGATTGAATGGAGGGATAGACGACTTGAAGGGACAAGTCGTTGATGTCATAGCGTCGACTGCGGAGGGGATAAGCTCGATGGAGATCGAGTGGTTGCCGTAGCATCGGCGGCAGAGTGAATGGGGATGAGAGGGATATGGGTGACGTCCGATCAAGGGAATGAGGGATTAACACCCGACTTTAAACCTTGAACTTTAACTTTGAACATGAGAAATAAAGAGTACAAAGTAGGGTATAAATAGGGAAGGGGTCTCGACCAAGACCTAATGGGCTTGGGTCGAAACGAGCCTAAGGGCTAGCCCATGCAAGCATGCAAAATGCACAAACCCTAAAAGATAAAAGGAAACTATCTTAAACGCTATAAATAAGGAAACTATCTAAAACGTTGCAAATAAGGAAACTATCTAAACAAGCTGGAAATACCAAATATAGATAATGTCTTAAAAAGAACGCGTGAAACTCATGAACGCGGTGAAGGCTTTGAAGAGATCATCGCGTGAGACGATGAAGTGTCAAAGTCTTCAGAAGAACGCGTTCTTTCACAGTCTTCAGAACTTCCGATGGTGGCGGGGACGACGAGCCTTGGATTGGTCTATGGGCTTCCTTGGCTGGCGGCGGCGCGTGCGATAAGTGATGCGACGGCGGCGGCGATGGCCTTGGACCTAGACCTTGTTACTGGCCCCTTTGAGCATAGGCTCATGGCTTCTTCCTCGTCTTGGGCCGTCATGGGAGGCAGGGTCACATCAAAAATGACTGAACTCATTAAGGAATTTAAATCTGGACTAATTTGGCAAGTTGGTAATGACAGAACAATTAAATTATGGTTGGATAACTAGGTCTTACGGACCCCTCTAAGTGATATCATAAACACACAAACAATCCTAAATAAGGATGCTCGGGTAGCAGACTTTATGCTTCCAAACAAAACCTGGAATAAGGACCTAATAGAACAAATATTATCTCATGACCTAGTGGAAAAAATTACATTCATCCCAATTCCTTGTAATGATATTCATGACAGAATGTACTGGGAGACTAGTAAAAATGGTTGGTTCTCTACGAACTCGGCTATGGAACTAATTAACAGAAACAAGAGATATACTGCTTATGATTCGTCTTGGATCTGGAAAATAGATACATACCCCAAAGTTAAAAAAATTGTGTGGAAAATAATAAAGAATGGATTACCAACAAAAGCAAGACTAGCAGAAAAAGGTGTAGCAATCCCCCATGGATGTATACGATGCGATGTTCAACTAGAAGACTTGAACCATTTACTATTCAAATGCAAACATGATGTGACCCTGCCTCTCATGACGGCCCAAGACGAGGAAGAAGCCATGAGCCTATGCTCAGAGGGCCCAGTGACAAGGTCTAGGTCCAAGGCCATCACCGCCGCCGTCGCGTCACTTGTCGCACGCGCCATCGCCAGCCAAGGAAGCCTAGACGACAACCCAAGACTCGTCGTCCTCGCCACCATCGAGAGTGAAACAACGCGTTCTTCAGAGCTAACACCGCGTGCACCCACTCGCGAGGCCATCGATCCTTAGTCGTTGTTCCTCGCGGTGTTTGTACCCATTTAACGCGTTCTTTAAGATATTTTCTATATTTGGTATTTTCAGCTTTGTTTTAGATAGTTTCCTTTTATAGTCTTTTAATCTTTTAGGGTTTGTGCATTTTTGCATGCTTGCATGGGCTAGCCCTTAGGCTCGTTTCGACCCAAGCCCATTAGGTCTTGGTCGAGATACCTTGGCTATTTAAAGCCTCCTATGTTCCTATTATTTTCTTATGTTCAATTTTAATCAAGGTTTCAAGTAGAGTGTTTATCCTCCTTCCCTTGATCGGACGTCACCCATATCCCTCTCATCCCCATTCCCTCCTCCGCCGACGCTACGGCAACCGCTTGATCTTTCAAGCAAAGTCTATCTTCGCATCTCCTTCATCCGCAGTCGACGCTACGACACCAAAGGCTTGTCTCTTCAAGTCATCTATCCCTCATCAAACCGCTTCCGCCAACGCTATCCCAACACCCCATCAAATCGCTTCCACCGCATCACAACTGTGATCACGATCGCATTCTCCAATGCATTCACCATCCCCTTCACTGTTGTGACGATTCGAGTGACTTCCCAACCAAGACTAGATCCAAAGGCATCACCTTTGACAATTGGGTTGTCATCGGAGGCAAGAACACATCAACTGGCATCAGAGCCCAGCAGTCTTGTAAGTCAAGAACTCAAACTTACATCTTGTTCACGAATTTTTTTTTCTTACTCCCATTCGTTTGCTTTCGTATCATCTCGCGAGAAAAAATGAGAAAAACCATAACTTTCCATCTTTTGCAACACCTTCGGTTTCTACAAGGTAATACCTTGGCAGAAATTGTTTTTCCTTGTTCCCCAAGTTTTGGTGTGTTAGGTAATTTTTGTTATCTTGCATGCTAGAATATTTTG